>OX101783.1:50593538-50906038 GCA_944452715.1 Ophion slaviceki
CGTTTCGGAGAGTTCCGTGATTATCAATTTCGGCTTCGAGAATCGCCGTATGCAAATCTTTGGTTCGACTGATATAGTCGATAATATGTTCGTTTTTGCTTTTTGAAATATTTCCAAGTTCACCACGAAATTCGTTCAAAGTTTTTGCGGCACCAAATAACGTTTTCAACCGCTCACCGAATTGGTGAACGTTCTGGAAGTTATAATCTTCCAGTGCCGTTGCGGCATGCCCTTTTAATTTGTTACGACGGAGCTGAGTGAGGCCCAACTCCTGATGAGGGCGGAACATGTCCCTTGCCCTTTTACAAGCACGAACAAACCGGAGAACCGGTACGTTATACCCATTGACGATGGGCACAGATTCAAGTGCGTCTTTAAATTTAATGTTCGCGGGTAATTCTCGATCGTCGCGAACGTTATTTTCGTTTTGTTGTACGTGAGGGACTGGACCGGATTGTCGTTGACCCTCACCATTTTTAATCGAACCAATTTCCCTACTAATTCGACTGACTTCGTTCATCATTGTCGACAGGGTATTTTGCATAGCCTCGAGGGCGTGATGAGTGGTTGAGATGGGTTCATCTCTATTATTCACTTGATCACTAAATTCACATTCACGCGCACTCAGGGCTTTTAATTTTTCGTGCGTTTCTGCGTTTCTCTTCTTAATAACGCTTGTTCTTGTTCACGAAGTATTTCGCGTTTTTTATCTAATTGATCCGCTAATACGCGGAGTTCCTCTTCACTTAAACGTTTCGAATTTTGGGAATGCTCAGCCATTTTCAACCTCTTATTTTATTTTACACTTTGCGATATGTAAACATGAATTTTTTATATTGATTTTTAATTTTACACCAAAGACTTTAAGCGTATCCCATCGCTGCCACCAATTTTAATTTTTAATATAACAACCTGTTACGTCGTGGGGCCCATTTTTAATCGATAATTAATCGTCTTTTAATTTACCTTTCAGGATTTGAATTTACGAATGGGAAGTGTTGACACACTTCCCATTCGTAAATTACGTACGTACGAACGTACGGTTTATCATGAATTAATTCATATGACTTATATGACGGTAAGTTACCGTCGGAGAAGTAAAGCGCCACGTTTAAGCGGGAATGTGCCCACTTGGGATAGGCGCTGGGTAAAGTCGTTGGTGTATAATTTGACGCATGAGCGACAGGTAAGCAAATAAGAAAGTAGCGTGAAATTGTGCTTACCTTGGTGAGAAAGAGCGGCGGTGCGTAGCGGGTCAAACTACTCGACCGTGTGACCGAATTTGTCCAGGAATCGCAAAGATGTTCCAGCTCGATCCGACCTGTCGTTGCCTAGACGGGTACCCGGCGCTTGTGCTAATGCGATGGCCCGGTGATGCCGATGTTTTTGGGAGCAATCGGAGACTACGAGGACTGGATTAATTTATGAGGGATACATTCGCTTCGAAATATAAATATACATGTATAGGTTATATAAATATTTGAACCGCTGAGTGAGTGCAAGACGTGCCAGGTTATAGCACCGTCGACTCACTACGTCTGGCTCCACCTCCGCCCGGTTACGGCGATTGGCGGCCAGCCGCGAGAACAAATGTTGAGAATAACGGAAGCCGACGCCCGAACACTAAGCACCGGTGTGACCGTGTCAGTCGCTGACCTACCGAATTACGGCGGGTCGGCGCGTGTGGCGTGTTCGTGCGGCAAACCTTCCGAATTCCTCGGAAAATACCCTGTATATACGTCCGATTTTGGACGGATGAGGGTTTTTTATTTGTTGAGCGAATGTATCGGGAAACGTATTCGTCTAACGCATAGGTACAGGTTAGTATAAAATAAAATTTGGTACGCTGAGCGAGTCTAGTGCGTGCCAGATTACGGCACCGCCGACTCGCTACGTTTGGCCCACCTCCGCCCGGTTACGGCGATTGGCCAGCCGCGAATACAAATATAAAGGTCAAGGGAAATCGACGTCCGAGCACTAAGCACCGGATTAACCGTGCCAGTCGCTAACCTGCTAGATTACGGCGAGTCAGCGGATGTAGCGTGTTCGTGCGTCAGCTTTCCCAAGCCTCATAAAAAAGGGCACTTCGAGATTTGTCCAATTTTGGACAAGTATGATTTTATGAGTGAGACGAATACGTGTGTTAGGAAAAATGGCGTGAGCGAGAGGAAGAGAGAAAGAGAGAAAGAAATTCACTACGAAGATTTGTTCGTTGCGTGATTACACGCACGAACGAGAGCCAAACATATTTTAATTATTTGCTCGGAAAATGTTACACTTTTTCGCGGTCGCCTTATTTTGCGTAATTTTAATAGCGCGAAGAAATCGAATGTGATATAAACAATTGTGTATTTTACACGTAAATAAGCGTAGTTACATTCAATGAGAAGAATAATATATGTTTCGTAAATTTATTCGTTGCAGTGTTTGACTTGTTACGTTTCCTTTTACTTTTATTATGACTTAAATAATTAATACCGGTTTTACAGAGACTTATAGTTACACTGACGAAGAGACCGGGGTAAACTCGAAAAGAATATAAAATAAAATAAGTGTACCGGTTTTCAGAGCGTCGACTCTGCGATGCGCGCTGTTGGAGACACCGGACGGAACTGACTGGCCAGCTCCCGGAGTGCAATATGTATCCTCGCCCTCTTTGTCTCTGAGACAACGGGCTTGGCGTCGTTACCCTCGCTCTCGAGCTCGGGCCCCATGTAACCGAATATTAGCACTGATAACGTTATTTTTCTCGAATTGTACATGAGCAATGAAATGAATATTTTTCGTTATCGGCAGGATGTGCTGACTACGTGGTGACCAAGCTACGAGGGGGTCTGTGAGAAAACTCGCGATGAAGCTGACCGCTTGGGAACAGTTTCGCGGGTTATTCGAGGACTCTCGCGTCCCCAATATATACATAATATAGATATGACAATATTTTTTATTTCTAGGACCATTGTATTATGGTCAACACGAATATACATATATATGTTGGATACTAGTTCGGGGACTCGTGAATGTCCCCGAAATATACATGTAAGTATAGGTATTAATATTATTATTTGTACTTCGGAGACTCTCTTGCATGTCCCAAGTGTATATATATGTATATTGGTGAGTGTCACTTTGAGGACTTATGTCCCCGAAGTATGCATGAAAGTAGATATGTATGGAATATTGCCGCGGGACTCGGCTATATGTCCCTGAAGCGTATGGAGTACGTATATGTACATATATTTATATACATGTATAGATATTCACTAAAGTTATTCCGAGGACTAATGCCTTCGAAGTATGCACATGAGTATACGAATGGAATATGAGGACTCTGAGGTCCTAGATTATGTATATATATATATTTTCGATAAAGTTATTTCGAGGACTTATGTCCCTAAAGTATGCATGGAAATAGACATGCGGAATTATTATAGGAGGTACTCCAGGGACTCTCGTTATGTCCCTGAAACATGCAGGTACGTGTATATTTATGTATATATGAGACATTATGATATGGTACTCCGGGGACCCATGTGCTCGTCCCTGAAGTTACAGGCTCTAAGGGGGTTTCTAAGTAAATCGACCATATATGGGTCGTTCTGATTAACATGTACCCCAAGAAAAACATAAATAAGCGCGTTTAGCGCGAGGAAAAAATCTTAATAATTATTACAATTCGTACCAGATATGAATATTTGGAGGGCGAGAGTGCTAGGACGTAACACCGTAATAAAATAGATCGTTCGTGGCGGGATGGTGACAGAAACTATCTCGAATTCAAATCGTTGATCGTCGAACATTAAATAATTTTCTCTTCCGATACCGATTTTCGTTTGGTACTTTTCCATGAACGGAATGTCGATCAACCCATCCTCGTCTAATGGGAAGTCATTGGGACCGACGTGAAAGATGTGAATCTTTCCTTGAAATTCTTGCCTAGCAGCAAATAACGATTCATGTTGTTCATTGCCCATGGAGAACGGTGTCTTAATGTTTCGATTGATCTGCGATCCTTTTGTCAACATGCTGATTTTAAATAAATTTATTGCTGAACCGGTATCGAGGAGAAAACTGCCTATTCTGCTGGCTGTTCGGTGGGAAGTTTGACCACTCGTTTAGCGGATCCGATGGTATTGACTTGGGGAATTCGTCTTGTGTCGTAGTGGTTGCTTCTTCTTCCGGTATGTGATTGACTGCTGTTCGCATTGGTTGGTGATTGTGGGATTGTCTGTTGTGAAAAACCGATTGTTTGGCTACGTTCCTGTTCGTATTTTGTAAGTCGTATGCTCTTTTACGACAGTCGCGTTCGGAGTGACGAGCGCGGTTACAATACCGGCAAACGATCGACGGGAACGGTGCGCTTGATGGATTTCCAGGAGATTTATGACAGGGCGGCTTACGAGTCTCTGAGCTACCTGTGCTTTTGTCGCTTAGGTTAAGGCTGCGTGTTATCATTTCTCGGGTGTAGTCGTATGCCTCTGCAGCTTGTGCTCGGGCTATCGCTGCACGAATGTTTTCTGGTTTTTGTGCACGCACTTCCGTGGAGATCTCTTTTTTCAATCCTAACAGGTATTGGTCCAGCCCTTGTTGACGTTCATACTCTATTTTAAATCGTCGCTGTACCTCGTCTGCGGTTGAGTTGGCTAGCACAGACAGGAGTTGATTTTGCACTTCGAGGAATCTATTTGTAAATTTTGTTATGCTCTCATTTTTTTGCTGAAACATCCTTGACCTTTTGTCGCGCCAGACGCTAGCCGGTTGAACGCTTCCAAAAAGTATCCGTAAACATTCATAAAGTTTATCATATGAGTTCATCTCGTACTTTTGGATTTCTCTTGCTGCATCCCCGATTATTCTTTTTGCAATTACGAGTCGTCGAAAATAATCCGATCTTAATACTTGTGGCCTGACATCTTCAATGAAGCTGATAAAAGTTTCGACTCCGATATTTTTCCCATCAAATTCCCGAATTAGTTCGAGTGCTTCTTTTGGTTGAAGTTCTTCGATATCATCTTCTGATGAGATACTTGGTGGACGTGCAGTGTCATACTTTATTTCCGGTGCCACGCTCGAATCGTTAATTTTATTCAAAGCGCTTTTAATTGCCGCGTTCATGTTTGATACCGACATATTGTTCGAATCCACAGAGTCAGTCTCGGAATCGGTCGTTATGATTTGTGACTCGCGGTAAAGAGTGAATGAATCTTTACTCACCGATTCCTTCCGTGGATCCAGTTCTGTTCGTAGACTCTCGTAGACTCGGCGTGTCGTCGATCGGTCCTATGTTCCCAGCGTTGGTTAGTCAGCACACCCCACACTTAGCACAGATTGTGATATCGGTTTGGGGAAGATTGTCGATTTTTTTAATTAAAAGGAGTGACTGACTCGCTACAGAACACGGTTGTAGGATGAATCAACTCGGTGTACACGAAGTTGAGCTACTTGAGCTACGTTTATTCAACTGACAGAGATTCGGCGTCTTACAAATTTGGTGGCTTGCTACCCTCTTAGCTTAGAACGAAGGCAACTTATAGGGCGGGAGCGTGGGAAATCGAGAATAGTGGGAGGAAGGGCCTACGTGAGGTTTGGGGCGTTATTCGGGAATCTTCCAGAGGGATAAGGCTATGAGAGGGTTTTCTGAGAATTCAGAAAACCAGTATTTGACTATTGCATTCGGGACCTCGATTGGGCGGAAGCCATACATTTGGAGAAGCCCCGACGATTGTCCGAATGCAGCTGCATCGAGCGGTGGTGACAAAAATGTACACGGAAAAAATGTTGGGATCCTTCTAATGTTTGTGTAGGAGTTTTCGTCGGAATGTCGGTGGATGAGACGGAGGTGATAAAATTCGAGGACTGTGAGAAAGGAAAAAAGGAAAAATTCTCAGCCTATATTACAATACCTATACGTACTCCATACGCTTCAGGGACATATAGCCGAGTCCCGGGGCAATATTCCATACATATCTACCTTCATGCATACTTCGGGGACATAAGTCATCAAAGTGACACTCACCAATATACATATATATATATATATACTCAGAACATCCAAGAGAGTCTCCGGAGTACAAATAATAATATTAATGCCTATACTTACATGTATATTTCGGGGACATTCACGAGTCCCCGAACTAGTATTCAACATATATATGTATATTCGTGTTGACCATAATACAATGGACCTAGAAATAAGAAATATTGTCATATCTATATTATGCATATATTGGGGACGCGAGAGTCCTCGAATAACCCGCGAAACTGTTACCAATCGGTCAGCTTCATCGCGAGTTTTCTCACAGACCCCCTCGTAGCTTGGTCACCACGTAGTCAGCACATCCTTCCGATAACGAAAAATATTCATTTCATTGCTCATGTACAACTCGAGAAAAATAACGTTATCATTTTATTCTATTTTATATTCTTTTCGAGTTTACCCCGGTCTCTTCGTCAGTGTAACTATAAGTCTCTGTAAAACCGGTATTAATTGTTTAAATCATAATAAAAATAAAAGGAAACATAACACGTCAAACACTGCAACGAATAAATTTACGAAACATATATTATCGTCTTTATTGAATGAAACTACGCTTAATTACGTGTAAAATACACAATCGTTTATATAACATTCGATTTCTTCGCGCTATTACAACCACGCAAAATACGGCGACCGCGAAAAAGTGTAACATTTTCCGAGCAAATAATTAAAATATATCTTTCTCTCTTCCTCTCGCTCACGCCATTTTTCCTAACGCACGTATTCGTCTCACTCATAAAATCGTACCTGTCCAAAATTGGACAAATCTCGAAGTGCTTTTTTATGAGGCTTGGGAAAGCAGACGCACGAACACGCTACATTCGCTGACTCGCCGTAATCTGGCCGGTTAGCGACTGGCACGGTTAACCCGGTGCTTAGTGTTCGGACGTCAATTTCCCTCGACCTTGACATTTGTATTCGCGGCTGGCCGCCAATCGCCGTAACCGGGCGGAGGTAGGCCAGACGTAGCGAGTCGGCGGTGCCGTAATCTGGCACGCACTAGACTCGCTCAGCGTACCAAATTTTATTTTATACTAATCTGTACCTATGCGTTAGACGAATACGTTTCCCGATACATTTGCTCAACAAATAAAAAAAACCTCGTCCGTCCAAAATCGGACGTATATACAGGGTATTTTCCGAGGAATTCGGAAGGTTTGCCGCACGAACACGCCACACGCGCCGACCCGCCGTAATTCGGTAGGTCAGTGACTGGCACGGTCACACCGGTGCTTAGTGTTCGGGCGTCGGCTTCCGTTATTCTCAACATTTGTTCTCGCGGCTGGCTGCCAATCGCCGAAACCGGGCGGAGGTGGAGCCAGACGTAGTGAGTCGACGGTGCCGTAACCTGGCACGTCTTGCACTCACTCAGCGGTTCAAATAATTATACAATGTATACATGTATATTTATATTTCGAAGCGAATGTATCCCTCATAAATTAATACAGTCCTCGTAGTCTCCGATTGCTCCCAAAAACATCGGCATCACCGGGCCATCGC
Source organism: Ophion slaviceki (assembly GCA_944452715.1). Classification (NCBI taxonomy): domain Eukaryota; kingdom Metazoa; phylum Arthropoda; class Insecta; order Hymenoptera; family Ichneumonidae; genus Ophion; species Ophion slaviceki. The sequence continues at coordinate 50,601,073 of OX101783.1, forward strand.
ATTCGCACGAGCACCGGGTACCCGTCTGGGCAACGACAGGTCGGGTCGAGCTGGATCATCTTTGCGATTCCTGGACAAAATTCGGTCACACGGTCGAGTAGTTTTGACCCGCTACGCACCGCCGCTCTTTCTCACCAAGGTAAGCACAATTTCACGCTACTCTCTTATTTGCTGACCTGTCGCTCATGCGTCAAATTATACACCAACGACTTTACCAAGCGCCTATCCCAAGTGGGCACATTCCCGCTTAAACGTGGCGCTTTACTTCTCCGACGGTAACTTACCGTCATATAAGTCATATGACTTAATTCATTATAAACCGTACGTTCGTGGCACACTTCCCATTCGTAAATTCAAATCCTGAAAGGTAAATTAAAAGACGATTATTTATCGATTAAAAATGGGCCCCACGACGTAATACTAGAAAACTTAATCATTGGAGCGATGGATCACTCTATGAAAATGGAAGTCGAAATTGGTTCGGATTTTCTGTCACCAAATGAAATTCATGAGGCAGCCGCAATAGAAGATGACAGTGAAGGAGATTGGACCGGACAACAATACCTAGATCCAAAAATTGATGAAAATGTATGTACTCAAGATATAGAAGAATTGAGTTACGAATACAAGACAAGAGCTGTAGATTACTGGAGATCCGGGGCAAATGGGAATAGAAAGTTACCATGTGTTCAAACGAAATTCAAAAAGGTGAAATCAGAGCCGCAGTTGCGCCGGTGGGCCCACAAGGGTGGGCCTGGTGGGCCCATAAGGGTGTTACCTACAAAGAAAAGTTAACAAAGATAGCTCACTACACGTTAAACAATTTTAATGATGCTTTGGACAAAAGCATAGATCTTTGACGATGGGCCTAACGTGCACGAGAAATTGTAGAAATACAAGCCGTAAATTTCCAAGCACCTGCTTTTTGGCTAAGGACATTCAAAAACCAACATGGAATTGTGTCACGGAAGATTACTAGATATGTAACAAAACAACAGGTATTAAACGCTGATACACTTCAAAACAAAGCTATCGAATTTATAAAAGTGGTGAAAGTCAACATAGACAATGTTGGGGCTGAAAACACATTTAATTCTGATCAGAGTGGATTCAATTTAGAGCTACATACAGGCCGCACATTGGCGAAAGAAGGGCAGAAATCCGTTGAGACAGTCGTGCAATCGAAAACATCAACAACACACAGTTATACTATAGAGCCTTTAGTTTCTGCGAGCGGCAAGCTTTTGGCACCTATGTTAATCGTTTTAAACGAACCTACTGGCAAATTTGGTCCTCGGGTGGAACAAACTATGTTCAGAGCCGAAAATATATTTCTATTGGCTTCGAAATCTGAAAAATTGACGACTAATCATTTCAAGCGATGGTTCCAAGAAGTATATATTCCCAATACGGGTCCAAAATCGGTAATACTTCTCGATTCTTGGAGCGGTCAATGTCCAACTGCATTTAAAGAAATGGATATGCAAGGGAAATGTATTAAAGTTTTAACCATTCCAGCAGGTAAATATATTGCACCAGTTTCATTAGTTCTGTAGACAATTAGTTCATATGATAATTAGTAATTCCTGTAGGTACGACTGAAATGATACAGCCCCTTGATGTTTATGGCTTCCGTGTATGGAAAAACTTCTTCAAACACTTTTCTGTCGCAGTAATATTACACAATTACGACCTCAATCTGCATTTGAGAGAATATTGTTAAATTACAATCTCTTACACACAACCAGTTTTCTTCTCCACGGTTTACAAACCTTTTCAAATATGCGTGGTACAAAAGCGGGTACGAAGAAGGAAGACCACCAAACTTCGAAAATCCGGTAGAATTTTGCTTTTCACTAAATGTACCGACATGCGATATATACGGCGAAGCAGCTATTATCACTTGTGCGTGGTGTAAGATATCTCTTTGTTTCAAACACTTTTATCATGACTATCATTGTTGTAATAAGTATAATCCATAAAAAACATAGTGTTGAAACGTTTCCTAAATGAGTAAGCGTGCACGGAAAAAAATGATTCGTCAAAATTAATAGTTGGTGTTGATAAATTATTGGGGAAGGATGAACATAATGCAGTTTTACACTGTAAACCAATCATGTTACAGCACTTTTAGGAAAAAATAATGGATCAGACGTGCTTTTTTACTATTCGAACCGATGGAAATAGAGGTTTAAACTGTAAAAAAATCATAATGATCACCGCGATAAAGTAAACTGTCGAATTTACAAATTAAATATAAGATATCGCGGTACTCAATGCGTAAAATGTACGGAGTGCCTTCAAAAAAAGTGAGATTAGACTGGTAATCACTGATTTGAACCATAAAATTCTTCAACATGCCAATGTTAAAAATGAGATTAAATTCCATTGAAATTTGGTATTGTCTTCTGAAAAATGTGGTGTGAGTTTAAATTAAAAACTGCAGTGTACACCATGCAAATTGTATCGTAGCTCGGTATAATTCAATACGTACAGATTTAATTTTTACAGAGTCAATTGTCATTTTGTACAAAATCGGGCAAAGTATATTTTGATAACGGGTTGTCAAACTGATACGGATATGTAAATTTATTAGTGTGATACATGAAAACAATTTCACAGCGCTCAGTAAAAGTTACAGCCGACATTGCGCGGTACACCGCGTGTACCTCGAATTTTTACAATGTTCACTGCAAACGCGTGACCGCGTCAACTCGGGGGTTAAGGCGTTCAATCCTGCACACCTAAATCAACAAAGAAAAATTCTATTGCGTGGTCGCCCTCAGTCTCGACATCTACTCAGTGCTCTTTTGGATCTCGTGGCGTAAAGTTTTGCGCAGTGTCTTCGAGAAACGACAATTACCAGGTGTGTAAGTATGAAACCGGAATTTTTGTACAGAAAAAACACGTTTATTGTAATGATATGATACAAAGTAACTTATTCAAAGTATTGTCCGTCGCTATCTATACATTTTTCCCATCTTTCTGGCAATTTGTGGATTCCGCGCCAAAAGAACTGTTGCTCTTTTGAGGCAAACCAGTCATCGAGCCATTTTCGTACATCTTCGTAAGAAGTAAAGCGCTGCTCAGCAAGTGCGTGTCCCATCGATGCAAACAAGTAGTAATCGGATGGGGAAAGGTCCGGTGAGTAAGGCGCGTGCTGAAGAATCTCCCAACGGAACGACTCTATCGTTTCCTGGACCTGTTTTGCTTTGTGTGCTGGTGCATTGTCATGCAGCAAAATCACCTTGTGTTGTCTTTGTTGGTATTCTGGTCGTTTTTCACGCAAAACTCGATCCAAATCGGTCATTTGTTGTCGGTAGCGTTGAGTATTGAGTTTCCCCAGGTTTCAGCAGCTCGTAGTAGATTACGCCTTTCTGATCCCACCAAACACACAGCATTGTCTTTCGTCCGTAGCGGTTTGGTCTTGCCGTCGATGTTGATGGTTCACCCGGAGTAACCCATGACTTTTTGCGCTTAGGATTCTCGAAATATATCCACTTTTCATCGCCAGTCACAATTCGATGGAGAAATGACTTTCTTTTGAACCTGGCGAGCAGCATTTCGCATGATGTTTTGCGGTTTTCCTGCGGTCTTTCGTTGAGTTCATGTGGAACCCATTTCCCCACCTTTTGTATCTTTCCCATGGCTTTCAACCGAAGGGAGATGGCTTCTCGGGTCACCTTTAACTGATCCGCCAGTTGTTGTTGTGTTTGAGCGTCGTCTTCGTCCAACAAGGCTTGCAGGTCAGCGTCTTCAAACTTTTTCAGTGGTCTTCCACGTTCTTCGTTCCTCACGTCAAAATCGCCACTTTTGAACCGTTTGAACCACTCGAAACACTGTGTTTTACCGAGAGCATGCTCACTAAACGCCTCCACAAGCATTCGATGCGATTCGGCTGCGGTTTTCTTCAGATGAAAACAGAAAAGTAGTGCTGTCCGCAAATCGTAATTTGTTGGCACAAAACTCGACATGTTTATCTCTAATAAACTAATGCTACTGAATGAAACTCGTGTTATTGTGAGTTGGAAAAAATTTGTCAATGAAGTCGTTCATTTTATAACATGTTTAAATGTAAAAATTCGTGGGTCCGCTCGTTTACTTTTAGCAGTTTCACATAGTAAAAATTCGCAAGTCGGTCCATCTACTGTTTACAGTTTCACATTGTAAAAATTTGTGAGTCGGTCCATCTACTGCTTACAGTTTCACATTGTAAAAATTCGTGAGTCGGTCCATCTACTGCTTACAGTTTCACATTGTAAAAATTCGTGAGGCGGTTCATCTACTGTTCATAAGTTCACATTATAAAAAGTCGTAATTCGGTTCATCTACTGTTCACAGTTTCACACTGCGAAAATTTATCGATCGCTTAGCATATACTCAATAGTCCTACAGTTCTTTGTGTGAAACATGACATGCACTTTTTAGAGTTTTACGTAGCAAATATCGAAGATTTTGTATCGAGAGGCGCTATTGATGTGAGACACAGTACATTTTGATGGGATTTCCATCAAAATTTACAGGATTTTTTTTCCGTGTGAGAACACTTTTCCGATTTTGTTGTAATCTTCAAAGGCAATACGTGGCGGGGGAGAATTTCTTCGTAAATATACAATTGTAATTCAGTTGCTTCCCGAAGCACGAAGTCAGTCCGTGATAGCGATCCTTGCCTCTGCCCATATTAGTGGAAAACTGAAGAGTGATTTTTCACAAGTAATTCACGATGTATTGCAATACACAACACGCCATTTATTGATGTACTCATCATTATCATCATGAACGTCTAGTGGTCGAAGAATACAACATTTTTTCCTTTGGAACTTTATTTTTATTTCGGCCCGTTCACGAGCTATGGAAAGAACGAAGTTTTTAAGGGTGCGTTGACCCCTTAAGAGTGTCGTTCCGCCAAATCGAGAAAATGTGTATCGACTATTTTGACTGATTGTACTTTCCTTGTAACCCATTTTTGTTTCCACAAATTTTCGTCCATGCCGCACGGTAAGAACTTTGAACGTTTGCCTTTCGAAAGGGGGACCGTTGTGGGGGGGGGGGGACTGGAATGTTACAAATATGCAATTGCGTCATAACACGAACATATATTGACGTGAATTTAGACCGAAATGCCAAAAGGCTCGAATTATACGATGCTGTTGGCAAAAAATCGACGGGCAGTTTCAACCCCTTAATTGTGAGATATCGGAAAAAGAAAAAATCCGTATCCGCACTTTTCCATTCTCTACATGTATGCAAATTTACATCCCAATCGACTAAAAATTCTCGGAGATACGGTGGAAATAAATGCATTTTTGCAATAAACAATATGAAATTTGTTGCTATCTGCATTATTCTCATCTCCAATGTATATTACACGAAAAAATAAACATTGTTGCAATTTGAACTTTTTTCATATCTCGTACTGTTAAAACGTTATCGAGGAAAAACGAAAAACACCCCAATTTTCGAAGGTGCTTTTCAACCCTTAAAAATCGGGTTCCACCGATATAAAAAAAACACGTGTCGCCTATTTTTACCCATTCTACAAGCATGCCAAATTTCATGGAAATCGGAGACATCGACCTCGCAACGTTGCCTTGTTAATCAATCGTACTAATTAATCACTCGTACTAATTAATCAATCAGTCCGGAAAAACTGTTCGATGGATCAATTTGAACATTATTAGGGCTATTTGGCCTACATTACGCTGAAAACAAACGGCGGCAATATTAGTCTTGCCATCAATATTTGTAAAGTAGTAGTAGATTCACTGACAAACTATAAAAAGTCACTTTTTGTCCTTTTTCAAATTAATGTTAAGGGTGAAAAAATGTTTTTCTCAAAGATCAACAAAAGGGTTTGGTAGGAAATTTATTCAAGGTTTCATAGCTGCCCTACAATTTCCGTTACGATCAATGGTTGCTGAGATATCGATGATCAAAGACAAAAGGATTTTTTTTCGTTTAAAGTCGGATATCTGAGCAACAAAATTGATGTAGAGAGACAAAAACCAAAGTTAAGCTGAATCAACAAGCTAACTGACCTGTGCATTGAGTTACGTGGAAAAAATTACCTATCCCGTGAACCCTTGAAAAAAAAACAAATAAATTTGCCAATTTTTTCCTCCGCTTTTTCTTATGATTGCGTGATAACCGCAGCTCACAAAAAATGTTGCCAAAATATCACAAAACTAGAAACTTGAAGTTTCAAAGGCATTTTTTTATCTCGATGCGACCATTTTTCACATAGATACAGGGCTTCAAAAAAACACTCAAATAAATGAAGAAATTTACTGTTCCTTTATTTCTTTGGAGTAGTATATAAAAATTATGGTCGAAAACACGAACTTTTTTTCAAACTCGTTACTATTTTTGTTAAATTATTTTGAAATTTCTTCCCGTACTTGACTTCTAAAACTAACATAATTAACGAAAATTTTTCACTCTTAGTTCCACGATTACATTCACGATAGTTCTACTGCGTTCCGCGTTGGAACGCAACGAAAATTAATATTTGTGAATTCCTCTAATTTATTTTGGTAAACTTTGCTTACAAAAATCTTCTAACCGTTTTGTAAGATGTTTATTTAGCGATCTACAATATAAATATTAAAAAAAAAGATTTTCTATAACAATAAAATATAAAAAATAAAATGTGAGCAAGAGCTTTCGTTGCGTTCCAACGATGCAAACTTCAACGGCATGGAGAGGGTTGACTGAAAACCAGTAGTGCTATAGCAACTCGTGCACCGCGATTTTCTATTCTTTTGACATACTTCAATATATACCTAATAAAGCCTAAAAGTTCTTTTGATCATGTATTTTATTGCTTTCTTTAAAAAAAATCTAAAGAAAACGGTCCAAAATGGGCAGTTACGGTGGTGTCCTCCTTCCTTGACACGCTGCGTCATTTTGACCAGAACGAATTTGAAATAAAATGCTGACTTTCCCAAAATTGAAAGTTTTCAATAATTTCTTACAATTCAAATGTAGGCTTTCCGAGTTGCTAAAGACTTGCCCTGTGGAAAGGTGGTGACATCTTACCATCCGTTTTAATAAATTTAAACAAATACCTCGACCACGGTTTTTATACTCTTTATCCACCGCTCGCCTCACGAAGGCATAGATACGGTGCTGATGCATCAGACGACGGAGATTCAGCCCGGACAGTGGCTTATTCTCCTCGAAAAGTTTCATCGGAAATGTTTTGTCCATAGTCCACCAGGGAACGGCGAAGAAACTCTGCGTTGCGCTGGTCACGACGTTGCTCGAGCCATAGAGCACATATTTCCCCTTAGGCTTTAGGAGGGCACATCCTCTGTTGCACTCGTTGTCACAGACACAATAGAAAATAATGTCAACGCCCTCGGGGGATATTTTCCTCACTTCATTCCTGTAATTGCTTCCACGCTTGAGGAGATAATCAATCGTGCCGGTCGACTTGAGCTCCTCGTATTTCGATTTCGCTGAAAAAACCAAAGATCATGATGCTGCGGGCAGTGCAGCCAGATGGCGCGTAAAAGTTACCCCCCCTCTAGTCTCTTACGCGCCCATCACACAATCATAGTAGCGCGTGTCCATGAGCGAGCGACGCTCGGACATCTTCGGAAAGAGCCGAGCACGGTCGAAGTGTCCCGACCGCGCCTTCGGCTGCTACACCAATACATGGACGCTGAGCACATTCGTGAGCGGCCAAGCCGAAACGAAGGCTTCGAGGGAAAAAGCAATCTGAGCACAACTCGCGCGTGACGTCACCCGAGGACACGCGCGAGGCTTTTACATGATTTCAATGCTTATTTAGCTCTTGATTCTCTGCGTTATTAATGTATACAAAAAAATGTATCGCGCACTCTGATCGCTTATTTTTTAGTTTATACGTTAATTTAAATATAATAATAAATCTAAATTTCAACTTATTTATCTTATATAAAATTGTTTACGCTTTACTTATAGCCGTCCTTATGCCAAATAAATTATAATTCATAAAAGTAAGCGAAAATATATTTATGTTCGTATTATTATATTAATTCTCATACTTTCATCAAGCGATAAAGCATTATCCCTAAAAACAAGCCCATCATCCATGCGGCCGCGAATTGTAAGTACCAGAAAGTGCACATATTCTACAAGTGATGAGATGGTCCCGTTGGTAGCGTTCCTGGCTTCGGTCCGCAGGGGTCCCGAATGCAAAATTTTCTCCAAATTTTTCATAATTTCTCATATTTTAGTCATATCTGAAATTTTCGGAGGAAAAACAAGTTAAAACAGATTCAAGTACTGGTCTATTTCCCAAAAACACATTTTTTTTTACTGAAAATTCATGATTTCTCTTTTTTTCCCGGAAATTTCTCTTTTTCCTATGACCTGAGTGAACGGCTGCGGAGATATTCGGAGAAAAGTTCAAGATGAAAAGAAATGAGATTTTCGTTAAAAAAAAATTTAATTATTATTTTTTTCCGGAAATTTCCCTTTTCCTATTACCTGAGTGAACGACTGCGGAGATATTCGGAGAAAATTTAAAGATGAAAAAAATGAGATTTTCGTAAACAAACTTGATATTATGTTTTTTCCGGAACCTTTTCTTTTTCCTATTGAGTGAACGGCTGCGGAGATATTCGGAGCAAAGTTGTAGATGAAAAAAAAATAAGATGTTCGTAAAAAAAACCTATTACATTTTTTTATCCCTCATAATTCTGAGAAATAATGCATTTCCGAAATTTTTGCAAACATTATTTACCTTAAGGGGTAACACCACTGTAACGGCCTGCGACGAAGCGTTTTAGACAAATAATACTTGGGGTAATTATTAAGCATATATTGAAGTATATTGCAAAAAATTTTATGGGAAAATATTACAAAATGGCGACACTGCAGCAAATTCTTCCGAGACATGTTGAACTTAAGGTGCTCTACGGCACGCAGTATAACTTGTGCCAATTTTAATCTGGATAAAATAAATTTTGTTAAATTAAATCTAGATGAGTGTAGCTAGTGAACCACGTAGGGTATTTTAGAAATATCGATTTTTGAGTAATTGCCGAGTATTTGTCTAAAAATGTTGATTTTTTTAAGACAGTTATTTTTTAATAAATATTGTTTAAATTAACTTATCGAAAACCCTCTACGGGGTTCAGTAGCTACACTTATGTAGACTTAATAAAGCAAAATTTTTTTTTCTAGATTAAAATTGGCACAGTTATACTGCGTGCCGCAGAGGTTCGACATGCTTCGGAAGAATTGCTGCAGTGTCGCCATTTTGTAATATTTTCGGATAAAAATTTATAGCCATATACTTAAATATATGCTCAATAAATCCCGCAAGTATTATTTATCACATTTTCTTCCGCCAAAAAAGTATTAAAAAATACGCTTCCTGTAAGGCCGTTACAGTGGTGTTAGCCCTCAAAGTTTTCATATAATTTCCAAGATTTTCCCGTGGTCGTGATTAAAATGATGAAATATTCGGAAAAATTCGGAGAAACTCGGATGTTTTCGTAAAAATAATTGTCCGTAAAACTCCGAATTCCTCATATTTGTTCCAATTCATAGAAAAAATCAGAACAATTTTCCGGAAAAAAATTTCCACTAGGGGCACGGGATCGTACCCCGCGCTCAGTGCCTTTTTTTAAATTATTATTACTTTTAATTATTATTTGATTAGTTATTTTTAGTAGTTATAATTATTATTTTAATTAGTTATCTTTTAGTGTCGAAAAATTTATCGCGCACTCTGACCCCTTATTTTATTAGTTTTTACGTTAATTTAAATACAATAATAAATCTAAATTACAACTCATTTATCTTCTAAAAAATTGTTTGCGCTTTACTCACACCCGTCCCTATGCCAAATAAATTGTAATTCATAAAAGTAAGCGGAAATATATTTATATTCATATTACTATATTCATTCTCATTTACTTTGCCATGATGCTTTATCGCTTGATGAAAGTATATGAGAATGAATATAATAATACGAATATAAATATATTTCCGCTTACTTTTATGAATTACAATTTATTTGGCATAGGAACGGGTGTGAGTAAAGCGCAAACATTTTTTTAGAAGATAAACAAGTTGTAATTTAGATTTATTATTGTATTTAAATTAACGTACAAACTAATAAAATAAGGTCAGAGTACGCGATAAATTTTTCGACACTAAAAAATAACTAATTAAAATAATAATGATAACTAATAAAAGTAACTAATCAAATAAGAATTAATAGTAATAATAATTTAAAAAAAAGCACTGAGCGCGGGGAACGATCCCGCGCCCCTAGTGCAAATATTTTCCGAAAAACTCCGATTTTTTCCGAAAAATTTTTCAGATTTTTTCCGAATCTTTCTATGAATTGGAACAAATATGCTGAATTCGCAGTTTTGCGGACAATTATTTTTACGCAAACATCCGAGTTTCTCCGAATTTCTCCGAATATTTCATCATTTTAGGGGGGGGGGGGGTAAACTTAATTCGGCGAAAAAAGGCATGTTTTTAAGATTTTTTTTGGCGTAACGAATAGTGTTCGTTTTTTGAAAAATTTACATATAATAAAGTAACATTTGAACAACATTCTCCTAAATTTGCATTGCAAAATATTCAAAATTGAGCGAGTGAAAATTAAACCCGGAGGCGCCTCGAAAAAAAGTTGGTTTGCGGTGTGCACCATAACTCGCAACAGAATCATGTGAAACAAAAAAATCAAAATGCATTTGTTAAAGGAGATGTTTCTCGAGGTAATGAAGGGAGGATTTTTTTTCGATTTTTCGATTTTTCGTAGCACTTGGGAGCCAAAAACCCGATTTTCGCTAAAAAAATCGGCTAATTTGTTGTTGAAAAATCAGTAATTATAAAAAAAAAACAAAAAAGCTCTCGACAATACCTGGTGAATTATGTGAAGAAGTACTGTGCAAAATTTCCAAGCGATTGGTCCAGTAGATGTTGAGTTATCGTGCACACGGACTTCAAATATGACAAGTCTCAGAAAAACGGTTTGAAAAACGCAGAAGAGTCACCAAACTTCACATTCACCAAAGAGCACATAAGTTCGAGAATACTTCTCGATTGCATAAAAATCTGAGAAAATTCATGCATATTAAAGGTACTCAAAAGATTAATTTTGCATAATAATAATTCCAAAATGTTATTAACAAAATGATGAAAAAAAAATTAGTCAACAAATTTCCCCGCAACCCAATTTTTTTTCGTGATTCGTTCATTTTTCTGAATACGTATGAATTTTTTCAGATTTTTCAATTATCTTTGAATTTTTAGAAATTCAAAATAAAACTCGATAATTTTCTTATACTCACTCAAAGTCGTCGATGCCAGGTCCGTAGAGCAAAAGGCTTCCATCAAGATGATCGAGAGCATCTTTTTGCGTTTGTCTACGCAAAACTCTTTCTTTTTTACAGCGGTCAACTGATGTACAGACTAATGTGTATACTAATATACACCGGAACAGGCCCGTTTATCAAGAAATTTATTCGGGGTCGAAAAATACAATAGCGCGCTGCGCAGCTGCCGCCCAGGTATAAAACCCGGCACGGAGCAATAGACGCTCAAATACTCATAACTTCGTCAATTTTACTCCGATCGACTTGAAATTTTAACACAATATTCTTGATATATCATGCATTCATTTAAAAAATTTAAAAAAATGAAAAAAAATGTAATACCCCGCCCTTAACCCGCCCTTAATTACGATCACGGGAACATCTCGGAAATTATATGAAGACTTTAAGGGGTAACAACACCACTGTAACGGCCTTACAAGAAGCGGTTTTTTTTGAAATTTTTTTTTTTGGCGGAAGAAAATGTGATAAATACTTGCGGTATTTATTGATCATATATTTAAGTATATTGCTAGAAATTTCTATCCGGAAATATTACAAAATGGCGACACTGCAGCAATTCTTCCGAAGCAAGTCGAACCTCTGCGGCACGGAGTATAACTGTGCCAATTTTAATCTAAAAAAAAAAATTTTGCTTTATTAAGTCTAAATGAACATTTTTAGTCAAATACTCGGCAATTATTCAAAAATCAATATTTCTAATATCCCCTACGTGATTCACTAGCTACACTCATCTAGATTTAATTTAAAAAAAATATTTTGTCCAGATTAAAATTGGCACAAGTTACACAAGTTCAACATGCCTCAGAAGAATTTTCTGCAGTGTCGCCATTTTGTAATATTTTCCCATAAAATTTTTTCGCAATATACTTCAATGTATGCTTAATAATTACCCCAAGTATTATTTGTCTAAAACGCTTCGTGGCAGGCCGTTACAGTGGTACCCCTTAAGGAAAATAATGTTTGCAAAAATGTCGGAAATTCATTATTTCTCAGAATTATGAGGGATAAACAATGTAATAAGTATTTTTTACGAAAATCTCATATTTTTAATCTATAACTTTTCTCCGAATATCTCCGCAGCCGTTCGCTCAATAGGAAAAAGAAAAAGTTCCGGAAAAAAAAATAATATCAAGTTTTTTTTACGAAAATTTCATTTTTTTTCATCTTTACATTTTCTCCGAATATCTTCGCAGCCGTTCATTCAGGTAATAGGAAAAAGGGAAATTTCCGGATAAAAATAATAATAATAAAAAGTTTTTTAACGAAAATCTCATTTCTTTTGATCTTTAACTTTTCTCTGAATATCTCCGCAGCCGTTCACTCAGGTCATAGGAAAAAGAGAAATTTCCGGGAAAAAAAAGAGAAATCATGAATTTTCAGTAAAAAAAATGTGTTTTTGGGAAATAGACCAGTACTTGAATCTGTTTTAAATTCTTTTTCCTCCGAAAATTTCAGATATGACTAAAATATGAGAAATTATGAAAAATTTGGAGAAAATTTTGCATTCGGGGCCCCTGCGGACCGAAGCCAGGAACGCTACCGACGGGACCATCTCATCACTTGTAGAATATGTGCACTTTCTGGTACTTACAATTCGCGGCCGCATGGATGATGGGCTTGTTTTTAGGGATAATGCTTTATCGCTTGATGAAAGTATGAGAATTAATATAATAATACGAACATAAATATATTTTCGCTTACTTTTATGAATTATAATTTATTTGGCATAAGGACGGGTATGAGTAAAGCGTAAACAATTTTATATAAGATAAATAAGTTGAAATTTAGATTTATTATTATATTTAAATTAACGTATAAACTAAAAAATAAGCGATCAGAGTGCGCGATACATTTTTTTGTATACATTAATAACGCAGAGAATCAAGAGCTAAATAAGCATTGAAATCATGTAAAAGCCTCGCGCGTGCCGTCGGGTGACGTCACGCGCGAGTTGTGCTCAGATTGCTTTTTCCCTCGAAGCCTTCGTTTCGGCTTGGCCGCTCACGAATGTGCTCAGCGTCCATGTATTGGTGTAGTTGCCGAAGGCGCGGTCGGGACACTTCGACCGTGCTCGGCTGTTTCCGAAGATGTCCGAGCGTCGCTCGCTCACGGACACGCGCTACTATGATTGTGTGATGGGCGCGCAAGAGACTAGAGAGGGGGTAACTTTTACGCGCGATCTGGCTGCACTGGCTGCGGGCCGTCTTTGGCACTTGAACGACTGCCTTTGAACAAATATATCACTTTTTATAGACTACTCCAAAGAATTGAAGGAACAGAAATTTCTTCAAATTTTCAAAGTGTTTTTTCAAGTGTGTGAAAAATGGTCGCATCGAGATGAAAAAAAGCATCATGAAGTTCAAGTTTCTAGTTTCGAAATCTGTCGGCAAAACAAATTTGTGAGCTATTGTTATCGCGCAATGATAAAAAATAGCGAGAGAAAATTTGTTTCCAAATTTTTTGGTTTTCTTTCAAGGATCCACACGCTCGAGAATGTTATTTCAGTTAAATACATGTATAGGTCAGTCAGCTTGTTTATTCAGCTTCAATTTGGTATTTTTGTCTCTCTACGTCAATTTTTTGTTGAGATATCCGACTTTGAATGAAAAAGATCCTTTTGTCTTCGATCAGCGATATCTCAGCAACCAATGATCGCACGGGCAACTTTGAAAACTTAAATAAATTTCCTATAAGACCCTTTTGTTGATTTTTTAGAAAAAAAAAACATTTTTGTCGGCATTAATATTAATTTGAAAAAGGACAAAAAATGACTTTTTATGGTTTTTCAGTAAATGTACTACTACTTTGTAAATATTGATAGAAAGACTAATGTTGCCCGGTAGTTTTTCTGCTTAATGTATCCCCAAGAGCACTGTAAACTTTTAATTTTATCCATCGAACCGTTTTTCTGGACCGATTCATCGAAGTTTTACAAAACAGAGGAAGAAATGTATTGTTCCTAAACATCGTGTAATCATCATCAGAATGAAAAAGCTAATTTTCTTCGACTTTTTTCACAACTTTGCACTAGTTGCTTGTTAAATTTAAGAAAAAAGAATTCGCAAAATTTCAATTTTTTTTTCAAATTTGTAAAACATTTCAGGAAACAACACTGACTCATTTTTTACACAATTCGCCCTCTGCGCAACATAATTTCACTCATTTTTCATTCTCGATATTTTCTGGGAAGGTTATTAGGGTTACAAAAAAACACTTTCTTTCAAAACTGATCTTTTTTTGGAAGAAAAAAAACAATTAACATTTTTTTAAAACTAATCTTATTATTGGTAATTTTTTTCTACGTTTTGGTAAAAAAAATGAATCTAAAGTTTTTGTAAACTTTAACTTTTATCGATATTTGTTCATGCCTAGTTTTAACAAAACTTTTTTCTGGAACCCTAATAACCTTCGTAGAAAATATTAAGAGTTAATCGCATAAATGTTCTCAGATCGACTATTGAATACAGCTTGGGGTTATCAACTTTTAGTTAATGCAATTAAAGATGAGTGCGTTAATTATAGTGCGCCAAGGCCGAATCGTGTAAAAAATGAGTCAGTATTGTTTCCTGAAATGTTTTACAAAGTTAAAAGAAATAAAAAAAAATGAAATGTTTCGAATTTTTTTTCTTAAATTTAACAAGAAACTAGTGCAAAGTTGTGAAAAAAGTCGAAAATAATTGGTGTTTCCATTTTGAAGATGATTACACGATGTTCAGGAACAATACACTTGTGCCTTTAATTGTTCTGTAAAACATCTGTCCGGAAAAACGGTTCTATGGATCAATTTGAAAATTAACAGGGCGGTTGGGGCTGCATTATGCTAAAAAAAAACGCGGCAACATTACTCTGCCTATTTGTAAAGTAGTAGTAGATTTACTGACAAACTATAAAAAGTCACTTTTTGTCCTTTTTCAAATTAATGTTAAGGGTGAAAAATGTTTTTCTCAAAGATGAACGAAAGGGGCTGATAGGAAATTTATTCCAGTTTTCAAAGCTGACCTTTAATTCGCGTTGCGATCATTGGTTGTTGAGGTACCGATGATCAGAGACAAAAGGATCTTTTTTCATTTAGAGTCAGATATCTCAGCAAAAATTGATGTAGAGACAAAAAAACCAAATTAAAACTGAATCAACAAGCTAACTGACCTATACATTCGAGTTTCGTGGAAAAAAATTACCTAGACCGTGAACCCTCGAGAAAAAAACATAATTGTGGCAATTTTTTTCCTCAGCTATTTTTTATGATTGCGCGATAACCGTAGCTCACAAAAAACTTTGCCAAAAAATCTCGAAACTAGAAACTTGAAGCTTTAAAGGCTTTTTTTATCTCGATGCGATCATTTTTCACATAGATACAGCGCTTCAAAAAAACACTTAAAAATATGAAGAAATGTTATGTTCCTTTAATTTTTTGTAGTAATATATAAAAATTATGATCGGAAACACGAACGTTTGTTTAAACCCTTTTCTATTTTTTTTCAAAATTGTTTTGAAATTTCCCCCCCCGTACTTGACTTCTAAAACTAACATAATTAGCCAAAATATTGCATACTTAGTTCCAGGATTAAATTTACGATAGTTCTCTGCATTCCGCGGAGAGGCTATGAGGTTGAAGTTTGGATCGCTAGAACGCAACGAAAATTAATATGTATGAATTCCTTTAATTAATTTTCTCGTTTCGTGCCGAAGGACGAATCGAATTGAAATCTAGCTTCGGCTCGAACCAATTTGTGTCGAAGGACAAATTGACAAAGAAGCATCCTTGTCGATACATCCCTTCGCTTGGTATATTCTAATCTCATTCGAACGTGAAATCGTCGTGAGGCGTCGCTCTCGACCACCGGGCTCGTTTCGTTTTTCACGGCAAATAAAAACTCACCAAAACGCGATGAAAAAACACACTCCACTCTATCACACACTATTATACATCTGTTCGAAATATATTTCGAACGAACTGTTACTGTTCGAAATATATTTCGAACGAATGTGCGAGGTTATAGCTCAGGCTTTCGACCTGTCAAAAATAAATTGTTCCGGAAGGAGGCGAGCGCAGTCGGTAAAAAAGGACGAAGCGAGCTGCGCGCCGCTAGTGAGAAAACGGATGAACTGAACGCTCGCTCCGGTACCTGATATTTTGAGCTTAGTCGATACATTTTTGCTACATTTATGTAAAAATTTCAAAATGCTTTTTCTCCGCCATTTGTTCATGAAAACAGGTGAAACAAAGCTGAAAATGTGTGCTTTTTCACTGTTGAGAGCATGATTTGCGCCAAATTAACGAAAATGCGATGCAATGGTTTTCAGTTTCTCGCAATAATGCAATGCAGTTGCTCGCACAGATGCAATAATTCACAGTTTCTCGCATGGTTGTTACGTCCTAGCACTCTCGCCCTCCAAATATTCATATCTGGTACGAATTGTAATAATTATTATGATTTTTTTCCTCGCGCTAAACGCGCTTATTTATGTTTTTCTTGGGGTACATGTTAATCAGAACGACCCATATATGGATTTCACTTAGAAACCCCGTTATATAAAATATTCGTAAATATATCTTTAAATTTAGCATGCGTATATCTACCCGTATACTTTAGGGACAAACAGTTCCCATAATAACTTTACCGCTAAGCTTACCTGTAACTTCAGGGACGAGCACATGGGTGCTCGGATTAACTTTACAATTAGCCTCATATACACGTACATATCTGTTTGCCTGTACACTTTTGGGACACGCACATGGGTCCCCGGAGTACCATATCATTATGTCTCATATATACATAAATATACACGTACCTGCATGCTTCAGGGACATATACGAGAGCCCCTGGAGTACCTCCTATAATAATTCCGCATGTTTATTTCCATGCATACTTTAGGGACATAAGTCCTCGAAATAACTTTAACGAATATATATATATATATATATATATATATATATATATATATATATATATATATATATATATATACATACATACTCTAGGACCTCAGAGTCCTCATATACCATTCGTATACTCATATGCATACTTCGAAGGCATTAGTCCTCGGAATAACTTTAGTGAATATCTATACATGCGTATATATATATATATATATATACGTACTCCATACGCTTCAGGGACATATAGCCGAGTCCCGGGGCAATATTCCATACATGTCTACTTTCATGCATACTTCGGGGACATAAGTCCTCAAAGTGACACTCACCAATATACATATATATATAGTCGGACATCCAAGAGAGTCTCCGGAGTACAAATAATAATATTAATACTTATACTTACATGTATATTTCGGGGACATTCACGAGTCTCCGAACTAGTATCCAACATATATATGTATATTCGTGTTGACCATAATACAATGGTCCTAGAATAAGAAATATTGTCATATCTATATTATGTAGATATTGGGGACGCGAGAGTCCTCGAATAACCCGCGAAACTGTTCCCAAGCGGTCAGCTTCATCACGAGTTTTCTCACAGACCCCCTCGTAGCTTGGTCACCACGTAGTCAGCACATCCTGCCGATAACGAAAAATATTCATTTCATTGCTCATGTACAACTCGAGAAAAATAACGTTATCAGTGCTAATATTCGGTTACATGGGGCCCGAACTCGAGAGCGAGGGTAACGACGCCAAGCCCGTTGTCTCAGAGACAAAGAGGGCGAGGATACATATTGCGCTCCGGGAGCTGGCCAGTCAGTTCCGTCCGGTCTCTCCAACAGCGCGCATCGCAGAGTCGACGCTCTGAAAACCGGTACACTTATTTTATTTTATATTCTTTTCGAGTTTACCCCGGTCTCTTCGTCAGTGTAACTATAAGTCTCTGTAAAACCGGTATTAATTGTTTAAATCTAAATAAAAGTAAAAGGAAACGTAACAAGTCAAACACTGCAACGAATAAATTTACGAAACATATATTATTCTTCTCATTGAATGTAACTACGCTTATTTACGTGTAAAATACACAATTGTTTATATCACATTCGATTTCTTCGCGCTATTAAAATTACGCAAAATACGGCGACCGCGAAAAAGTGTAACATTTTCCGAGCAAATAATTAAACTATGTTTGGCTCTCGTTCGTGCGTGTAATCACGCAACGAACAAATCTTCGTAGTGCATTTCTTTCTCTCTTTCTCTCTTCCTCTCGCTCACGCCATTTTTCCTAACACACGTATTCGTCTCACTCATAAAATCATACTTGTCCAAAATTGGACAAATCTCGAAGTGCCCTTTTTTATGAGGCTTGGGAAAGCTGACGCACGAACACGCTACATCCGCTGACTCGCCGTAATCTGGCAGGTTAGCGACTGGCACGGTTAATCCGGTGCTTAGTGTTCGGACGTCGATTTCCCTTGACCTTTATATTTGTATTCGCGGCTGGCCGCCAATCGCCGTAACCGGGCGGAGGTGGGCCAAACGTAGCGAGTCGGCGGTGCCGTAATCTGGCACGCACTAGACTCGCTCAGCGTACCAAATTTTATTTTATACTAACCTGTACCTATGCGTTAGACGAATACGTTTCCCGATACATTCGCTCAACAAATAAAAAAACCCTCATCCGTCCAAAATCGGACGTATATACAGGGTATTTTCCGAGGAATTCGGAAGGTTTGCCGCACGAACACGCCACACGCGCCGACCCGCCGTAATTCGGTAGGTCAGCGACTGGCACGGTGACACCGGTGCTTAGTGTTCGGGCGTCGGCTTCCGTTATTCTCAACATTTGTTCTCGCGGCTGGCCGCCAATCGCCGTAACCGGGCGGAGGTGGAGCCAGACGTAGTGAGTCGACGGTGCCATAACCTGGCACGTCTTGCACTCACTCAGCGGTTCAAATAATTATATAACCTATACATGTATATTTATATTTCGAAGCGAATGTATCCCTCATAAATTAATCCAGTCCTCGTAGTCTCCGATTGCTCCCAAAAACATCGGCATCACCGGGCCATCGCATTAGCACAAGCGCCGGGTACCCGTCTGGGCAACGACAGGTCGGATCGAGCTGGAACATCTTTGCGATTCCTGGACAAATTCGGTCACACGGTCGAGTAGTTTTGACCCGCTACGCACCGCCGCTCTTTCTCACCAAGGTAAGCACAATTTCACGCTACTTTCTTATTTGCTTACCTGTCGCTCATGCGTCAAATTATACACCAACGACTTTACCAAGCGCCTATCCCAAGTGGGCACATTCCCGCTTAAACGTGGCGCTTTAATTCTCCGACGGTAACTTACCGTCATATAAGTCATATGATTTAATTCATTATAAACCGTACGTTCGTGGCACACTTCCCATTCGTAAATTCAAATCCTGAAAGGTAAATTAAAAGACGATTAATTATCGATTAAAAATGGGCCCCACGACGTAACATGGTAACCACAAACTGCAAATTTCTTTTCGAAATTTTGGAAAATTTCGCGATTCATACTCTCGGAGCAAGCGCCCGGCATGCACACAAAAAATTTCATTCCAATTGGTTGATCTGTTCGGGAGAATTCCCATTTCAAAATTTCGATGCGGTCGGAGGCATGTGGCACATGGCCTTAACACGTATTCAAAGGAGCTATCGTTGCATTCGTAGCTCTTACCTCTGCTTACATGATCCACTCTCCCGATCGAGAACGAGATGAAATCAACGACAAACTCGACGGGATGGTTTCGAGAATGTGATATGGATACTAGAAAAAGGATTGAGAGAAACGATTTCACCTCTGTTCGCTAGGAACTGAGTGGCAATCGTCCGAGCTCCCTTTCGGCGACAGACCATCCACGTCTTCGGCATCGTTTACTGAACCGGAGATGAAATCGATGCAGCTTATAACGAGTATGAAGGGGTTATGGCGATAACTACCCGAATGTACCAATCGAGCCGTTGATTGCATCTTTAATACGTGCTCAAAAGAGCTATCGTTGTGTTCGCAGCTTTTACCTCTGCTTACATGATCCACTTTCCGCGAACGGGACCGAGATGAAATCAACGACGAACTCAACGGGACGGTTCCAAGGTTGTGTTATGGATGCTAGAAAAATGATTGAGAAAATCGATTTCACCTCTGTTCGCTAAGAACTGAGTGGCAATCGTCCGAGCTCCGATTCGGCGATAGACCATCCACGCCTTCGGCATTGTTTACTGAACCAGAGATGAAATCGATGCAGCTCATAACGAGTATGACGGGGTTATGGTGAAAACTACCCGAATGTACGAATCGATCCGTTCATATCATTTTTTACACGTACGCAAAGGAGCTATCGCATTCGCAGCTTATACCTCTGCTTACATGATCCACTTTCCTGATTGAGAACGAGATAAAATCACCGACAAACTCGATGGGATGGTTTCGAGAATGTGATATGGATACTAGAAAAATGATTGAAAGAATCGATTTCACCTCTGTTCGCTAGGAACTGAGTGGCAATCGTCCGAGCTCCGTTTCGGCGACAGACCATCCACGTCTTCGGCATCGTTTACTGAACCGGAGATTAAATCGATGAAGCTCATAACGAGTATGACGGGGTTATGGCGACGACTACCCGAATGTACCAACCGAGCCGTTGATTTCATGTTTAACACGTGCTCAAAGGAGCTATCGTTGTATTCGTAGCTTTTATCTCTGCTTACATGATCCACTCTCCCTATCGAGAACGAGATGAAATCAACGACAAACTCGACGGGATGGTTTCGAGAATGTGATATGGATACTAGAAAAATGATTAAGAGAATCGATTTCACCTCTGTTCGCTAGGAACTGAGTGGCAATCGTCCGAGCTCCGTTTCGGCGACAGACCATCCACGTCTTCGGCATCGTTTACTGAACCAGCGATGAAATCAATGCAGCTCATAACGAGTATGACGGGGTTATGGCGACAACTACCCGAATGTATCAACCGAGCCGTTGATTTCATCATTAACACGTGCTCAAAGGAGCTATCGTTGTATTCGCAGCTTTAAACTCTGCTTACACGATCCACTTTGCCGATCAGAAACGAGATGAAATCAATGACAAGCTCGTCGGGACGGTTTCGAGTATGTCCTATGGATGCTAGGAAAATGACCGAGAGAATCGATTTCATCTCTGTTCCCTAAGCACTGGGCGCCGATAGTCCAAACCTACAACGCCTACAACTATCATGCAAGTCGTCGATTTCAAAGGTATCCTCTCGCTTCGAGGGGAACTAAGCGAAAAGGGAATGTTTAAATCGATGAATGATTTCAGAAATGTTCGGCCGAGGGTCCAGGGATCATACGGCGAGCTGTTTGCTGTTTAGCTCACTTAAAAGCTCGCAGTCGGATGAACCAGATGTGGCTACTTGCATTTAATCTTTGTTATTTGTAGAAATTTGAAATACCGTTTTTTCCCAAAATTAGGGTACTCGCCAGTTGGATAATTCAGATATTCAGAATACCGGTAACATGAATAGAAATCATTTATATGTAAGAAAACAATTTTTTAACGAGCTTTCACTTAATATGCTAAAAAGTAGAAAATATTATTTTTACCAAGTCACCCATATGCGACTATAAATGAAAGCTTGTGTTACATTTTAGTTGCATGTTTTCAAAATTTTAGAGCTCGAAAAAGTTGGAAAGTGGATAAAGTACCGATTTTCTATTTTGCATTCAACAGAAAGTCGTCATTTAAAAAAGAAATGTATATTTTTTAAGCCGAATCATGCGCTGTCACGTCTGGGATACATGTTTGCAAAATTGCAGAGCTCTAAGTAGTCGGGAAGTGGACGAAAGATCGATTTTCCATTTTGCATCTCACACCAAGTCGTTTTTTATTTATTTATTTCTTTATTCATTTTTTTAACGTTGAATCGTGCATTTTCACCCCGCAAATGCATGTTTGCAAAACTTCAGAGCTCTAAGTACTTGGGAAGTGGGTGTAATATCGATTTTCCGTTTCGCATCTAACACCAAGTCAAGTTAAATAAAAGCTTGTAAAAAACTAAACAAAAAAAACGTACTGTACCTCGGTACTTCAAACTTCAGACATATTGGGTTGGTTCCGAATCCGTTAATTTTTATTTATTGAGATAACAATCATAACAGAAACTCTCATTGAATAATGTCATCGGGTGTGATAATTGTTATCACTGCCGCAACAACTAAGAATGGAAAATTTGATCAAAGTCGTAATGAAAATTAAACAATTTATTCGTGATTCGATATAGAAACGTCCGCGTCGAGTCTTCATGATAACGGCAATACGAAAAAAAAAACATTCGCTCGTTCCCTCCAAATTTGAAAAACACCAAATTATTGACCGTTCTGTGCTTTATTTCTCTAAAAAATAAAGATTACGAATGCATCGAACAATCTTATTTCCTATCATCATCGCTCGTGGGTAGAATTACAAGTCTTCTGAATGTCGGCAACCTTCACGCCTCGGCCCGGACTCACGGAGCGGCAGAAGACGAAGCGGGAAATGTCACATCAGTCGGCCTGTTACGCCGACGCGAATGATACGCAAAACGTCAAATCATCCGTGCCGTCATCTATCAAACAGTGCGTTCCTCAAGCCGTGCAAGTTCAGAGCGCGCGTTACCTGTCAAACGTACGCTCTGAACTTGTGTACCCAAGATGACAGAAAATAATAGCAGACAATAGAAGAAACGTCAAACTGGCCGGGCAACCGAGACAGATGCCTAGCTACCTTGCTCGCTGCCTGCGACGCGTCTCGCGCTCAGACTCGGCACTCGAGTGGCGTCGTCGCTAAGGGCAGGCTTCAAGTCCTACAACAATCAGTCGAACGCCAAAATTCTAATCGCTCTCATTTGAAGACTGTTTGACGGAAAAAAAACGCCTTGGCAGATTTACTCGGGATACCCCCCCCTAAACCCGACAGTTTCCGATGGGTCACTTAATATGCAACACCCTGTGTATATATATATATATATATATATATATATATATATATATATATATATACAGGGTGAGAGGCACATAAAGTGTCACAGAGCAATAGCATTCAAACTATTGACTATATACAAAAATGTTTCAGACAAAAGTTTCAGTCTTCGAAAAGGCCGTCATACTGGACTACTCTATTTTTTGTATCGGTACAGGGGCTGAAGCTACGTCAAGGTCGACTCCACTTTTTTTTATGGAATGGTACATCTTTTTTCAACCATCTTGTGAAGCACCTCAAGCCGCATAAAAACATCAGGGGGTCGAAGCCGTTCAACGTTATTCATGGTCAGTATCGATGATACAAATATAAATATCTCGGATCATTAC
This sequence comes from Ophion slaviceki, assembly GCA_944452715.1. Classification (NCBI taxonomy): domain Eukaryota; kingdom Metazoa; phylum Arthropoda; class Insecta; order Hymenoptera; family Ichneumonidae; genus Ophion; species Ophion slaviceki. Next base: position 50,624,674 of record OX101783.1, read on the forward strand.
CAAATATTTGGTAGTGATCCGAGATATTTAGATTTGTATTTCATTTTTATTGGTGACCTTGAATGACCTTGAATGACTTTTACCGCCTATGTGTTTAATGCGGCTTGAGGTGCTCCACAAGATAGGGAAGGCACATAAAGTGTTAAACAATAGCACTCAAACTATTGATCATATATAAAAATGTTTCAGACAAAAGTTTCAGTGTTCGAGAAGGACATCATACTGGACCACCCTATTTTCTTATCGGTGGAGACGCTGAAGCTATGTCGAGGTCAACTCCACTTTTTCAAATGGAACCATGTATTTTTTTCGATGACATTACAACCGATTTTAACAAGGGGGAATTCCCTACTCGTCATTACCGATTTCGCTCAAATTTATAGGACATGCAGTGCTTGGCTAGAAATGAAAGTACCCGAAGTGGGAACCCCAGATGGCTGAGCGTTTAGAAAATAAAAATGTTGACGCGGTTCTCGCACCGTATAAGCCATTTACGTTAGCATGTTTATCAAGCAGCGGTTGGCGTAGCGGTAACAGCTCGGACTAGTAATTTGATGGTCGTGGGTTCGACTCCCTATGTGGAGACTTTTTTTCTTTTTCTATCTTTTTCTCAAATGTAAATTTATTATACGCGCCGTTAAACAGAGTATTTCATTTGAGGTAGACAAATAAGAATTCTTGACTTACCTGTTTGATCAGTGTTGATAACAAAATCCTTGTTGTATTGAGGAATGAGAGTTGGAGTTGGAACTTATCAGCTGCAGCAAGGATTTCCTCTTGTGTAGCAGTCTCTTTTTCCTACACAAATCTTGTAATTTTCCTCCGACGAATCTTATGCCTTTGTTTAAAGTCGATGACCCACGATTCGGAGGCTTTGAATTCCAACTTATCCTTTCGTATTGATCCTTTCGAGTTCCACCATTTTTAATATGTTATTCCCAAATTTTTAAATACCGCATGTGCTTCAAGCGAGATGCTCCTTTCGTTTGCAAACTTTTTAAACTCCACGTTGAATGCGCTTTGGCAAGATTAACCACCATTATTTTGTAGTCGAGTGGAACGTAATCTGGATCCTCTTTCATTTTTTTTTTTCATCGGGTTCATACTCACCACTTGACGACGATCTGGCACCCTCCAACACTTGATATTCTTCTTCTTAGTCGATTTCTTCGCGGCAGATATAATATATATATAAACGCATATACTTCGTCGCATATAAACTGATACTCCGATAAAACTTCCACTACTTTCTCGTGTATTTTATTTCCCATTTGAATGTGTTCTTCGGTTATCACTTCGGAACTTTCTGATGAGATTAGATTTTCTTCGGCCAAAAGATGTAAACTATAATCCATCGCCGTCTTCAATCGTTGCTTCGACGCTTCGCTGTGGATGCTACCGTCTGGCTCCTGTTCTTTTTCCGTCGACGTTTCAGGCATATCAATAGTTTCACTTTTGTCCGACATTTTCGATTTTTCCACAATATTTTCCTCACAATTTTATCTCACAAAAATTTCGATATCTCGCAGAATATTCTCACAGTATTCTCGCACAATTTAAGTTACCTGGCCAATAGCTAGCAAACGAATGAGCTCCCTAGCTAGCGTCGTCCCTAACGGTCAGGGACACCTTTTTCTACCTGCGCCAAGAATTTGTTGTTCGTGCACAGCCGCCAGGAGCGACCTTCAGGTGAAAACGAATCTTATTGTGAAACGACTATTCACGTTTATGGCACATTCCCCAAGGAGGGGAAATAGCCAATAAAGGAGAAAGAAGAAGAAGAATTCCTGTTTGAACACGTCGGGAAAGTTCGCAACTCCAAATTTTCTACGATTATGTGCTCATTAAAAAATGACGTCCTATATGCCTTTTGCGTATAAATAAATAAATAAAATAGATTATTCACCTCTCTGCTTAATTGGAAAATGAATAATATAAGCATTGAGAAAAAGATAGGAAAAGAAAAAAAAGTCTCCACATGCGGAGTCGAACCCACGACCATCGAATTACTAGTCCGAGCTCTTACCCCTACGCCAACCGCTGGTTGGCAAACATACTAACGTAAATGGCTTATACGGTGCGAGAGCCGCGTCAACATTTTTATTTTCTGAACGCTTGGCCATCTAGAGTTCCCACTTCGGGTACTTTCATTTCTAGCCAAGCCCTGCATGTCCTATAAATCCTATAAAGCGAAATCGGTGATGACGAGTAGGGAATTCAGCAACCTACAACACAAGATCATTATAGTCACGCAAAGTATGAAAATAGTCGAAAAATCGAAAAATATCGGAATAATCGCTTTCAAAGGATCCACTAACCTCGGTTTGGGTCTACCCACAGAAGAAGCTCGAAGTAATGACCCTCGACTTGTAAGCACTTGTTAATTCGCTGATGAAAAGACTGTCCACTTCAGCCAACATTTGTGGTGTAATTTCGGTACATGTTCGGCGTATTCTTTCTTTTATGTCGTCAGGCGTGGTAGGTGCTACCGCCATTACGCATTCTTTGACAAAACCCCATAAAAAGTAATCTGGTGATGTTAGATCTGGCGAACGAGGTGGCCAAGCTACAGGGCCGCCTCGTACTATCCACTTTTCACCATCAATCTCATTCATCACTTGTCTTGAACACAGAGCATAATGGGCTCCACTTTTTAAAATAGAATGGTACATTTTGGTTCGACTATCTTGTGGAGCACCTCAAGCCGCATAAAAAACATCCGGCGGTCAAAGTCGCCCAAGGTCATTCAAGGTCACCTATTAAAATAAAGTACAAATCTATATATCTGGGATCACTCCCAAATATTTGGTAGTGATCCGAGATATTTAGATTTATATCATCGATACTGACGTTCAATGACCTTAAACGACTTTGACACTCCGATGTTATTTATGCGGCTTGAGGTGCTCCACAAGATGGATGAAAAAAAATGTACCATTTGAATTAATAGAGTGGAGTTGACCTTGAGATAGCTTCAGCGCCTCCACCGAAAAAAATAGGCTGGTCCAGTATGACGGCCTTCTCGAACACTGAAACTTTTGTAAAACTGTCATTAGATTTTCAATTTGTTGCACGTTTTCGCGTAATGTCGGGACAAAGTTAAACGTCTACTAAAAGGCCATCTTACTGTGTAAAGAGTCGCGGCGTGTCGTCAGTTTGTCAGTGGCGTCGAGATCGGTGGCGTTTTCAGTGGCGGCGAATTTATTTTTTCGTCCTCGGCGTCAAAACGCTGCTGCGTCTCTTGATTTACGACTCTTCTTCCACAAGTCGAGGCAGTCCTGAACTCTCGGAATTAATACTTTCCCATCGGACAGGTCTCACCATATTGCCGGAACCATCTCTCACTTCACACTCAGAATCTCGATTGTTTCGCTGGCAACTTCTTCAGGCCAAGCTTTAACATGTCGGAAGAACATGGACTTCAGAGTACCTACAACCAGCTCTCTCAACATTACGGCGGTATCATTCTTCAAATGAGATACGAGCTGCAGCATTCGTACGCAGTACCGACGAGAGACTTCCACCTTCTCGATGAACACTGGCTCAATCGGTGAACATTCATCGCGGAACCGATGGCCCAACTCGTGACGTTACCCTTCGCATCGCAACATAAAGACCCATCGCAAAGCTATACGTTCTTCCGGTCAATACTTCGTCAACGACTGTTAGTAGTTATAAGCGCGGATGGGGAGATGACTGTGATTTCATCGGGCTACAGCTGTATATGTGATGTCTCGCGAGCCGGATCATCTCGGTGGGCCTATTTGGGGAATTGGTGGTGTTGGGGGCGCGTTTTGTGGAATTAGTGGTGAGGGTAGCGGCGATATAGTTATGTTAATCAAGAGACGCGGCAGCACCTCGACGCCAAGGATTATTTTATTCACGCGTACTGGATAGAGACGTGACCTTTTGGCAGTCAAATCTAGCCCTGCCACCGAAAACACGCGCTCGCTTGGCGTGCTGATTGTAGGAATTGCCAGTATAGCCCTTGCGAGTTCGCTTAGCATCGGGAACGATTTTCGTTTTTGCTGCGAGTACAGGAGAATGTCGTTGTCTTTGAGGTCTTCAGTAGTGGCGGTCGCCAAGAACCTCCAGCACTCTTGATCTGATGCGTCAGCAGATCCGGAGGCAAACTGGAACTGGAATTGCCGATACTGTGTTTTTTAGACAGTTTTGATAAAAGAGATTCTCCGGACGAACTAGCTGCAGCATTAGTATCAGGTATTGCAGATGATTCTGGTGGAATATTCACTTGTTGTTTAATATGATCTGCAAGGAACGCAGCACGCGTGGAATTTTTTTTTCGAGGTAAGAATCAATCAGTTTCTGGTTCATGAATCGAGGGTCCAGCAGAGCCGCAACCACAACCTTTTCTGTTATTGGAAACCTTTTGTCCATTTAGGCAAACATATTTTTTTTAGCGTTTGCATCACAAGTATTTCCTCGTCCGACAAAAAATTAAAGATATCTTTGATCTCCAAATGGAGCACGTGTGCCAAATTCAGCGAAGCCGTCTTTTGTGCTGATAACATATCTACGACCTCGCGAAATTTCCGCAGAAATCGGATGAGATCCTCTAATCGGTTCCATTCTTTTTGGTAGATTGTCAACTCTGCCTTACGACCTGCGACAGCATCTTATTTACGCGACTCCTGTCGCAAAAATGTGCTAGGCTCTCCAGCATAGCTAGCACACTGTGCCAACGGGTTGGCGTAGACGTTTCAATGGTCGGCACATGATGAGCGCTACCAAGTTCATTTTATATTGGTGATCCTGATGCTGAATCGGCCTCTCTATCAGGAATTGGCTCGCACCGGTCACTCTCCAAATTTTCCGCCACGCGCTCTAATTGCCTCTTATTTATTAAATTAATTTCACATAAACTTTTTAACATAACCGTGCTTACTTTTTTTTACATTTTGCCCAAGTAGAAATTGACCATCGACCCAGCGCTGGCTGAGTACCGAACTTGCTTGGCCGACGCTCGGCAAAAATGCTTGGCCCATGCTTGGCTGACACTCGGCAGCCAAGCGTTGGCTACGATGCCTGGACCGCGACTGGGCCCATGTCGAAATTGACCATCGACCCAGCGCTGGCTGAGTACCGTACTTGCTTGGCCGACGCTCGGCAAAAATGCATAAAGGAAACTACAAAATATGGGGCAACAAAAAAATTAGTTTTTCTTCAATAAAACATATCACATCATTGAGTCCGATATTGCAAAGTTGACAACAAAAATGATAATTTATGCAATAACTTATGGTAGTACGAGGGCGCAAACTTGATTTCTATAGATTTTGTTCAAATTTAAACCAGACATTGTTCATATTATGCACGTTTGAGTGAAATTTCAGAACAGTCGACTATTTAAATTAGAAGATAATGGGTTTTTAAATTGCAACTTTTAACACTGCAAGGTCTGCATTGAAATTTAGACAGAATAATTCTCCGTAAAAAATATTTGTCTCCTATAATAAAAAGACATATGGCAACACCGCATCGTTCCACGTATCCAATAACGTGAGTTTGCGCGGCATATTCAAAATAATACTGCAACACAAATTTTTATTTGGAAATAATTTTTAATTGAACAATGTTTTTAATTAGTCATGAATGAACCAACACTTTTATTTGTTAATGAAGATCACGTAAACAATATAAAATATTAATATTTATAATGAAAATATTTCGTTTGACAAAAATTTTAACTCTAGGAACACGATAATTATTTTTTTCTTAAAATATTGAACAATACTGTTCTGCGGTGTTGCCATATGTCTTCTTATTATTGGGGACAAATATTTTTTACGGAAAATTATTCTGTCTAAATTTCAATGCAGACCCTGCAGTGTTAAACGTTGCAATTTTGAAACCCATTATCTCCCAATCTAAATAGTCGACCGTTCTGAAATTTGACTCAAACATGCATAATGATATGAACAATGTCTGGTTAAAATTTGAACAAAATCTATAAAAATCAAGATTGCACGCTCGTACTACCTTAAACACACAATAATAATGACGAATGGATAAACAAACCGATACTCAAGTAAAAAAAATAAAAATTATCAAAATAAAAACAATGAACTGCCAAATTATAATTGAAGTAGTAACACTGATAAACTTTAAATGCTGCTCTAAAAACATCATAGCATGTAGCAACAGAGACGTTAATATATTAGATTTTTCAATCCATGTCAGACGACCGGCTTTCAAAGTGGTTAATGTATAAAAAATCGACTGTTGTCTTTGGTTAAAACCGTCTTTAAACAGTTTTCTTTGCTTAAACGCTGCTTGAACGTCCTTTCTTCCCGCCTTCTCTATTTCCAGCACCTGACAACCACCTGCTTACTGTCGAACGAATCGTATTTGGATCACAGTTGTGAACATTGAACAGGACGTCTGTAACATAACATCAATTAAATGAATCCACATACCAACACTACGATCCTATTTTTTTTTAATGGTACATTCGTATGGATGAAGACAGACGTGCTGACCCTAGCGGATCCGTGGTCACCGTAAGTTAATCGTTAAGTCGTGGTAAATGCATCGTCAATGCACGGTGTTTTTCTTTTACCGGCAGAGGGCGCTCAATTCAGGGTCATAAGATGGTCGTTTCGCGGTGAATAACTAGTGTGTCTGTTTAAAAGTGATGCCGTGAACAGATTGTGAATACCGGGTGATTATACTAAAGTTTCACGATCAGAATGCTGTGTGTTATACCTTCATTGATGCTCTTCTTACTGTCGGTATACGAGATTTCTGTAGTAAAACAACACAGTTTTCGTCGTCATTCGTTCAAATTTCCCGCGTCGTATGACTTTTTTTCTCAACACTAGAGGGTTTTTCGACTGTGACTTCACTGTCGATTTATCGAACTTCTACGCACATATTTCAATTACAAACTCGTTTTATCACTTCAAAGTAATAATTAATAGTAATTAATTAATAGCAAATAAGTAAGTAAAAATAAATAATCAATTTGTATATAAGTTTAAAACATTTATTCTACATAATTAATAGTGTTTGGTGAAATTGTATGACATTATACACTTTTTTTTTCAAGGATGTTGAGTCCCAAATCGCAAATGATGATAAAATTCTAAAAATTTGGTATGTTTTTGTATGAAGTATTTAAGAGATCGTGTGAAAATTTCACGACGATTAGGAAGCTCGTTATTGAACAATTAACATTAACAAATTAAAGGTAGTCTTATGGAAACTGATATAATAGACGGAGAGCTACGACCAAATTGGTCATGTGGCTTCAGCTGTATTAAAACTCCGTTATAGCTACTTCCCTGAACAACCTTTTGTGATAATCTTCGTGCCGGCAGGCCGTGGGTGCGGGTGTAGTGGGGCGGGGAAAAAAATGAAAAAATGGGGGCTCAGCGACTTTAATTTTTGTTCCAAACAGTTGCTCTGTACTCCCTGTGTACGCAAAAAAATATAATTCAAATTTATTTATTTTTTTCTCGTTATTATTTATGCAAAAAATTTTATTCAATTTTATTTCTTTTTTTTTCTCATTTTTATTCATGCGACAAATTCTATTCATTTTTACTCCTTTTTTTAATTCATTGTTATTTACGCAAAAATATTCTATTCATTTATGTTCCTTTATTTATTCATATTTATTTAGGCAAAAAATGTTATTCCATGTTATTTCTTTTTTTTCTAATTTTTATTCATGCGAACAATTCTATTCATTTGTAGTCCTCTTGTATTCATTATTATTATGCAAAATATTCTATGTACAAATTTCACGACGATTGAGAAGCTATTTATTGAACAGTCAATATTAACAAATTCCATAGGGACTCAACATACTTCAAGGAAGCTTTAATTAAAACAGCATTGATAATGTTTAGTTATAAAATAGTTTTATTTTCTATTGTACAAATTGAAAAGTTATGTGGTACAATTTACAAAAAATAGTACATTATAACACAAGGACGAAAAAGATTTTTCGTACGCGTGTTATACGAAATTTTATGTTACGGGGTGTGGAAATGGGGTTTTACGTACGCGAAGCGGACGTACAACGTTCATTTACGTACCGCGTGATATAAACATGTTTACATCTCAGAAATCTAAAGTAACTTATCTTATAATGTTTACACAACAAATTTGGTCAATCCGATTCCCAACAATTAGCAAGTTTTATTGCGTACGTAGCTGCTGCTGTAGATATTTGTATTGCAGGTCTTATCTTTGAAATTTCACCGATAAAACTTCTCAAATTGGTAGGTTTAACTTCTTGGATAAACTGTGTACCGAATGCGTACTTGACAAGTTGGAAATTATTCACTATCATACCAGACACAGTAGTATTATTGGATTGAAATTGTACAATGCTTTTAATAATACTAAATACTCCATTACCATCATGAAATATAAAAGAATTTGAAAATTTCGTTTTGTTTGTATCGTTTGAAAACTGAACTCCGTTAAGCCGCCCTTTTTTATATATTGTTAATTGTTGTGGTGTATATCCGTTCTGACGCAATATAACTCGCTCTTCTTCTGTACATTGCCGAGTTATGCAGTTTCCTTGTACAAAGAATTTATTTCGATATTCAGATTCACGATTTTCATCTACCACTCTTAATTTTTTGATCAGATAAGCTCTACTCTCCGAAGAAATCGAATCATCTAGTACTGAATGGTTAATAAATCGTTGCATAAGGAAACGAGTGGCAATTTGATCCTGACGAGCGTTAGGACTAGTTAAACAATTAATAATATTTCTATTCCACGACTCAAATACAAAAGCATTGTGTACCCAAAAAGGGCCCCAATTACGGACACATTCAGTAATATGAGTCAACGAATGAACGTTCGACGTCATTCTCGCAGTTGAAAAAATATCTTCAAATTTCCTTACATATTTTTTCAGTAAGTTATCCGCACGGTCAAGTTCAGCTACTGTAACCGAATCACTATTCAAATAATGCACAGCTTCGGAGAGCAGGGCCAAGTGATTAACATATCTTCCTTCTAGAACAGGTTTCAAACAAGCTGGAGCATAATCTAACCAGTTTCTCCACTCAGACGCTTTCCATTGTACATAATACTTTATGCTCCTGGGTTTACGCGATCGACGAGATGGAGGTCGTATTGATAATAACGTTTTATCAATTACTTTTATAATATCAACACCTCCAATATAATAAGCAGTTTTTGTAGATGTTAGCATTATCGTTGTATGTAGTTTTATGACCCCTAAGAAAACTGCATGCATTGCTTCCACGACAACACCTTTAGTAATACTAAATAACGGCAAAGCTGTTAGTGAAGAGTAGCCCTTCAACCCATTTCTTTTTATGCCTGTTTCAGTGACGTATTTCATGTCAGCTTTGACTTCACTGTCAGTTCGTAATTTTCCGTAGCATTCACTGAATGGATATACAAGTTTTCCTGCTGACAAACTTTTGCCTTTAATATAACAGTACATACAACTATAGAAACCATTGTACTGGGTCAGACATGTTACTGATGCACGGGCTGGAGCATCCAAACTGCTAGCAATTACGATAAACTTTGAAGTGACTTCGGTGGTTTCGGTTGGTTTCCAAGTTACACCCCGATTATACAGCTTTCGCATTTCCATCGTGAATGGTCATAATAGAGTATTCATTTTCGGATTTTCATTGCCAACATATATTGTAGCAAGTAGAACATACTTTTTGCGCATGTGTGGCGGCAATTCATTGATTTGGACGTAAACCGGCCATGCACTCGCTCGAGATGAATTGGAGATTTTACATCCATCAGTATTAAAAATGACCGAATAATTGTACTCGCACGCAAAAAAATTTCCCGGAGAAGATAACCGCTGATACTCTCTACCATCAAATATATCTTCCAATGCTTCTACCATTTTTTTACTCTCCAAAATCGATATTTCAAAGCGTGCGCTATATTGGGTATGCTGAATAATTGTTTTATTTGTGATTCTAAACTAATCTGTAAAAAGAATCCAAGATGTTCTTCCTCCTTATCTGGGCCGCAAGCTTTACAAGCACATTCAGTTGTCAACGCATTTTGTTCATTTTTTTAACCCAAATAACCCTTGCAATAATGATGACGTGAGATCATAGAATCGTTACGACTTAGAACTCTCCACAATGCTGCTTTAGTCGTCGGCAAATTACCAATGACGTGCGAAGATTTAATCCATCGAAATATATCCAAAACGGCATCGTATGACATCCGATGTTTTATTGATATTCCCAGGATTGAAAGAAAATGATCATTGATACTCAAGTTCCTTTTTGAAATTAGCGGATATTTAAATTCGCGGAGAGAATCAATACTGAAAAATGGGGAATCAGCGCCGTTTTCTTTGTCGTTATTATCATCGCTGTTAGTATCGTTCTCTTTGGTAATGATGTCAAGCGCATTTTCGGAAACGAAATCTCGCTCATTTTCGATCTCTTCATCGTTAGAAGTATCACCATCAGCAATTGCATCATTGCCATCGTTGCCATGGTGGTAATCATCGTACTCATGATTATTGTGCCTATTTTCCTCAGTCAAATCGTTGTCAACACTTCCACAATTATCGTCATGGTTACCCTCTTCAACACTGCAGGCTCCTTCTGTAGGATTCTGAGTACCAATATCCATCATCTCAACATCTGTGTTCATGAATGTGTTGTCCGAAGTTGAAGGCTACGACAGAATAGAATAATGAATTTAAAAAAATGCATTAAAGCTGCAAAATAATACATGCAATCTAGAAGTATTTATATATGGGGCATTCCATACCAATTCGACCTGGGTCTGACCATTGACCCCTCAAATCGGGTTCTCGATTTTTCCTATCATTACTCTCACTTCATCAAGCAATTACAATTTTTTTCAGATTTTTCAAAATAAATTTGAGCGTGTCATGAATTTTTGAATTTTTTTTTCAATACCTCGATGGCCGTAATCGAAAAATCTGAAGAAAATTCCGAAAAATACAGTGTCAGATATAAAAAAAAGTTGGTGCAAAATTCATAATGTCTGGGCTTTTGTTTCAACCAGTTTTTTTAGCTTTTTGAGCAAAAAATGATTTTAAAAAATTCGAAAATTAAGAAATACACTTGAGAAAAATCGAAGACATTTTTTTTTTCGATCTGGTACTATGCATACAAAATTTCGAGCAACAGTCTACAGTAAATTGACCTCTGCTTCCATTTTTTATTATTTCTTTTGCTCAAAAAGCTAAAAAACGGGTTGAAGCAAAAGCCTAGACATTATGAATTTTATACCAACGTTTTTTATATCTGATACTGTATTTTTGCGAATTTTTTCAGATTTTTCGATTACGGCCATGGAGGTGTTAAAAAAAATTCAAAAACTCATGACACGCTCAAATTTATTTTTAAAAATCTGAAAAAAATCGTAATTGCTTCATAGAGTGAGAGTAATGGTAGGAAAAATCGGGAACCAGATTTGAGGGGTCGAGGGTCAGACCCGTGTCGAAATGGCGTGGAATGCCTCATATATATATATATATATTTTTTTTTTTCATTGGTATTATTGTATTTTATAATTTTATAATTATGTTATTAATTATATTTTATAATTAACTTACCAAAACTTCTAGAAAATTGGGTGGTAGTGGAAGCGCGATTTTACTATCCTTAATCAACTGTTTGAGTTTCTTTTTATTTCTCGAATAAACAGCGGAACGCGACATGCCCGGACATTTGCGGGCCTCCATTATCAGTGGACTCACTCGTTACGATTAATTATGATTTGATTGAGAACTGCTTGTAATATTAATAAACGGTATAATCACTGGGCTCACGAATACTCCCTCGTGGCTGGTATTGGCTCTCTCTATTGTAATGCCAAGATGGCGACTTTTTCAACGATCAGCAAGACGCACTCACTACCGTTACGTATACCGTCGTACGCCCGACTGACTATCGGCATGGTCGCTCGCGCATGCGCACCGCGTTCACACACTCTCTCTCTCTCTTACTCATACAGTTACAGAGCGCCCTCTATAGCTCACGCACGCGCTCGAACACCTTTACAAGATAATATTTCCAACATTAATTACAGACCTATACTTTCTCTTAAAAAAGAAACAGAACAAAATACATTCGAGCAAACTTATGAAATCAATTGATTGTATCTAAATACAACTATTATTCAAAAACAATCGCGATGTTTTGAAATGAATGTCACTTAAATTTCCCGCCAACTCAGCAATTACACTATACTGCCACTCTGGCGCCACTCTCATCTCGTCTCCACGTGCTCGTCCTCCACGTGCTCGTCTCACATCATCTCAGCTGTTTTGCTATCGATACACGCGTTCTACCAAATATACTTGTGATAAACAATCATATGACATTAATATTTAAAGAAAAGACACTTATTTATTATGCAGCGAATATTATTTTCAATTTGTATTAAAATAATTTGTGACCAAGTTTGATCGAAACAACTCAGCTTTCTTTTGTAACCTAAACAAAAAATCATCATGAGAGAGCTAGGTAAACGTGTTCTCGTAAAATATATCGGAAGCGATGATTCTAAAATTGTTCACAAAAATACGGTCTTTGCTAAAAAAAGTGGAATATATGCCCCACTTGTTGATGTTGACGAGTTGAATGATGAACAGTTGTTTATCGTTAATGGTGAAAACGTTACCGGACCCATTGAGATAGTTGATCATGATGGTAAGACAAAAGATAAACGTTTATTTTTCTCTTTTACTTTAATCGATATAAGAAGGAAAAAAGAATTAAAATATATTTATTTCTAGATGATCTTCAGCTACTTCGCAACCGAAATACTGATGTATCGGGTAAACGAATTCCAGTTATAAAACGTAAAAGTTTGAGTGCGGCTACGAATGTTGTCATCAACAAAAAACGGAGATCAGTGAATAAAGAAAATAAGAACAAGCATCATTTTTCAATTCACAACTGCGGTATGCAAAATAATCAGAGGTTTATTACAAATAAAAAATTTGAATTGCTACTTATATAAGGATCTATTGACAATGAATTGAAATGATTAATTTACAATGATTATCATTTTTTTCGCAGCTTTCGTTTAGATGTTCAATTTAGCTAATTGAATCACTATGATATATACACAGAGACGTTTGGCAAATGCAGAACGTTCAGTAGAGGATGAAAACAACGAATTTTTCAAAAACTTGGATGAGATGGAATCAGAATCGAATGATAATTTTGATGACCCGGAAGGAGCATCCGGTGACATTCCTCATCACTCCTCGTCCTCGCCACCCCCGACCACACACGACAGTCCTCGAAACGACCGATGGGAAAATGAATCAGAACCTTCCACGATTGCTTCGTCGCATGTTGCACAATCAACTAATCGAGACGGTGATCGTAATAACAATATGCTTCAAGACATTGGCAACCTCTCAGAACGAATCTCAAGTTGCAATAAAGAGATAAAACGGGTGAAAAGGTCAATGGTTACCAAAAGCGTTCTAGATGATTCATTAAGTAACGCTTTGTCCAAATCTTCCAATGAGAAGAATCTGCCAGAACAAAAAGATCCCAAATTTGATGCGGAGGGTCAGGTAATAAAATTGTCTTCTCAGTAAACAATTAAAAACTTATTAAGCTTCAATGACATACTATGCAATATTTTTTTCTAATAAACTTAAAATATAAAATCAACTTGGGATTGAAAAGAAAAAAAATTATACAGAACTCTTTGTTTCATTGCTGAAATAAAATTTCATCAATCGTCAAATATCCCAACGGTAATAAAATATAAAATATTCTCCAGCAATACAAATGACAAAAATAGAGTTATGTAACTACATATGTATACGAATGATTATTTAACTTGGAGATTTTTTAACAAATTAGTTTGATGCAATTATTTATAATCATATAATTTTTTCAGGTACAAATTTTGACGGATCGTATCATGACTTTCGATGATTACAATGCAGCAGTTAATGCAACTACAAACTGTAGGAGAGCTAAACGAGTAATGCGAGGTTTCTGGCCTACGGAAGAACGGCTCAAAATGCTGACTCAGTACGATCCCAAGAGACCCGATTATTCTATCGTTCCAGATAAGGACTACGCTAAACTAATAAGTAAGAATGTTAACTTGTGATAGAAAGTTTAAAATCAATTTTATTTTAATGACTTATATCGATGATTTGAATTTCAACCATTAAAGTAACGATTATCCGTCTGTCGTTTCTTTATTTTATTTGCTTGTTTATATTTTGTTTCTAAATATTTGTAATATTTTCAATGATCATCAATCATCAAGTTCATATTACCGTATTTTTATTCCAATTCTCATGTAAACACAAGTAATTTAAATATTTGTTATAGCTGTTTTGAACAGCTAATTTTTTGTAATTTTTTTCATTAATCAACTAATTTTCTGTACAAATATACATCAATTTGCCATTAATTATGAGTAATTTTATTGAATCTTTTATAAAAAAATACAGAAATCAAGATTATAGGTAACGGTTGTTTGAACTGAAAACTAAATTGAATTTCTGAAAGTTATCTATAGTCAAAAATGGAAAAACTATTTACATATTTAATTATTACTTTTTCAGTTGAAATCTGATAATAATTAATAATTTTTTTATTTTCAGAAATCGTGATGGCACTCCAGGAATATAAAAAAATTCCTGTCTTCTCGGAGAAAGATAGAGTCATGAACAACATTAAACAATGAGTTGGTCAATGGCTCAAGAACGAGAAGTATCGACACAAAATCCAGCACAATACTTGAAAACGGCGGATTTTATTTTTGTTGTAACGATTTTTATACTGAAATATTATTCTAATAAATACTTAAACATTTAAAAAACATGCATTTTTAAGTCGATACGATAAATAACTTATCGAATCTTTTAGCGTAGGCAAATTTTTTGACTTATATACCTGTGTCAGAGCAAATTAAGTCTATTTGTGACGAATATTATCAATGCACTTTCTATTGCTGGTGGAAATATCATTCATTTTCCAGTAAAAAGCGATTTTTCTCTCATTGAAATTTGGTTGGTTGACCACGAAAATGTTCTCCAGTGTTTACAGAAAACTAGTTGTTCAACGGTAGAAACCTAGTATACCGACCGTGAGTATACAGTGTTTCGACCCTGAAAATACGGTATTATAACCATAAATCGATCGCATTTTGTTGGAATCACTTCTAAACAAACACACTAGTTTGTCACCAACAAAACTCCGTCTAGTAACCGGTTTGTGACCGTCAATTTCTTAAGAAATTTTCCTCAATATACCATCGTTAAATCGTAACCGGGAAACCGCGAGGGGATGTCGTGAATATTATATTGTTTGCATTCGATACATAAGCTTCTCTCGCATTTCTAATTACGTTTTACATGGCATCAAAACGCGGCCCCATCTCTTGATCCTTCGGCACCGCAAGAATGGCATGAGAGTAAAATAATTGTTTCAAAGCAGCAGCTCTGGCAGTATCGCGGAAAATAAAATGACGTACAAATACTTGTATTTTTGTGTTAACAATAAAGTAAATAAATGGGAAATCAGCGCAAAAGGTACCTAAATCTCATTTTTATTCAAATAAAATGAGAATCAAACCAATATCCGGACTTCCGGATTTCGGCCTGGAGCCAGCGGACGCGACCACGCGGACGTGAGCATTTAAGAGTGAAAAATAGAGATAGCGAAAAAGTCTGCGGGCGATTACGAAAACGAGTTGGAAGGGTGTGAAGTGCAAGTAAGAGTGTTGGTGGACAGGAGGGATGAATACTGGCTGGGAGAATTCAAGTGATAGTAAAGAAGGCCTCGGTGGTTAGGGAAGACATTATGAATATGGTTAGCGGAAGAGAGGGCGAGAGCGGAGGGGAGAAGGAAGAAACAGAAACGAAGTGCGGTGGAACGATGTAGACGGCAGAGGCAAGAGAGAAAAAGCGGTAGAGAATATAACGAAAAAAGGGCGGAGGACGGAACAAGCGCCCGGTAAGGAACGAATGGGTTCGACGGTTATGTGCTGCGAAGAAAATCGGATCCAGACAAAAGAACGGGTCAGGCTAACATGTGGCAATGTAGGGAGAGTAGGGAAAAAAGGATTTACAAACTGGATGTGTGGGGTATGTGAAATGGAGAAGGAAAGTATAACACACATTTGGGAATGTAAAGCGAAAAAAATGATCAAATGAAGGTTGGGTAGCAGAGATGAAAGTGTGGCAAGGAAATAAAATGGGAAGTGAGCTAAGAGAATGGATTGTGGAAACATTAAAAGGAGAAATGAGAAGGAAAGTATGCGTATACACAAGCAAGTTCGCCAAGCTGAAAAAGACAGTAGGAGAGGAGAGGAGAAAGAATAAGGAGGTGGAGGAAGGGTGTCGAAAGGCCGTGCTGTTAGGTAGGGGGATGTGCAAGAAAAAGAGAAATAAGAGGTAATAGATACAAATCGAAATAAGAATAGATGCAAAATTTATATTGTAAAGAAGATGATGACTCGAGACAAGACGGCTATGAAAAAAAGCGAACACGCTGTACTCTGGAATAATAAATCGTATCGTAGAGTATAGCAAAATAAAAATGTTGGGTTTCGACAAAATGGTACATTCGTGTTAAATTGGTCATCAAACTCATATTCAATCATAACTAGCTGGAAGTAAACTTGACATGTTTAACTTATCTTCAAAACTGCTACTGTTCAACAAACATTCATTAAATTGTTATAAGATTAAAAAACTAATATTCATGGAAAGCACACGGTATACTCAAAATAGAGGCGCGGTGTTTACTGTATTTTCATAAAATTAATACACTTCGCACAAAAATTAAGGGAGCAAGAAAAAAATCCAAATTTTTGGGGGATTTTCAACAGGCTGTAACTCATACAAAAATGGTCGTACAGCAAAAAAAAAGCAAATTGTAGCTCTAAGTGTCTAGTTTTCGGATCTGAGTTTGAAATTTTTTTTTTGAAAATATTTTTCGAGTAATCATAAGAAAACCACCGAAAAAAAAATGTTCGAAATTTTTTTGGTTTTTTTAAATCTACGGACGTGGAAAAAAATTTTTGGACTTAACCTCTATATGGACCGGATAGCTTGTTTATTCAGCTTTAATTTGGTTTTTTAAAAATCTCGATACGAGCATTTCTCGCTGAGATATCGGTGTTTGAATGGAAAAAGATCATTTTGTCTTTGATTACCAATATCTCAGCAACCAATGATCGCACAGAAATTTTGAGGTTGGTTTCAAAAACTTGAATAAATTCTCTACAAGGATTGGCAATTGAATTTTGAAAAAAAAATTTTTTTTCAATCATTACATGAATTTGAAAAAGCGACCAAAAAAGGGCTTTTTGTGGTTTTTTGGAAAATCAAGCGCCCAATCAAAAATATTGCGGAAACCACTAATGTTAAGTGTGCCTTTTACTGTTCAATATACCCACAAAAACCCTACGAAGTTTCAATTTAATCCAGCCAACCATTTTTTTTCCCACTTGATCGAATTTTTGAAAAAATTAAAGGAGCAAGAATTTCGCTCTGAAAATGTTATAATTTTTATCAAAAATGAAAATTTTTTTTTTTTTCATTTTTCTCTCAATTCTGTATTAGTGACTTGGAAAATTTAATAAAAAAAAAAATCGAAAATTAAAAAAAAAAAATTCCAAAATTTTTGAATTTTTTTTTTCAATTTTTTTTCAATTGGCTAAAAACTTCAGAAAATTAAAAAAAAAATTAATTACCGCCGGCATTAGCGTTACCCAAAGCGTACCACGTGGAGGTTGCACGGCGGATTTACGCTTCTTTTGTGCTTGCGCACGTGGCGTAAACCCGCCGTGCGCAATTTTAAAAATTGCCGTGTAAAATTTTTTTTTCAATCATTACATGAATTTGAAAAAGCGACCAAAAAAGGGCTTTTTGTGGTTTTTTGGAAAATCAAGCGCCCAATCAAAAATATTGCGGAAACCGCTAATGTTAAGTGTGCCTTTTACTGTTCAATATACCCACAAAAACCCTTCGAAGTTTCAATTTAATCCAGCCAACCGTTTTTTTTCCCACTTGATCGAATTTTTGAAAAAATTAAAGGAGCAAGAATTTTGCTCTGAAAATGTCATAATTTTTATCAAAAATGAAAAAAAAAAATTTTTTCATTTTTCTCTCAATTCTGTATTAGTGACTTGGAAAATTTAAGAAAAAAAAATCGAAAATTTTTGAAACAAAGAATTCCAAAATTTTTGAAATTTTTTTTTTTAATTTTTTTTTCAATTGGCTAAAAACTTCAGAAAATTAAAAAAAAAATAATTGCCGCCGGCATTAGCGTTACCCAAAGCGTACCACGTGGAGGTTGCACGGCGGATTTACGCTTCTTTTGTGCTTGCGCACGTGGCGTAAATCCGCCGTGCAACCTCCACGTGGTACGCTTTGGGTAACGCTAATGCCGGCGGTAATTAATTTTTTTTTAATTTTCTGAAGTTTTTAGCCAATTGAAAAAAAAAAAAAAATTTCAAAAATTTTGGAATTTTTTTTTTCAAAAATTTTCGATTTTTTTTTATTTTTTCTTAAATTTTCCAAGTCACTAATACAGAATTGAGAGAAAAATGAAATTTTTTTTTTTTTTTCATTTTTGATAAAAATTATTACATTTTCAGAGCGAAATTCTTGCTCCTTTAATTTTTTCAAAAATTCGATCAAGTGGGAAAAAAACGGTTGGCTGGATTAAATTGAAACTTCGTAGGGTTTTTGTGGGTATATTGAACAGTAAAAGGCACACTTAACATTAGTGGTTTCCGCAATATTTTTGATTGGGCGCTTGATTTTCCAAAAAACCACAAAAAGCCCTTTTTTGGTCGCTTTTTCAAATTCATGTAATGATTGAAAAAAAATGTTTTTTTTTCAAAATTCAATTGCCAATCCTTGTAGAGAATTTATTCAAGTTTTTGAAACCAACCTCAAAATTTCTGTGCGATCATTGGTTGCTGAGATATTGGTAATCAAAGACAAAATGATCTTTTTCCATTCAAACACCGATATCTCAGCGAGAAATGCTCGTATCGAGATTTTTAAAAAACCAAATTAAAGCTGAATAAACAAGCTATCCGGTCCATATAGAGGTTAAGTCCAAAAAAAATTTTCCACGTCCGTAGATTAAAAAAAAACCAAAAAAATTTCGAACATTTTTTTTTCGGTGGTTTTCTTATGATTACTCGAAAAATATTTTCAAAAAAAAATTTCAAACTCAGATCCGAAAACTAGACACTTAGAGCTACAATTTGCTTTTTTTTGCTGTACGACCATTTTTGTATGAGTTACAGCCTGTTGAAAATCCCCCAAAAATTTGGATTTTTTTCTTGCTCCCTTAATTTTTGTGCGAAGTGTATTAAAAGTTTGTCCTCACAAGCTTCCTGTATTATCGTGACCTTGTGTTTTGCCCAGGACGTTTCCGGATTTCTATTCATCTAGACGTAGCGAAATGCAAACTGTAGGTTGGCGCCGGTTGGATACAAACAATACCAGCGTCGTTTCCCGTAACACAGCCAAGAAGATAGCACAAGTTCAATCGATTTTTGGCCCTAATAATTCCTGTTTCATGAAGAAAAAAATCACACGATAATTTCGATATTAAAAAAGAATCCACTATGAAATAAAAATGGAATTAGATAATAACACGACTAAAGAGAAAAACATCAACGAAAAAAATTACAGAATGGCTAACAACAACGGTGAATTAAGTCACCAACAATTTAGCAATATTTGCATGAGCACAAAATAATTAACATTGTTTAAAACGTAACTATAAATGTTTGTTATATTCTATATACGTTATATATTTATTGTTGTATAGATGTATATCTTTCTCCAAAGCTCTCGAAATTCACGCAGGTCGAAAACAAGAAACATGATTATTGCCACTATTACTATTATTATATTGTTACGTCCGAAGCCGTTTAGAAAAGATATATATTTCTAGAGTTATAAGCGTCGAGCGGTAAACGCTTTACTCCGATTACTACCCTAATGAGTCACGAGTGCTCTTCGGGATAATAATTATGTGGGAACGTTTGCTGTGAAACCTCGAGAGATCTTGTTTCTTTTATGGATTTAGGAAATTGATAATAAAGGGACTTCAATGTCTTGAGTCACACAATAGTTTTAATAAACACTCGATGAAATAATAATTTGGTACATTCCAAGTGAAATTATAATGTGATAAATTCCTTTGACAATCAGGAGCGGTGTCGTCGCTTTACAATAACGTATTCTTGCTTTCGTTGAATATTTCTTTAAAGACACACGTGTACTCTCACAATCTTCTAGAGATATGGTCGCGGATTAACAATAACTTGTACTTGAAATATTTGGTCGTTTGACCCTTTTTATTATAAAACAATATAAATTGACTTTTATAATTACGCCGAATCACACTCTTCTACAGAAGACCCGGATTTCGGACAGCGTAACGACGCGTGAAAATTTAGGTTGAAAACTGAACTTATTATAATATACGTCCGATACTACTGTCGGATCACTCTCTTCTACGGAAGACCTGGATTACGAACAGTGTATCGGCGTTAAAAACTTCGGCTATACTGCGCTCTTGTCGTCAAGACAAGGAGGTTTTATAAGAGCGAGATGACTTTGCCAGAAGGGCTACTCTCTTAATTTGGGCACAGAGAAGAACTATTTTTCGTCTAATACCCGAGAGTTCGACCTCCTCGGAGATGCAATAAAGGTTGGATATTTTGGAATTTTCAAGTGTTGCTTCGCTCGTCCCTATCATAGGGCTTTGAGGCTCCGGCCGGAAAACTTTTATTACTGCTCTCATGCAGAGCGGGAAAAAATAGCAGAGCGGCTCGCTACACGAAAATACATGCATTAGGTATTGTGCCCAGTTGATGAACAAGGAAAGCGTATATCTTCGCTATGGTCTGTGATGCACGCATCTATGGCGTGTGAGAAGCAATACAATTGTAATAGGTATCTCGAACGCTTATATTTTTGGTTACGTTGAAAAATAAAAATAGCTGACTCTATTGCTTCTCGCACGTGTACAATTATGTGTGTGCTGGTCAAAAAGAAATCACAGAAAACGTCGTACGTGACAATATATATATATATATATATATATATATATATATATATATATATATATATATACATATATATATATATATATATATATATATATATATAAGGTATAACAAGTGTTTTCAAACGGTCTAAAAAAAGGCCTGACCTTCTTCAATCTTTTTCAAAGTCGGTGATGTTTTTGTATCATATATTTTGAGTACGTGGCATTTTTTTAAGATTTTTATCAGCTCGCTAACTCAGCTAACACGGAGATAAGATTTTACACGTGATAAAATTTCAAATGATCGTATCGTATAGATCTTCTCGTCGTACCTTAAAATGTTCTTTACAAAAAAAGATACGTTTTTCTATAAACTATTTAGAAAAAAATTCAAATCTTTCCAGGTACTGCAACACAAAAAAAAAGAAAAAACTTTAATTTTTTAATTTTTTAACCTCAATGACAAGTTGATCCTGCTGAAATGTACACTGAATTTTCTTTTATAAGTGTAAAACAACGTGTGTAAGTTTCATTCTGGGCTGGGCTTGCGTTCAGTTAATATCGTCGTCTTAAATTTAATGGGAAATTGTTTTTCTTGAATAACTCGGCGGTTAACAATTTTTCAGTAAAAATGGTAATGACTAAACTTGTAGGAAATCGAGGGCTTTACAACTTTGGTCATTACAGTTTTTTCCCTACCATCAATATTTTTCGAATTAAACCTGACAAAAGCGGATATAGCATTATCTCGTTCATGTTTAACTTTAGGGCATAAACGAACATAAACAACCTTGTAGAGAATAAAATTCTCGACAATTTTAGTATCTACCTTTTTGTCCCTAGAATCAATATTTAAGGTCGTAGGCCCACGGTAAAAATAACCAGAAGCGTGAAAATATTATTTTCCGAACCATTCGCGAATGTCTTTTCTTTTACCTTTGGCGTACGACCTTAAATTCTTGGGAAAAAAGGTGGGACCAAAAATTGTCCAAAATTGCATTCTTTGCAAGTTTATTCATGTACGTTAAGCCCTAAAGTTAAAAATAAACGCGATAATGCAACAATCGCCTTTTTTAAGGCTTAATTCGAAATAATCGATGGTAGAGAAAAAACTGTAATGACCGCAGTTGTAAACCACTTGGTTTTTTACAAGTTTAGTCATTACCATTTTTACTTAAAGATTGTAAATCGCCGAGTTATTCAACAAAAACAATTTCCCATTCAATTTAAGACGACAATGTTGAACGCAATCCTAGCTCAGAATGAAATTTACACATGTTGTTTTAAACTAATAAAAGAAAATTCAGTGTATATTTCATCAGGATCAACCTAGTCATTGGGGTTAAAAAATTTAAAAGATTTAAAGAAATGAAAGATTTTTCTTGTTTTAGTGTTGTAGTACTTGGAAAATTTTGAATGTTTTTTTCCAAATCAGTTAATGGAAAAACGCATCTTTTTTGGTAAAGGGCATTTTGTCGTACGATGACAAAAAGGTTTTCAAAGGACATTTACAAGGACTAAAATCCTTGGCATATCAGACCAAAAAAGCTTTTGGAATCACATCAAAAAGAGCTCAGTAATCTTTTCATCATATTGGGGAGAGTTAGAAAAATTTTTGGAACGTATTGTAGAGAGCAAGACATTCGTTTTTTAACAGCGCAGTGAAAGTGACAAATATTTCTATATCATGTCGCAGATTGCAAATACGATTAGGCCCATGCTACCGCCAGGAAAAAAGACATCTTTTATAGCTAACGAATTATGAGTTAGCTACAAAAGATGTCTTTTTCCGTGAGTGAGTGCCTTTTGTTTTTCGTCTCGTCCGTGTGTCTCGTTTGAACGTTGAGCGTGTAGATTGCGTGCGGAGCGTCTAAGATGTTTTTTTTTTATAAAACTTTGAGCGGGTTGATCAGGCCCACTGAGTTTTTGTTTTTCACTTTTTTCCTTTCGCGAACTTTTGAGACGCGAGAGGGGCGTTTCGCGAATCCCACTTCTGACACCAATTTGTGGCGGTCGAGCGGATGATTGAGGATTTCGCGGGAGACGATTGACTCAGACACGGACTATTCTGATTTGGATCTTTTATTCCTAATTCGACTTGGCGAGGGAGTGCACGTGGTTGTTCGAGGTTTTAGGATGGACTGCTGCGTCTCGGTCCAGCGGGAGGAAGCGTGGCTGAGTGGAGGGGCCTTAGGAAGGTGGAGGGGATGCCACGCGCGAGAAGCGTGTGGGCTCGGAAACAATGGGACTCAGATGAGTGAGGAGAGAGAGGATTGTTGATGAGGATTTCTAGGAAGGAAGATTTGGTTTCTGCTGAGGGTTTCTAGGAAGGAGGTCTAGGTTTAGGTGAGAGCTGTGGGAAACGGTTGATACGAGGGCGTGAGACTGGGTTTGGGAATAGGAGTCGTGTGGGACCGTGACACTCCCCCTCTTACAAGAACGATGCTCCGCATCGTGGGTTACAAAGCTTTTTTTTATTGATTCTATATAATAAAATAAAAGTGTGTGTGTGTGGTGTGTAAAAATGTGTGTGTGTGTGTGTGTGTGTGGTGTGTGTATGTGTGCACTTATGTAGTGTAACGTGGGTGTCCCAAAAAATGTGCGTTTGTTCGGGGTGTGGTTTAATTGCGCTGTAAGCGCAATTCGGGCTGCAGTTTAGTCGGACGGACCAGTTCGATTGTGCTTAGTCGAGATGAGATGTGTTCCGTGTAATAATTTTGTTCCGAGTAGTAGTTTTTGTTCCATGTAGTAATTTTGTGTTCCGTGTAGTAGTTTTTGTTCCATGTAGTAATTTTGTTCCTGCTAAAGTAATGTTTTTATTTGGTATGTTGGAGTTATGACCGTGGATCTGAAACCGACTATAAGATTAGTTTAGATGAGTTAGTAGGGCTGTTTTGGTTATGAAAGGACGGGTGTGTGTGTGGTTGGTAATTTTATGTATATATGTAAGTAGAGAAAAAGAACCCAAATTTTTGCTCCTTCGTTGACGATAGTCTTTGCCTTTGTTCCCTTTATAGTTTGCCGTGATTTACTTTTTGGCATAAGGTTCCTTTTTTTCTAGATTCGTTATTTGCCGAAATGTATATATATATATATTTTATCACTCTCTTCTTTTGGTTGCACCTGAAACAGTCTGAATTTTGATTAGCTTGGGTGTTAGTGGGTGTAGGTTTGTTATCCAGGATCCGGTAAGGTTGTTCTCCAGTTGACCAATGTGATGGATAAACGATACCTATTCAATCTTGATTAAAAACGATAATTTAGCTTTATCGCATACATGGGTTAATAGTGTAGTGTCTGTCTTGATGGTTTGAAAATAAGCATAGGCTGAGCACATAATAAGGAATGGAAGTTATAATATATTTTGTGAAGCGGTCGTGCATACAATATTGTGTATGTACTTGTTTAATGTTAGTACGATTTATATGCGGAAATGTAGAGGGAAAGTAAATGTAGAAGGGAAAAGAAAATGAATTATCAAGGGAATAGGAAAATAGTAAGGAGGAATGATTCTATATATGATACTTATGTGTAGCGTTAGATTAAAGTACATATGTCGTTGTTTCTTAGAGCATTTTTGTAACGTCATAATTTTATAAAAAGGTGTGCGTGACAACATATTCGGGTTCAATTTAGTCTTCGTAAACCAATTTCGTTTTGTTTGTGTCTACCTAGATTTTGAAAATTATTCTGATCGGTTACTTCTAGAATTTCGAATGGACTCGTATAGCTACTATCACGATCGATTTTTTAGTTCTTTAAATTAAATCATTTTTAACAATACGAGTTGTCGAGTTTGACATTTTGGTACTTTCGTCCGCCTAGCATAATATCGTTTTTCTGTTTATTTTACTCAAAATTGTTTTCAGAGTGCCAATTGTCGAACGTCGTTACAATTTCGGTTCTATATTTTAATATAGTCGTCGAATGTAATAGTTTTTTTTAAGTGGTATAAATATTCATGGTAAAGAAGCTTTGTGCTGTGACTATTATTTATTGATAGCGACTTCTTTTTATGTGTTGAATTTTAAAGTATTTCTAATTCTTCTAATGCGGTTTTACGAGGTCTACCGCACCTGTGTTTAGCAGTTGCTGTTGATTGCTGATGTCCAGCGTTGTTTTTTTCTCGTGGCCTGCCAGGTTCACGTTTGGCAGTTGTTGATGTTCGTGATTGGTTGACTACATTTATTTTCATTTTCGGGGGCTTTCAAAGCCTCTTTAGCGGTGACATTGACTGTTGGTCAATCGGGTGCTTTCGTGGTCTGCCATGCCACGTTTAAAAAGTCAATGTTGGCCGTTTGTTGGCCTAATCTTTTCGTGGGCTACCACGATTGTGTTTAGTACCGCTTGATGTTTATTTTTCATTTTTTTTCGCGAGCATCATGGGATGGTGATGGTAGGTTAGGCTCTGTATGCGAGTTCGGTTGTTGTGCCCCATCTGATTTTTCATCTTCCGTGTTGGTGAAGCTGAAAGTCAGATTCTCTTCCATCTCATTGTAGTTTCCTTTTCATTGTCAATGGTTATCGCCTGTTCGTCGTATGTTGTATCGTTGCTGGTAGACTTCGGCCCGCCGAAGTGTCTACCCGCGTTCATGGGGATCCTAGGTGGCAGCGCGGAGCTTGCTTCTTTTTCCTTATTCCTACTTTGCTGCGTCCGGCTACTTTTTTGGATTTTTCCTTCTTTGTTTGCGCCTATTTTATTTCTTTCTTCTTTATTTATTTCTTCTTTGTTTGCGCTTATTTCGTTTCATTCTTCTTTGTTTATTTCTTTGTGGCAGCGCTGAGCTTGCGTATTTTGGCCTTCGTGCCGCGTTGGGCTATTTATTTCATTTGTTTCTTCTTCGTTTGCGCTTATTTCCTCGTTGAATATCATCGTCGTTTTCCCTTTTTTCGTCGGCACGGCTGTTTCGTGCCCTACTACTTCGTCCTCGGACGTGTCGCGATCACGTTTGCGAGGCGTTTTTCTATACATTAGTTTGTCATGAGAATTGTTCCTTTTCGTAAGCTGTGGTCGTCCTTGTTCGAATCCAATGAGTTCCATCTCCTCTGTTGACGTTTCTGAGTCGTAGTTGTCGTCGATTGTTTTGTCGATTTTTGGGCGTGCACTCCCTCCAATTTCTTCTTTGTTTTCGGCGTTGCTTATTTCTATGTTTGTATCCTTAAGTTCCTGAAGTTCTTCTTCTGGGAAAATTATCACTTTGTCCGGTGCTGGGTTTCCGGAGGATTCGTCCGATGTTGACAAGCTTCGTTTATCACCCTGTTGAGAGATTCTCGATTTCTTGATGTCATGCAGCGTTTCGTCGGATGATGTAGACTTCCTTGGCCTGATCGGGAGGACGTTGATTGGGTTTCTTGACAGAGCGTCTGCGACTGAGTTGAGTTTTCCAGGCTTGTGTTGAATTTCGTAATCATAGTCGTTGAGAGCCGCTTGCCATCTTAGTAGTTGTTGCGGTGGATTCGGTTCCTTCACTAGATATGTGAGTGCTCGGTTATCTGTCACTAACATGAAGTGGTGCCCATAGAGATAGGGCCTGAAGTGTTCGATCACTTTTACTATTGCCAAAAGTTCTTTACGCATCGTATCGTACGCTAATTCCGCTTTTGTGAGAGTGCGCGAGTAGAAGGCAACGGGGTGATCAAAATTTTCGTGCTGTTGACTGAGAACTGCGCCGATTGCGTAGTCTGAAGCATCCGTTGTCAACTTGAACTCTTTCTGGTAATCCGGATAGCGTAGGATTGGTTGGCTCGTCAATTTTTTCTTCAAATAGTCGAACGCCTGTTGACACTCATCGGTCCACTCAAATTTTTGGGAGGCTTTTAACTGTCTTGTTAGCGGTATAGCGATTTTTGCGAAATCTTTTATGAATCGTCTATAGTAATTAACCAAGGCATGAAACTGTATGATGGTCTTCTTATTTTCCGGTGTCGGAAACTCCTGAATCGATTTTATTAGCTCTGGTCTTGGTTGTGAGCCGTTTTCGCTGATGACATGGCCTAAATATTCGACTTTCTTTTGCAGAAACAGGCATTTGTCGGTTTGCAGTGTGAGACCAGCGTATGTCAATCTTTTCGCCAGCCTGCTAAATTTATGTTCGTGGTCCTTTAGGTCGATGGCATAGAAGACAATGTCTTCTAAATACACGAACAGGTCAGTGCCTTGTAATCCCTTTGGAAGGTTGCTGGTGCGTTTTTCAAACCAAACGGCATTCGATTAAACTCGTAATGACCGTTCGGAGTCGAAAACGCTGTTTTCGCTTTGTCGCGTGGATGCATCTCGATTTGGTGGAAACCGGACGCTAAGTCCAGTACCGAGAAGTAACGGGACCTACCCAGATGGTCTAGGATGTCGGTGATGTTTGGCAATGGGTACGCATCGGGTGTTGTTTTCTCGTTCAGTTTTCTGAAATCGATTACCATGCGCCAGCGTTTCCTTCCTTCACGGTCTGCTTTTTTCGGGACAATCCAAACGGGCGAGTTGAATGGTGATAGTGACGGTTGTATTATGCATTTCTGCAATAATTCGTCAACCTGTTTGTGGATTTCCTGTTTATGCACTTGTGGAAAGCGATATTGTTTTGTATTTATTGGTTTCTTATCGGTTGTGAAAATTTCATGTTTCACAAGCGTTGTGCATCCTAGTTGTTCACCGGGCAGACTGAAAAGGTGTGAGTACTGTGAGGCCAGTTTGAGCACGTGTGCCGTCTCACTTTCCTCGAGAGTCTCGCATGTAGATCGGTAACAATGTCGTTTGGATCATTTTGGGTTGTGTCGGATGTTCGCAGTTCCTCAATTGGTTGTAACTCCAATATTCGAACTTGCAGGTGTATTGTGTACTCATTAGTGTTAATCGCTGTTAAATACGCTGTTCCATCACGATTTGTGACAATTGCGTTACCAATGTACAATCCTTCGCCAGCATGTATTTGCGGGATGTAGCCTTCTGAAAGGTCCGTATTCTTTATCCTGACGTGGATTACGGATTTTTATCTAGCCGGAATTGAAATTCTTTCGCGTGTTTTGAAAGGTATTTGATGGCCACCGAAAGATATGCACGGCTGGGTGTATAGAATGTCCACCGGTGTTTCCTTGAAAAACTCGTCGCCCAAAATGGCGTCTTGGGTGACTCGAATATCGTTCTTGACTATATGGAATTCAACGGAAAGATCCTTAATTCTTATGATGCACATGCCGGAAGTGAAAATTGTGTCGCTCGTGATTCCTGATAGTTCGTAAATGATGTATGCGTTGATTTCGACGTGTGCTCCTATTGCTTCTCATTTGATTAGGTTGATTTGAGCTCCTGTATCTATGAGAAATTTCGTGTCTTTTCCTTTAAGGTCCTCCGAATTTATTATGACTGTTGGTGGCTTCCGTCTTTTCGTGATTCCTAGCGATATTGTGGCTTTCTTTATTGTCGCTGTTTTCTCTTCTAGTGACTTGACGACGAGCGCTCTTGCGATTTGCTTCGCGTCACGCTGTCCCGCGAAGTTGCATTTTAGTTTTTTGTACCATTTCTGTTACTATTTTTACGAGTTCGTGAAGGTTTTCGTTACTCATTCTCCGCGATTGTCGTTCGTTGTTATCGGGTTTTCGATCGCGCGAATTGTCGCGAGATCTGGGCTGTGAGTGACTGCGTTGTCTATCGTTTGAACTGTCGTGTGAGCTACTGGGATGTGTATCGTATCTGTATGTTTTGTCTGTAGTAATTCGGGGATTGATCTCTCCGCTGGTCTGTTGTGTGAGTGATTTCCGTAACTACTGTATCCATATTGTGACGTATTCCAAAATCTTCGATTGTTAAATTTTCCGTTCCGTTGTTCTCTTAAATGCTTAAGTGTGTGGCAATTGCCGGTGGAGCAGCTAGTTGATTGATGATATTCGCAATATGTTGACAGAGATAAATTTTGTGTTTAGGAAAATGAACATTCGCTCTTTCTATTCGTTTTAGTCCCGTAACTTGTTCGGTTTTGTTTAATCGTTTGACGCGTTTTTAATTCTTATTCTATGTTAACGCTCTCTTGTATCGCTTCATCGAAATGTTGAACTGCTTGTCGCATTAAAATAGCACTGACTTTATCGAAAAGATCGCGGGTAGATTCTCTAGTTACAGATTTATTTACTTCTTAATTCCGATTTTCTAGGTATTGTTAATCCTAATTACGCATATAACATTCATCGACCCTATTCATAATTCGTTTCATAATTGTGCGAGTGCGAGTTACGTACTCTGCTTTCGGTTCATTATACCTTTGCGCTATTTCCTTAAGTTCTAATTCGAGATCTAATAATTCTATTGGAGTACTGAAATTGTGTGACAAATCCGTAAGAAGTTCTTCGAGGGTTGTATAATTTTTGTTTCCGCCAAATCGCGTGCGGTTCCTGTTACTTTATACTGTATTATGACAAGAAGTCGAGCATGTTCATTCGGTGGAATTATTTTTATTGTCTTTTTGAATGCGCTTATGAAGTTTTCGACGGGAATATTCTTGCCATCAAACGCAGGGATTGGTTGGTATATATCTCGGAATGTTAAATCTCCGTACGCCATATCGTTAACGACTTTGTTTTCGCTTTCGGGTTCTAAATTAATAAATGAGAGGCCTAAATTTTTGGCACCGGGGTGGCCTAGCAGATTAAATTTTGTTTTGTCCTATGCATATATGTTTTAAAGAAGGGGAATGAAAATACTTTTTTTTGCTATTTTCTCCCAATATTTGTATTGTAGTCCGCAAAGTTGTTATTATTCGAATACGAAAAGCTTGAGACGTTCGCAAAAATTTTATTTTTAGATCCTAGAAGCTTGGAAACTTTTCAATTTTTCAGTTTTCCGTTCGAATATTTATAATACGTAAAAATTTCGTTTTTTATTTTAAATATTAAAGGTTCGTAAAATGTTATTTTCCGAATATTGGAAGTTTGGAAAGTTTTCGATTTTCCTTCTGTTTATGAATGTTTATAGTTTGTAAAAAAAATGTCAATTTCGAAAAATCTAAAGCTTTAAAATTTTTTCGAATATTGCGAGTTTCAAAGGTTTTCAGTTTCTGTTTTTCCTCCGTTTTTCCTCAAATATTTATTATGTGTGGACAGTTTTGTTTTCTTCGAAGAATTTCTTTTCTCGTTTTTATTTTAGAGTTCGTAACATTTCATTTTTCGGGTTGTACGGTTTAAGACATTTTTTTTTATACTCATAATGTATAAAAATGTTGTTTCCTTCGAGGTATTTAAAATTTATAAAATTTTGTTTCTCTTGAAATATTTAAAGTTTGCAAAATTGCAGTTTCCGGATTTCACAAGTTTGAAAAGTTTTCAATTTTCGTTTTTATTTTCTTTTTCAAATGTTTATAATGTGGAAATACATTTTGTTTTTCGGATTTTATAGATTTGAGATGTTTTCAGTTTTCGTACTTCTTTTTTTCACATATTTATAATATGTCAACATTTTGTTCTCCTTAAGATAGTTTGAAGTTTTCAATTTTCTTGTTTTTCTTTTTATTCTTAAATTTTATAATGTATGAAAAGTTTTCTTTCTTCAAAACATTTAAAGTTTATAAAATTTCATTTTTCAAATTTTACAAATTGTTTCCTATGCAAATTAAAAGCCGAAGAGGACGCAGAGACGACAAAGTTTCGCTACGCGTGTGTTTGTGCGCTTATTGTATGCATGATTGCGTGCGATAGCGGTAGGAAGCGAAAAAGAAACAATGAATAGCGTATTGCGTTTTCAATACGCACATATTGAGTTTTATCAATGTGACAATCTAGCGATATACGTTCATGTATCACATGGGTTCTGGCGATGTCGGATGCTTACACACACTTTAATGTGTGGGGAAAAACGTATTTCATTGCCACTCTTAGAGGAGGGCTTGAGAATAATAGAGAAAAAAAAGTGAGTTTCAAAATTACTTACAGTGCCGCGATGAGAAGGAATAATTTCATAAAAACGCCTTGAGTCCAGTCCCTTGAGTCCCTTCCTTCCTTCTATATTGTCCGTGTGATTGAGTAAGTTCGTTTTTACTTTCCGTGAGTGAGTTAGTGAGTTCCTTTTGTTTTCCGTGAGTGAGTTAGTGAGTTCCTTTTGTTTTCCGTGAGTGAGTGCCTTTTGTTTTTCGTCTCGTCCGTGTGTCTCGTTTGAACGTGGAGCGTGTAGATTGCGTGCGGAGCGTCTAAGATGTTTTTTTTTTATAAAACTTTGAGCGGGTTGATCAGGCCCACTGAGTTTTTGTTTTTCACTTTTTTCCTTTCGCGAACTTTTGAGACGCGAGAGGGGCGTTTCGCGAATCCACCTTCTGACACCAATTTGTGGCGGTCGAGCGGATGATTGAGGATTTCGCTGGAGACGATTGACTTAGACACGGACTATTCTGATTTGGATCTTTTATTCCTAATTCGACTTGGCGAGGGAGTGCACGTGGTTGTTCGAGGTTTTAGGATGGACTGCTGCGTCTCGGTCCAGCGGGAGGAAGCGTGGCTGAGTGGAGGGGCCTTAGGAAGGTGGAGGGGATGCCACGCGCGAGAAGCGCGTGGGCTCGGGAACAATGGGACTCAGATGAGTGAGGAGAGAGAGGATTGCTGATGAGGATTTCTAGGAAGGAAGATTTGGGTTTCTAGGAAGGGTTTCTAGGAAGGGTTTCTAGGAAGGGTTTCTAGGAAGGAGGATTAGGTTTAGGTGAGAGCTGTGGGAAACGGTTGATATGAGGGCGTGAGACTGGGTTTGGGAATAGGAGTCGTGTGGGACCGTGACATTCTAAAAAATTGTTTTCGCTGTACTCACACCCGTCCCTATGCCAAATAAATTGTAATTCATAAAAGTAGGCGGAAATACATTAATATTTGTATTATTATATTCATTCTCATATATCAGGTTGATAAAAAAGTTTTGTCGCAATAATTTCAATATAATTTATTTATTTATATACACTTCGCACAAAAATTAAGGGAGCAAGAAAAAAATCCAAATTTTTGGGGAATTTTCAACAGGCTGTAACTCATACAAAAATGGTCGTACAGCAAAAAAAAAAAGCAAATTGTAGCTCTAAGTGTCTAGTTTTCGGATCTGAGTTCGAAAATTTTTTTTGAAAATATTTTTCGAGTAATCATAAGAAAACCACCGAAAAAAAATGTTCGAATTTTTTTTGGTTTTTTTTAAATCTACGGACGTGGAAAAAAATTTTTGGACTTAACCTCTATATGGACTGGATAGCTTGTTTATTCAGCTTTAATTTGGTTTTTTAAAAATCTCGATACGAGCATTTCTCGCTGAGATATCGGTGTTTGAATGGAAAAAGATCATTTTGTCTTTGATTACCAATATCTCAGCAACCAATGATCGCACAGAAATTTTGAGGTTGGTTTCAAAAACTTGAATAAATTCTCTACAAGGATTGCGAATTTAAACAGTGTCTAAAAAAAACAGTTTTTCTTCAAACTAACCTGCTTTCTTGGTAATCGAGCCAATCAACAGTTTTTCTCAAAACTACCGTATTTTTAATTTTTAGAAAAGCAAATTAACTGAGTTTTTGCAAGCTTTAGTTTTCTTTTTATTTTTTTTCATAATGCCTAGGCGGCATTTATCCGCGCCACAAGTCGCTCAGATAGTGACTCTAGTGGAAGAAGGGTACAATTACCGACAAGTCGGGGATCGTATGGACATTAGTTCATCTGTCGTATCTCGCGCATACAATCGGTATTTGGAAACCGGTGATTATCAACGACGAGTTGGCCAAGGTCGTCGTCGTGCAACAAATCCTCGTGATGACCGAGCGATCGTTCGGCGCGTTCGTCAAGACCCTTTCGTTCCTGCGAACGTTGTCGCCCGAAATTTTCCGAACCGTCGACAACAACAACAACAACGACAACAACAACAACAACAACAACAACAACAACTGAGGAACATTTCAGTTCAAACGGTTCGAAATCGTCTCCGTGAGACTGGAGTGCGATCAAGTGCCGCCCGAGTACCGATGTTATCACCCATACATCGCCGAAACCGTCTGGCTTACGCTCGTCAACATGTTCATTGGACCGTGAGGCAATGGAACCATGTTTTGTTTTCTGATGAGTGTCGGGTATGCCTGTTTGGAAATGACCGAACACCCCGAGTTTGGCGCCGTCAGGGAGAGCGTTTTTCACGTTACTTCACTCGATCGGTAGCTGCTTACAACGGAGGGTCGGTGATGGTTTGGGGAGGAGTTTCGAGATTTTCACGAACTCCTTTGGTAATCGTCCACGAAAATCTAAACGCTACGCGTTACATTAATCAGATCTTACGACCTGTTGTCTTGCCTCTACGGCAGCAAACTAGAGGTTTTATTTTTATGCAAGACAATGCCCGGCCTCACACAGCAAACATCACCCGTCGGTTTTTCCAAAGACACGACATAACGTTGTTAAGGCATCCAGCAGTAAGCCCTGATCTTAACCCTATCGAGCACGTCTGGGATATCCTGAAGCGCCGATTGCGCCAGAATTATCCCAATTTACGAACGTTAGCAGCATTAGAGCGGGCGCTAATCGAAACTTGGCGACGGATTCCGCAGTCAATGATTGGAAACTGCATTTCGAATATGCCTGAAAGATTGCGGGCTGTTATCAGGAGCAGAGGTGGCAATACGCGGTATTAGCACACACACACACACGCACGCACGCACGCACGCACGCACGCACGCACGCACGCACGCACGCACGCACGCACGCACGCACGCACGCACGCACGCACGCACGCACGCACGCACGCACGCACGCACGCACGCACGCACGCACGCACGCACGCACGCACGCACGCACGCACGCACGCACGCACAATCTTCGGAGAGTGAGTTTGGAGTCATAAAATACTGTGGAAGTGACGAACCACAGGGTCTCAATCTCTGATAAAACCACACACATACACGTGCGCAAGCACAAAAGAAGCGTAAATCCGCCGTGCAACCTCCACGTGGTACGCTTTGGGTAACGCTAATGCCGGCGGTAATTAATTTTTTTTTAATTTTCTGAAGTTTTTAGCCAATTGAAAAAAAAATAAAAAAAAAATTTCAAAAATTTTGGAATTTTTTTTTCAAAAATTTGCGATTTTTTTTTCTTAAATTTTCCAAGTCACTAATACAGAATTGAGAGAAAAAAGAAAAAAAAAATTTTTTTTTCATTTTTGATTAAAATTATGACATTTTCAGAGCGAAATTCTTGCTCCTTTAATTTTTTCAAAAATTCGATCAAGTGGGAAAAAAACGGTTGGCTGGATTAAATTGAAACTTCGGAGGGTTTTTGTGGGTATATTGAACAGTAAAAGGCACACTTAACATTAGTGGTTTCCGCAATATTTTTGATTGGGCGCTTGATTTTCCAAAAAACCACAAAAAGACCTTTTTTGGTCGCTTTTTCAAATTCATGTAATGATTGAAAAAATTTTTTTTTTCAACATTGCCAATCCTTGTAGAGAATTTATTCAAGTTTTTGAAACCAACCACAAAATTTCTGTGCGATCATTGGTTGCTGAGATATTGGTAATCAAAGACAAAATGATCTTTTTCCATTCAAACACCGATATCTCAGCGAGAAATGCTCGTATCGAGATTTTTAAAAAACCAAATTAAAGCTGAATAAACAAGCTATCCGGTCCATATAGAGGTTAAGTCCAAAAAATGTTTTCCACGTCCGTAGATTAAAAAAAAACCAAAAAAATTTCGAACATTTTTTTTTCGGTGGTTTTCTTATGATTACTCGAAAAATATTTTCAAAAAAAATTTTCAAACTCAGATCCGAAAACTAGACACTTAGAGCTACAATTTGCTGTTTTTTTTTGCTGTACGACCATTTTTGTATGAGTTACAGCCTGTAGAAAATCCCCCAAAAATTTGGATTTTTTTCTTGCTCCCTTAATTTTTGTGCGAAGTGTATCTTATACAAAACATTTCTAATCAACAATATATTCGCCATCGGTTTCTATGACACTCGACCATCTAGTTGGCAACTCATTTATTCCCTTTGCCCAAAACTGCGGCCGCTGGAACTCAAAGAAATTTGAAATATCCCTTCTGAGATCGTCGACGTTTTCGAAAGTTTTGTTTCTCAAATATGCCTTCAAATGTCTGAACAAATGGTAGTCAGATAGCGCGATGTCGGGAGAGTATGGTGGATGAGGAACGGTATTCCAGCGAAGCTCAGTGATTGTTTTGTGGGTTTCCTTTGCGACATGGGGTCTCACGTTGTCGTGGAGAAGGTGCACAGTCGCGCGTCTTGGCCGTTTTTTTCTTATAGCTTTTGCCAATTCCTGGAGATTTTCGATGTATCGTGTAGAGGAGATCGTCTTACCTACAGGGAGAAAATTGTGAAACAGCATTCCCTTTGCGTCCCAGAAACAGCACCACAAAACCTTTTGTGAGTGACGATCAGATTTCGGTTGGTGTGGCGGTTTTTCTCCGATAGGAAGCCAGTAGGCTAAACGCGTTCTGTTATCATACAAGACCCAGCTTTCATTTCCCGTCACAAGATCTTCTAAAAACTCCTTGCGATGGTGGCGAAGCAGGAGAGACTGGCCGATGGTCACGCGACAGTTCTTATTGTCGTCGGTGAGACGGTGTGGTATCCATTGAGCTAGAACCTTCCTGTATCCCAAGTTGTGTAAGTGATTGACTATTGACGGTTGGGTGCAGCCAAGTTCTTTTGCTAGCTCGTGTGCTTCATCATCGATGGTCGACGGTCGTCCGGAACGTTCCTTATCTTCAAGGCTCTCCAGATTTAAAACGATTGAACCAACGCTGGACTGTTCGATGAGAAACTACGTTCTCGCTGAATGCATCCTGTATGTTTTTAGCAGTTGTGCTTGCGTTCATGCCGCGCCGCCACTCGTAAAAAATGATCGCTCGAAGTTGCTCCTGCGAGATCGAAGCCATTTCTGTCCACTAGAACGCGCACTCGCCCTTTTATACCCTGTCACGCGGAAGAGTAGAAAACATTCTAGAATATTCTCGACATAGCTCGATGTCATATTGCGTCAATACGTAAAAAGACATTTTTAAAATTTTTGCGATAAAACTTTTTTATCAACCTGATACTTTCATCGAGCGATAAAGCATTATGATAATGCTTTATCGCTTGATGAAAGTATATGAGAATGAATATAATAATACGAATATAAATACATTTCCGCTTACTTTTATGAATTAAAATTTATTTTGCATAGGGACGGGTGTGAGTAAAGCGCAAACAATTTTTTAGAAGATAAATAAGTTGTAATTTAGATTTATTATTATATTTAAATTGACGTACAAACTACTAAAATAAGCGGTCAGAGTGCGCGATAAATTTTTCGACACTAAAAGATAACTAATTAAAATAATAATGATAACTAATTAAAATAACTAATCAAATAAGAATGAATAGTAATAATAATTAAAAAAAGCATTTTCCGCGGGGAACGATCCCGCGCCCCTGTGCACCGAAGCTAGGCACGCTACCAACAAGACCATCTCATCGCTTGTAGAATATGTGCACTTTCTGGTATTTACGATTCGCGGCCGGATATATTATGATAATGCTTTATCGCTTGATTAAAGTATATGAGAATGAATATACACTAGGCCAAATAATTAAAGGATATTGAAAAAGTCCGCCAATTTTGGGGTCATTTTCAAATAGCTGTAACTCCTCGAAAAATGGTCGTACAGCAAAATAAAAAAAAGCAAATTAAAAGTGTGAATCTCTAGTTTTGAGGTTGTGAGCTCAAACATTTTTCGCATCAGCCAATTTTTAGTAGCCATCAAAAAACCAAAGTAAAAAAAATTCAAAATTTTTTGCCCATCTTTCACAGTCTGCACGGACTTTAATAATTTGTTTTACATGATCGGATTGAAAGGATCGTCTAGCTAGATTCTTCTCCTTTAATTTGAGCGGTGGGAGAGCTCTGTACGACTTTTTCCCGCTGAGTTATCGACGTTCAAAGCAAAAATGACACTTTTGACTTTGATGACTCATTACTCGGACACTATAATGGTCACACCGAAAAAAAACCAGAGGGTTTTGGAAACTTTGAAGTATTCTCTATAAGATGCTTTTATCATTTTTTTATCAAGATTTTTTTTATGCGGGAAAATGGATTCAAAAAACGTGAGAAATGGCATATTTTCGAATATTCTTTTAACTAAGGATTATTTTGCCAATATCGAATAGATGAAAAAAAAATTCGGTTTTTTTATGACCTCGAAGTATCCTAAAAAGGCCCTCAAAAGTTGAAACCCTGCGATTTTTTTTTTCATTGTGTGCCGAATGATCGAAATTGTGGTTTTTGCCAAAAATCGATTAAAGGCTAAATCTACCACCTTTTATTCGTCTTTTGAGAATCACAATTTTTTTTGGCACCGATCCGAATTTCCGGTGCTAAAAAATGTTGATTGTAGAAGAACGGGAACAAACTTTTGTTTAATGAAAAAAAATATGATAATGTAAAAAAAATCGAAAAAAAATTGTTAGATTTTTTTTTATAGCGCTGAACGTTTTTCATGATACGACGAGCGATTGGAGTTATTGGAATTCATAGTTCTTTGAATGAGTGCGTGTGTATAATTTCCATTAAGGATACGACACCCTATGCACACGTCCCACGATCATTAATCGAGACTCGTAACTGAGGTATGCAAAGTTTCCCATCTTTCAAAAACAATCGTGTCACGTTCATCTGACCGCTGTACCTACCTTTCTTTTAATATTGATTTAATGTTTAATTGCAAAACCGTATGCCCTTCTATCAATCACTGTTTTTTCGGCTGCAAGTTTTTAACTCTTGCTTAATTTTGCTCAGCGTTCACCTTGTGGTATGAGCTTTGTTTAATGAAAAAAAAGTTTTTTTTTCAAGGTCATACAAAAGTCGAGACTTTTGGTAATTGAAAAAAAAATCTTAATGAGGCAACATTTGTCTACAGTCGAAAATGTGCGTGTGGTCACGCTTTTGCGTGAGGGTCGTTATACGCAACAGCAAGTTGCCGATATGTTGGGCGTTAGTCAATCGGTAATCAGTCGTGTCTATGCCCGATTTCGTGAGGCTAGTAACTATACGCAACGTTCGGGACAAGGTAGACGACGAATAACTACCAATCGAGATTACAGGGCCATAGTTCGACATGCTCGTCGAGAGCTCGCCATACATGCCCATACTATCGCTCATCGGATTCAAAATCGTCAACAGGAGTTTCCTCGGCGATCCATTTCGGCACAAACGGTCCGGAATCGTTTACACGAGCAAGGACTGCATCCTCGTCGCCCAAATCGAGTGCCTATGCTAAATAGCAGGCATCGTAGGCCCCGACTAGCCTACGCTCATCGTCATCAAAACTGGGGTCGGAGACAGTGGACCCCCGTTTTATTCACTGACAAATCGCGATTTTCGCTTCATGGCAGTGATAGGCGCTCCAATGTGTGGCGCCGCCTTGAAGAACGTGATCGCGACGGATACACGCAGCCGATTGCTCCTTTTAATGATGGTTCTGTGATGGTAT
Source organism: Ophion slaviceki (assembly GCA_944452715.1). Classification (NCBI taxonomy): domain Eukaryota; kingdom Metazoa; phylum Arthropoda; class Insecta; order Hymenoptera; family Ichneumonidae; genus Ophion; species Ophion slaviceki. Next base: position 50,663,210 of record OX101783.1, read on the forward strand.
GGGCAGGCGTATCTATCAGCACTAGAACGCCATTAGTCATCATTCCAGGGACATTGACAGCCGAAAGGTACGTTAATACAGTCCTGGAACCACACGTCTTGCCCTTGCGTAGACGTTTGGGAAATCGCTTTATCCTTATGCAGGATAACGCTCGTCCTCATACCGCGCGGCTAACGAGAAATTTTCTCGACACGAATAACGTGACGACCCTCGACCTCCCAGCCATCAGTCCCGATTTAAATCCCATTGAACATGTCTGGGACATGGTTGGTCGTCGATTGCGCCAGGGTTATCCGAATCTGGGGGGTCACCGTCAATTGACTGAAGCGCTCCTTCGAGTTTGGCAAGGGATCTCGCAAAGGGATATCCGGCGGTGCATCAACATACGAGAGCGCTTAGAAGCCGTAATAAGCAATCGAGGGGGCAATACACAGTATTGAACCATGACCCACGTGACTTGAATGTACGTGACTTATGGGATGAGTTTGGAGTCATAAAATACCACAGAAGTGACAAACTGTGGGGTCTCATACCCATAAGAGTTCTACGCATGCACGCATATACACACACACACACACGCACAAATACACACAAACACCCATACCCATATACGTGACTTAAGGAATGAGTTTGGAGTCTTTAAAAACTGTAGGAATGACGAGCCGTAGGGTCTCAATTCCTATAGAAAAATTATACGAACACACACACACACACACACACACACACACACACACACACACACGCACGCACACACACACGCACGCACGCACGCACGCACGCACGCACGCACGGACGCACGCACGCACGCACGCATGCACGCACACACACAAACAAGCGTAAATGCAACCGAGCAACCTATACGTGGTACGCTTTAGGTTACGCTAATGTCGGTGGTGAATAAAATGTTTATAAAAAAATCTTGATCTAATGATCGTGGGATGTGTGCGTAGGGTGTCGTATCATATCGTAGGGATGTAAATTGTACACACGCACACATTCAAAGAACTGTGAATTCCAACAACTCCAATCGCTCGTCGTATCATGAAAAACGTTCAGGTCTATAAAAAAAATCTAACAATTTTTTTTTTCGATTTTTTTAAATTAATTTTTTTTCTCGAAAAAATTTTTTTTTACTTATTTTTTTTTTTCAATAAACAAAAATTCGTTCCCGTTGTTCAACAATCAACATGTTTTAGCACCGGAAATTCGGATCAGTGTCAAAAATAATTGTGATTCTCAAAAGACGAATAAAAGGTGGTAGGTGAATTTAGCCTTTAATCGATTTTTGGCAAAAACCACAATTTCGATCATTCAAAACACAATAAAAAAACGGTTTAAACTTCTGACGGCTTTTTTAGGATACTTTGAGGCCATAAAAAAACCGAAAATTTTTTTGATCCATTCGATATTGGCAAAATAATCCTTAGTTAAAAGAATATTCGTAAATATGCCATTTTTCACGTTTTTTTAAAATCCATTTTCTGCATAAAAAATCTTGATAAAAAAATGATGGAAACATGCTATAGAGAATACTTCAAAGTTTCCAAAACCCTCTGGTTTTTTTGTGTGCGACCATTAGTCTCCGAGTAATCAGTCATCAAAGTCAAAAGTATCATTTTTGCTTTGAACATCGATAACTCAGCGAGAAAAAATCGTACAGAGCTCTCCCACTGCACAAATTAAAGGGGAAGAATCCAGCTAGACAATCCTTTCAATTCGATCATTTAAAAAAATTAATTAAAGTCCGTGCAGACTGTGAAAGATGAGCAAAAATTTTGAAAATTTTTTTTAATTTGGTTTTTTGATGGCTACTAAAAATTGGCTGATGCGAAAAATGTTTAAGCTCAAGATCTCAAAACTAGAGATTCACACTTTTAATTTGCTTTTTTTTATTTTGCTATACGACCATTTTTCGAGAAGTTACAGCTATTTGAAAATGACCCTAAATTGGCGGACTTTTTCAATATCCTTTAATTCTTTCGCCTAGTGTAATAATACGAATATAAATATATTTCCGCTTACTTTTATGAATTATAATTTATTTGGCATAGAGACGGGTGTGAGTAAAGCGCAAAGAATTTTTGAAGATAAATAAGTTGTAATTTAGATACATTATCATATTTAAATTAACGTACAAACTAATAAAATAAGCGGTCAGAGTGCGCGATAAATTTTTCGACACTAAAAGATAACTAATTAAAATAATAATGATAACTAATTAAAATAACCTATCAAATAAGAATTAATAGTAATAATAATTTAAACAAAAGCGCGGGGAACGATCCCGCGCCCCCAGTGCAAATTTTTTTCCGAAAAACTCCGACCTTTTCCGGAAAATTTTTCCGAATATTCTATGAATTGGAACAAATATGAAGAATTCGGAGTTTGCGGACAATTATTTTTACGCAAACATCCGAGTTTCTCCGAATTTCTCCGACTTTTGTCGAATTTTTTCGAATATTTCATCATTTTAATTACGATCACGGGAAAATCTCGGAAATTATATGATGACTTTAAGGGGTAAGACCACTGTAACGGCCTTACAGGAAGCGCATTTCTTGATATTTTTTTTGGCGCAAGAAAATGTGATAAACAAATAATACTTGCGGTATTTATTGAGCACATATTTAGGTTTATTGCTATACATTTTTATCCGAAAATATTACAAAACGGCGACACTGCAGCAATTCTTCCGAAGCATGTCGAACCTCTGCGTCACGTAGTATAACTGTGCCAATTTTAATCTAAAAAAAAAAAATTGTTTTACTAAGTCTACATGAGTGTAGCTACTCAGCCACGTAGGAGATTTTCGAGAAGTTAATTTAAACAATATTTATCAACAAATAACTGGCAAAAAAATTGAACATTTTTCATCAAATACTCGGCAATTACTCAAAAATCAACATTTCTAAAATCCCCTACGTGGTTCACCAGCTACACTCATATAGATTTAACTTAAAAAAAATTATGTTGTTCAGATTAAAATTGGCACAAGTTATACTGCGTGCCGCAAAGTACCTTAAGTTCAACATTCCTCGGAAGAATTCGCTGCAGTGTCGCGTTTTTTTGTAATATTTTCCATGAAATTTTTTTGCAATATACTTCAATATATGCTTAATAATTACCCCAAGTATTATTTGTCTAAAGCGCTTCGTGGCCGGCCGTTATAGTGGTGTTACCCCTTAAGGAAAATAATGTATGCAAAAATTTCGAAAATTCATTGTTTCTCAGAATTATGAGGGATAAAAAGTAATAAATTTTTTTTACGATAATCTCATTTTTTTCATCTATAACTTTTCTCCGAATATCCCCGCAGCCGTTCACTCAATAGGACAAAGAAAAAGTTCCCGAAAAAAAATAATAACAATTTTTTTTTACGAAAATCTCATTTTTTTCATCTTTAAATTTTCTCCGAACATCTCCGCAGCCGTTCACTCAGGTAATACGAAAAAGGGAAATTTCCGGAAAAAATAATAATAATATTAAGTTTTTTTTACGAAAATCTCATTTCTTTTCATCTTCAACTTTTCTCCGAATATCTCCGCAGCCGTTCACTCAGGTCATAGGAAAACGAGAAAGGGGGTAGCCGGTTAAGGGGGGTCTGACGGCCCCCACCGAGTTTGATCGAATCGACCCAAAAACCTGAAAGAGGGCTGAAAAACAAAATTTTAGAGATATTTTTTAACCCCCTAAACCCTTATGAAAACACCATAATCGCAAAAAATGCGTTTTTTTTATGTTTAATTTTTTTTTGAGCTTTCAAATGCATTTTAAAGCGGTTTTAACACAACCAAAATTTTGTTTCAGATGTGTAGACATGCCCTGAATTTTTCCAGATTTTTTCGTAAAGTTAAATCATGTGCAACATAATTTTAATGGCAAAAAAACCGTAAAAAATCGTCATTTTTTGTATTTAATGCTATGGTTTTTATTGACGTATTAATGGTAAAAAATCGTGCACCATAGCATAGAAAGCTACTATCTTCCTCTACAAAATGACGCTAATTGGGCTCAATTCGGTCGTCTCTAGCGTCCGAAAATCAAACTTGAATAAATTCCGTTTTTATAATTTGAGCATTTTCAGTTACGAAAATGACACAAAATCATATTTTTCAATTATTTTTTTTAATAAAAGTACATTTTGGGGTTTCTGAGGTCGCCGATTACAAATTTGATGTCAAAAATTAGTTTTGTCACATGACAGCTGTCAAAACGAAGAAAAAATATTTTAATTTTTGAAATTTTTTAAAAAAGCTATGGGAACGATATTAATAAGGATTTTTTAGGTCGCTGATTATAAATTCATTCTTATACACGAATTTTTAATCGTAACAGCTGTCAATAGTTATATTAACAAACAAAAAATTACGTATTATTCAGAAAAAAAATTTGGAATTCCCCGACTAAACTGTCACCTGGCGGAGAAAATCCCAACTTGTACCTTATTAAGCCACGTACCCGAGTGCCTAAGGCCACCGTACCCACGTGGGCCTTAGGCTCGTATGCCCCTCCGCACGGTACTGCGCATGCCCACTACGCACTGACGCATCGAGAACCCCGCTCCACGCGGTCTCTCTTTCTCTCTGTGTTCAGCCGCCGTCCAGTACACACGTCATGCGACGCGCTCTGCTCCGTTAAACAAATCTATTTGTTTTGTTAACAGCGTTTTTTTAATTTATCGTTTAACCTGCCTATCTCAACACGAAGTGATTGAAGCAGTATTCTAAGGTGAGTTTGAATATCAATTTAAATATCAATCAACATAAAAATTGATTTATAATCATAACCTCAATCTACAATCGTTTGCCTCATAGTCGACTTGAAATCGTACAGAAGGTGGCCGTCAACTTCAAGTTGTTGTTTAGTTCACTCACATGAAAAGAATTTAAAAAAAGCAAAAAAAAAACAAAACTAAGACGAAACGATATTTCAATAAAAAAATGATTTGGAATACAATAATTTATTTCTGTTTTGTTTACCGATGTTTTCAACATTTTTTTTGTTTTGATTTACAATTTTTAATGTACTTTCGATTTTCGTTACTTTTGTTCTATTTGTTTTTTTAATTATGTTTTTTTTTTATTCCGGGTTTCAGTTACTTTTTTCATTTTTTTCAAAAAAAAAAAAAAATAATTTGTTAATCATAATAAAAAAAATAACAATGTTCTTTTTTTTTCTTTAGGAAAAACTGTGCGATGCCACCGAAAAAACGAAAATGTACGGCTGGTGAAAGGTGCATAAGATGCAACAGATTGTTGCGTTATGATACCGGAAAACAGAAGTCCATTTCTTCAGATGATGACGTACACTTATATACTAAACTACTAGGTAAACGAGTAGAGAAAGGTGACGTTTTATGTCATCTGTGTCGTTCCGCAATCGCTAAATCCCGAACGGTTTCACCATCGACGAGCAGTGATTCTGATCCTGAAGAAAATCTTCAGTTGGATTTTAATCCCGAAGAAAATCCTCTGCCAAACGTCAATCCCGAGGAAAATCCTCTGCCAGATGTTGATCGCGAACAAAATTCTGTCGATCCTGTAGAGAGACATTCATCAACACTCTCCAATTTGACAGTATCAGATGACACAGAACAATCTTCGGAACAGTCTTCGCAACAATTGTCACGGTCGGAGTCTGGATCTTCCACAGGACAGTCATCACAATCTTCTAAGGACCCTCCTTACGTTCTTCGTCCAAGAGAACCGGACTATGAAATGATCGAGATGCCTTTCAACAGAGTTACCGCGACTTACAAATGTTGTTGCGTATGTCTTACTCCAATTACGACATCTCCGGTTGTTCCGTTTAAAGCGAGGTTACAGGTATTTATAAGTTCACGAATTTTCATTCCAAAAGGCAATCGCTGTTGTCCTGTACATCTTATCAGTGAACGTATGTACGTTGACGAAATTTCAAACTTGAAAATATTTTCGAATACTTGTACTATCAGTTCTCAAGAGTTGGCATTATTTTTGGATGCACTGTCCAAAAAATGCGACAACAGTATTTTAGACAGAGTAGATGATTACAATTTATCGGCAGAGCGCATAAAATCGCTAACTGGATACACAGTTGCAGAAATCAAGACTCTAAAAAACATGTTGGTCACTTTGCGAAATTCTCAAAATCGCAGTATTAATCAAGCTCTTTTAATATTCCTTTTTAAATTAAGAACTGGAAATTCCAACACAATCACTGCGTCAATTTTCGATATCAAATCTGAACAACTAGTATCTGCTTATTGCAAATCGGTTTTGGATTCATTCGCGAAAGACGTCTTTCCACTTCGTTTCGGAGCTCGGGCATGTTCTCGCGAAGATTTAATTGCTAATCACACGTCGCCTTACGTAAAAAAATTACACGGATTTGAAGATCGCCTGCTCTTGATTGCTGATGGTTCATACCTTCGACACCAAAAAAGTAGTAATAATTGTTACCAAAAAAAATCTTTCTCTGGTCAGAAAAAGTGTCCACTCTGTAAACCCTTCACAGTTTGTGCCACAGATGGATATGTAATAGATGTTTACGGACCGTACGAAGCAATTGTGAATGATGCGAAAATCTTACAACATGTACTAAGTGATCCGAACGGCTTGAGATCAATCCTCAAAAAAGGGGATGTTTTTATACTTGACAGGGGGTTCAGAGACGTCAAAGATTGGTTAGAATCTCAAGGGTTCGTTGTGTTGATGCCAGCGTTGAAAGGCAAAAGAAAGCAACTTCCAACAAATGAAGCAAACGAAAGTCGATTTGTTACGAAATTGAGGTGGGTGGTAGAGGCTGTCCACGGTATAATCGGTAGTAAATTCAAACTCTTGCATAATCAGTTTAACAACATGTTGGATTCAGCGATGCTTTATTGCAAAGTAGCGAATTTTTTGGTTAATGAGTTTGGAAAAAGACTGAATTGCGATACCGATTTACAAGATCAAATTGCCGAGCAAATGTTGAAAAGAAAAGACGTTGACAATTCTTTAGCGAAAGTTGTGGAAGAACAAAACTGGAATAGGAAGAAAAGGATCTTCAAACCGTTAACATCAAATGACGTATTAGACTTTCCGGAAATGACAGAGCAAGATTTGAAGATCCTTTTCACTGGCTCGTACCAGTTATCGCAAACTGTTTTATACTTAGCTGAAATGTATACCGAAGAAGGACTTTTGAATATGCAATACTTGTTGGAGGACGATACCATTTTGAAATGTGAAGTTAAATCAAGACATATAAACAAGAAAGTATACAGATGTTACGTTCAGTACGACCCTAACAGTATTGGATATAACGGTATAAAAAACTACGTATGTGATTGTGCAAATGGGCTAAGAACTGTTGGCTGCTGTGCCCACGTTGCAACAATCATTTACTTTTTAAGTCATGCACGGTATTTGTCCAAAATCATCCGCCCAGCTCAAATTCTAACGAATCTATTTCACGTTGATAATGTCGAACCTGTTATTGAAGAACACAGTGACGAAGATTAACAACATAACAATCATGTTGCAATGTATGTATTACTTGTGTCTGTTTAATGTATATATTAGATGAATGTATGTAATATTATTATAAATAAATAGATTTTTTAAAATACAATGACTTTTAATTATTGAAAAAACCGAAATAGCAAATACCATTTTCATTTGATGACATGTGTAATTTTTTTTTTGTTAGCTGTTTGACATCAAATTTGTAATCGGCGACCTCAGAAACCCCAAAATGTACTTTTATTAAGTAAAATAATTGAAAAATATGATTTTGTGTCATTTTCGTAACTGAAAATGCTCAAATTATAAAAACGGAATTTATTCAAGTTTGATTTTCGGACGCTAGAGACGACCGAATTGAGCCCAATTAGCGTCATTTTGTAGAGGAAGATAGTAGCTTTCTATGCTATGGTGCACGATTTTTTACCATTAATACGTCAATAAAAACCATAGCATTAAATACAAAAAATGACGATTTTTTACGGTTTTTATGCCATTAAAATTATGTTGCACATGATTTAACTTTACGAAAAAATCTGGAAAAATTCAGGGCATGTCTACACATCTGAAACAAAATTTTGGTTGTGTTAAAACCGCTTTAAAATGCATTTGAAAGCTCGAAAAAAAATTAAACATAAAAAAAACGCATTTTTTGCGATTATGGTGTTTTCATAAGGGTTTAGGGGGTTAAAAAATATCTCTAAAATTTTGTTTTTCAGCCCTCTTTCAGGTTTTTGGGTCGATTCGATCAAACTCGGTGGGGGCCGTCAGACCCCCCTTAACCGGCTACCCCCTTTCCGGAAAAAAATGAGAAATCATGAATTTTCAGTAAACGAAATGTGTTTTTGGAAAATAGACCAGTACTTGAATCTGTTTTAAATCAGTTTTTCTCCGAAAATCTCAAATATGACTAAAATATGAGAAGTAATGAAAAATTTGGAGAAAAATTTGCAGTAGGGTTCTTAGGTTCTAGTAGGGACCTGCTGCATGTACTTAGTTCCTAGTAAGGACCTGCACAAACGTTGGCACGTCGATAGCACAGAACAGGCCCAACTTTTGTTTGAAGTTTCTAAGAACCAACAATACTAATGCTGCACTATTTAACGGGTCAACGCAGCCCGGGCATAATTCGACTATAAATTCAGCTCTGACTATATAATTACAGAAAATGAGGGCAAACTATTGGCCTAGGCTCGGCCAAACGTTAGGACGATTGTCGAAACGCAACCTTTTTTCTATTAATGAGAAACACGACTTTATCGTCGACGTTATTCTGGCTCATAGTCTAATCAACATTCCCAATTGACGGAAAAAACATTGGGTGTCGACAATCGTCCTAACGTTCGGCCGAGCCTAAGCCAACGGTTGGCGCATGTTTTCTGTAATGATATAGCCGAAGCTGAATCTATAGTCGAATTGTGCCCGGGCTGCGTTGGCCCGTTAACTGGTGCAGCATCAGTAATATTGGTTCTTAGCACCTTCCAACAGTTAGGTGTATTATGTGCCATCGATGTGCCAACGTTTGGAAAAGTATACAATATCGAAGCTTGGCTTCCATTACTGGGCCAAGTCTCAGCCGTCCATGTAGAAAATCCAATACTCGGCCGAGAGTGGACTACCGGTTGAGACTTGGCCCAGTAGTGCAAGCTTCGATTTGTTAGCCTGCCCAAACGTTGGCACGTCGATGGCACAGAACAGAACCAACTGTTTTTTGAAGTTCTAAGAACCAACATTACTGATTCTGCACCATTTAATGGGCCAACGCATCCCGGGCATAATTCGACTATAGATTCAGCTTCGGCTATATCATTACAGAAAACATGCGCCAACCGTTGGCCTAGGCTCGGCCGCAAGTTCGAACGATCGTCGAAACGCAACCTTTTTTCCGTCAATGAGACACACAACTTTATCGTCGTCGTTATTCTGGCCCATGGTCTAATCAACATTCGACAATCGTCCCAACGTTCGGCCGAGCCTAGGCCAACGGTTGGCGCATGTTTTCCGTAGTGATATAGCCGAAGCTGAATCTATAGTCGAAATATGCCCGGGCTGCGTTGGCCTGTTAACTGGTGCAGCATCAGTAATGTTGGTTCCTAGAACCTTCAAACAACAGTTGGGTCTGTGCTGTGCCATCTATGTGCCAACGTTTGGGAATATCTAGAATATCGAAGCTTGGCTGCCATCACTGGGCCAAGTCTCGGCAGACTGTCCACCATCGGCTGAGTATTGGAATTTCTACATGGGTGGAAGCTTTATTACAGCTCTCCTAGAATGTCATGGACGTCTCGTAAATGCCTGTTCTGACAGTTTCGGTGTAGGATTTTATTTTAGCTCTGTAACAACTTAATGGAAATATACAACACCCATACATATGAAAAAATGCTATTTTGAAGCACACAATTCAACAGCAATAGACGCCAACATTAATCACAAAAAGTGATATGTTAGCGCAGTAGCAGTAGAAAATATTCCCGTTTTTTGGAGTTGCTAAGTACACAATTGTTCAGGATTGCAACAATTAGTCCTCCTTTACTTAACACTCGCCTCTCTATCTCGACTCTCATACTCGCGCTTGTCACTCTTCGCTTGCATCCAATCGTATAGCGCCACGCGAAGCCAATCAATCAACAGCAAAGATCAACAATCGATACGCAGCATCGACCGGCCGCGACTCTCGAGCATGCGCAAGCCATCTCACGCGTCTCTCGTTAATCGACGCCATTTTTTTCTCACCAGTCTTGTTCCGGTAGTGACACGCGCGACCGTATAGTTTTTCTCCCGACAATCGTATATTAATGCAATCGCATCTCAATCTAATCATTTCACTCGTCATCATCAGCCAAATGGTATAATCGTATACCTTGTCAATCGAGTCGCGAATTAGTCTAATCGGCCCCGATACACGGGATTCGCGATTCTCTTGGGGCTCATCAACGGCGATAGCCCGTTCATCTCGAGCCACGTGCGTGAATCTTAACAAAAGAGACCTCGCTTCACTAGAACTACAATCCTGCTATCGTCGTCACACTCGCACTCAGTCCTCCAGACAAACGAAACTTGGATAAATGTGATTGTGTGTGTGTGTACAGCGTGAAAAAAGAATAATTGTAACAGTGAATAAATTTTTCGTTATTTTTATTTCTCATTGGCGACTGGTTTAACATCTTTACCGGCAATCCCGTCAAATCTCCCTTCCTTTTTTTTTACATTTTTTGGTCCTTCGAGCCGGATGTCCAGTTGCCCTTGAGAGGCGCTGTATGCATCGCGTTATTTCTCGGGCCAGTCACGAGTGTGCGCGCCGCTTTATTCCTCGTCGCCTCGTCGCCTCACTCGTGTGAGCGCCGCTTTACTCGCGTCGCCTCACTCGTGTGCGCGCCGCTCTATTCGCTTCAATCTCTCGCGTGCGTGCCCTGTGCTTGAGTGCTTGTATACAGACAGCTCGAGACGTTCGTGTATACGTGTGCGCGTTCGCGTCTCCGGTGCATCGACGCTCAACTCGTACCGTGATATCAAACATTCGGAGATTCTCCGTGCAGTGAAAGACACCTTCCTCATCACACTTCGCACATTTTCTTGTGCTTCGTCAACTCGGTAAAATCAGTCAAGTGCAGTGACACTCGTCGAAACTCGTCTCCTCGGACGCACTAGTGCAGTGAATTTTGACAATCGTGTGAATTGATATTCGTGAGAGACAATAGTTTGAGACAATTTTCGGCAAAACCCGAACGCGTGTAAAGTGCACCATGGCTGACTCGGACAAGAGAGCCCGTAAGGGGGAGGCAGAGAGCCACGCGAGTGCGCCTACTTCCCTTCAACGCAGTCGAGCACGCGGCGGCTCCTCGACCGCGCCTCCGACTCTGTCACTCACGCCGGCCAGCGATCCGAATTCCGAACAACATCAGGGAGAGGACGACGACGCCCTGAGCAACACCAGCTACCGGAAATCCTTCCGTAGCTTAAATCGAAACGCGTCGCTACCTCGCTTATCTGCTGAGCTCACAATCAAGGCACGCTCTCAGATTAGCCGAACCAAGGTCTTGCGATGGTGTCACAACATACTCATGCTCGATCAACAGCTAGATGCGGTCGCGGCCAAATCATTCCAACAATCCGCATGAAAAGTCCACAAGGCTTTCTCCAAGGAGCATTCGTACCTCGAAATTACGTGGCCGATTGGTCATCTCGATCATTCGTATTTCTCGGACGACATCTTGACGACAGAAGCGGATCTAATCTGCATCACTCGACGGCTCGCCGCAAAATTTTTGAACACGGCTCCTTCACTCGACGCCCAATCGCCTCAACCAGCTCGAGATGCCACATCGCAGTTCTCCAAGCTTCCCCGGTTGACCCTGAAGACATTCGACGGGGATTATCAGGATTGGCCGTCATTCTGCGACCTGTTCAAGTCCATGGTCATATCGAACTCAGCGCTTAACGATCTCGAGAGGCTGTACTACCTCAAATTGAGTTTAGCTGAGAGCGCCAGCGACGTCATCTCCCACGTTCCCCTCACAGAGAACGCTTTAGCCACCGCGTGGCGAGCTCTGCAAGAACGTTTCGGCAATCAGCGTGTTCTAGTTGACGGGAATCGACGGTGCACGCAACACCCTCGCTCTCATCGGTCAATCAACTGAGAACTGGGACTGACTGACCGTCTATAGCACGGTCAGACAGTTCTCTCCACGAACTCGCGAGTTATGGGAGGCGTCCGTCAGCCAGATGTCAGCATATCCGACATACTCTCAGCTGAAAGAGTTCATAACTCAACGGTCAAGGACTCTTGAACAGACTGAAGCAGCTTAGCCGTTGACCAGCAGTACGCAGGGGCGAACTCACTCCTTGACAAATCTGGCTCAGTACAAGACGTCAAATCACGCCTCCGCAAGTCAATCATCAACGCAGCAGAAGAGCTCGGACACTCGGGCAAAGATTCCAGTGCGATTGCTGCCCAAATAAGCACTACGTCTCCAATTGCCCGGAGTTCGTGGAGTTGCCAGATGAAGACAAGAAGAAGATCGTCAAACAGCAACGATTGTGTCAGAACTGCCTTGGCTGGCACAACACTTCGGACTGCAAGAGCCAAACGTCGTGCATAGCGTGGCATCACACCCTGTTGCACGGTGCCATCACGAGGAAAGATCTGCCGGCCTCCAAGCGTCATGTTGAGCCGCGGAAATTTCAAGCCAGCTCCTCGTCATAGCAGTCATGACGACAATAGGACATCCTTGCTGTTTTCAATCACTCGACTCCAAATAATTAGCCAACCAACTCCACCGGACAATCGACAAATCGAGCGACCTTACTAGCCACTGCGAGAGCGTGTCTACTCACTCGGAACAAAAGAGTCAAGGTCAGACTTCTGATTGACCCTGACCCAGAAGTTTCACTCGTCACTGAGCAGATCGTCAAGCAAGCTGCAATCGCAAGAAGACACTCCAACATGACCACTATGGGCATTGGCGGCAATATTCCAACAAAATCGAGAGGAGCATCGACATTATCACTCCAATCAATTCACTCGGAAAAAACTGTTGATGTCCAAATTCTACTATTTCTCACCTTACGACTGCCGCCAGCTCCTGTGTCACTTCAGCCGTGATCAAATTTAAAGCACATCAAGCTTGCTGACCCTAAATTCTTCACGCCGCAACCTGTCAACATAATAATCGGCGCAGAAATGTACAGTCAAATTATTAGGCCGAACATTATCAAACACAACGATCATCTGCCAATCGCTCAGCTGTTAATCTTCGGCTGGCTCCTCATCGGCCCAACGGGCGAAACATCGCGGCGCACAGCAGTTAGCCTCGTCGCTCGAGCTGCGCCATCTAATGAACATCTTGACGAGCTATTGACTCGTTTTTGGGTTCAGGAGCAAATACCAGTGAACGACAATCACCAATTAATGCCAGAAAAACAACAGTGTAAAGAACACTTCAGGAAGACACATCAAGAAGACGATACCGGACGATATATCGTTCGATTACCTACCAACGTAAAATCAGTCACTCTCGGTGATTCGTACAAACAGCTTGGCGTCGTCTTCTACATACCGTCAAGAAATGGTAAAGAAATTCCGACTATAAACAACTCTACATGGACTTCGTGAAAAGCCATGAAGATATAGGACACATGACACCCGTATCGGCTACTCCACATGCACTCAACGAAGGGGGCAAGTGAACGTCGGCTGTTGCGACCGGGATGACCTTGGCACATGACACTTCGGTGTCAGGAGGGTTGAGGGTCGCAATCGGTCAATCAGCTGTCAAGACTCACTCTCGCGTTCAATATTGTCTGTCACATCATGTATCACTGAGGCCAGAGAGTACCACCACCAAACTTCGAGTTGTTTTTGACGGATCCTGCACTACTTCAACTGGCAAGTCACTCAACGACTTCCTGCACATCGGGGCAAATATACGATCAGACATCACTGACGTGCTTTTGTGGATTCGCCAACATCGATTCATGTTTGCTACGGACATCGTCAAGATGTTCAGACAGATCGTAGTTCACCCAGACGACTGGGACTTGCAACGAATTCTCTGGTTCGATCTCAATCAAAGAATCGCCCCATATCACGTCACGATGGTCACTTATGGCACTCGACCAGCACCATTCCTGGCCGTGAAAGCCCTACAGCAGTTAGTCGAAGACGAAGGATCAAATTTCCCACTCGCCGTTCCTGCGCTGCGATACGGCAGATGCGTCAACGATATTTTTTATGGAGTAAACACATCGTATCAACTGTCACTCATTGCAGACCAGCTGACGCAGCTCTGCAAGACGAGCGGATTTCCAGTCGCAAAATGGCACTCAAACAGCGCTGAGGCGCTCAAGGACATATCACAAATTGAGGTGAGCGATGCATTGCTTCAACTTGGAGACTGCACTAGTAAATTATTGGGGCTATGCTGGCACGCCCAGTCAGATAGCTTCACCTGCAACTCGAAAACCAATCAGCAATCACCAGCTCACATCTCGAAAAGGACAATCTTGTCTGACGTGGTTCAGACATTTGATACATTGGGATTTTTATCTCCACTCACAATCAAATCCAAAATGCTAATGCAAGAGTTGTGGTTACACAAACTTAGCTTGGACACCCCAGTGCCAATCAAGATCGTCAAATCATGGCACATGCTCCAACTCGAGCTTACACAACTGGACGTCATCAAGGTTCCAAGGTGGATTCATACGTCAAAGGCCACGACGTGCGAACTCCACGGGTTCTGCGATCACAGCTCGCCATGGCCGTGTACATCAAGGTCACATCACTGTCCGGAAAAGCAATCGTCAATCTTATTTGCGTCAAAACAAAAGTAGCTCCACTCCAACGACTCACCATCCCGAGGCTAGAACTCACAGCAGCGCTGCTACTTTCGAATCTAGTCAAATATGTCCAAACCACTCTCCAAGTGGACATCAAGTCGACAACGCTCTGGACAGATCCGTCAGTCCCTCCAACATGGATCTGCACTCATCCATCCCGTTGGAAGGACTTCGTACGAAACATAGTTGCGACCATCCAGCAACTCACTTCAAACTGCAGTTGGAGATATGTTTCGGGAAAGCAGAATTCAGCGGACATCTCGCGGCATCTCTTTAGCCCAGATCACTCCCTACGGTGGACGGGACCACCATGGATCTCTCTGTCCGAAGAAAATTGACCTCAGCAGCCAGCCAATCCAGACGAGCCACCTAGCCAAGAAGCTCGCCCAGGACATATCATGGTCTTGACAACCACTCAGCCGAACAGTCAATGGGAGTTGATCTTCAAGTGGTCGAAGGTGCGAACACTTCAGGATATTGAAAGAGCCAAAATCTACTGGGCTAAATCTACTCAGGCAGCGTATTTCACCCAAGAGCTGGTCCAGCTCGAGAACAATCGTGCACTCCCATTAGGTCATGCCTTTTACCAACTGACGGCATTCATCAACGATCAAGGCTTGTTGCAAGTTGGTGGTTGACTGGCACACTCGACACTCGGCTACCAGGAACAACATACAATAATTCTGTCAAGGCACTCGCCGTTTACAACGCTCGTCATTCAAGAAGCACACCTGCAAACACTGCACGGAGGCACTCAACAAACCCTGGCAGAAATTCGTCAATCATATTCGATAGTTGTTGGAAGGGCCCCTGTCAAATCATTCATTCTACGCTGCATGTGCTGTGCTCGTCAACGAGAAAAACGAGCAGAGCAGCTAATGGGACAGCTACCTCCATTTCGGGTTCAATCTTGACGAGCATTTCAAGACGCCGGGGTTGATTATGCTGGGCCTCTTACAATCAAATCGTGGAAAGGGCGAGGCGCCAAACAATTCAAAGCCTGAATCTGTGTATTTATTTGTATGAGCACATCTGCTGTGCACATCGAGGTAGTCTGTGACTACACATCTGAGACATTCATCGCGGCGTACTGCCTATTTACGGCACGTCGCGGTATCTGTCATGCACTCTACTCGCATTATGGCACGATATTTCGTGGTGCGGATGCAGCACTCAAGCCATTGTTCAATCAAGGGTCAAGGGAAGGCAAGAACATCGCAGCATCACTGGCTGATAACCTCACGCACTGGCTTTTCAATCCAGCTGCCGCACCACATATGGGCGGTAAGTGGGAAGCAGCAGTCAAGTCAATCAAATTTCATCTCAAAAGAACAATGGGAGAAACACCGTACACACTCGATGAAATTACAACGCTGCTCACGCAAATCGAGGCCATACTCAACTCCAGACCACCTGAGGCACTGAGCGATGATCCAGCCGACCTGTCGACGCTGACTCCAGGCCATCTCTTGGTCGGCGCGGCATTCACCACTCTCCCAGAGCCCGATCTCCAGCACGTCACCGTTGCCAGACTCAATCGATGGCAGCTACTTCAACAGCAGACACAACAATTCTGGGCACACTAGTCCAAATAATTCTTGCAACATCAGCTCGCAATCATCAAATGATGGCACCGTAATAACCAACTGAAGATCGGTTCACTTATGCTACTGACCGACGAGAAAACACCACCCTGTAAGTGGCCACTCGCCCGCATCGTGCAACTCCACCATAGCATAGATGGTCTAGCCCGAGTTGCAACGACCAAGACATCCACCACTACTTTCGCCAGACCAATTGCCAAACATACAATCCGTCCATCTGTAGAGGCAGAAGATCTTAATCAGCATCAAGTTACTGATGGCGGGCGGAATGTTCAGGATTGCAACAATTAGTCCTCCTTCACTCAGCACTCGCCTCTCTATCTCGACTTCCATCCTCGCGCTTGTCACTCTTCACTTGCATCCAGCCTTATATCGCCACGCGCAGCCAATCAATCAACAGCAAGGATCAATGATCGATACGCAGCATCGACCAGCCGCGACCCTCAAGCATGCGCAAGCCGTCTCACTCGTCTCTCGTTAACTGACGCCATTTTTTTCTCACCAGGCTTGTTCCGATAGTGACACGGGCTACCGTATAGTTTTTCTCCCGACAATCGTATGTTAATGCAATCGCATCTCAATCTAATCGTTTCACTCGTCATCGACAGTCAAATGGTATAATCGTGTGCCTTGTCAATCGAGTCGCGAATTAGTCTAATCGGCCCCGATACACGGGATTCGCGACTCTCCCGGGGCTCATCGACGGCGATAGCCCGGTCATGAACCACGTGCGTAAATCTTTACAAAAGAGACCTCGCTTCACTCGAACTACAATCCTGCTATTCTCGTCACTCTCGCACTCAGTTCTGTAGACAAACGAGACTTGGATAAATGTGTTTGTGTGTGTGTACAGCGTAAAAAAATCATAATTGTAACAGTGAATAAATTTCTCGTTATTTTTATTTCTCATTGGCGACTGGTCTGACATCTTTACCGGCAATTCCGTCAAATCTCCCTTCCTATTTTTTACAACAATACAATAGAAACAAAGCACAATACAAGCTTTTTGTGTAGGTATGGTATGCGAGAAAATGCGTTGTTTTAGTAGTAGGTATTTTTCATTAAATCAATGGAATTGTTAGACAAACGTAATTAGGTTGCTTACTCACCCATACTATTCGTTTATAACTAATGTGGATGGAATATCATATAACATGCAATACTAACTATTCTTTACTAACTGTCCTATCTATCTCCTTTTATGAAGACGACGAATCATGGAGGTCTTTATTGTGACTAGTTGTACGAAAACCTATAAGAAAAATATACTACAATCGTCTGCCGGTCGTAGATGTTAGATATTATTTAAAAATTAAACGGTTAAACGCTAAGTACTGAAGTAGGTTGGGTAGGTAAATACTTACAATCCGAATAATATTTCATCATTTTTCCTTGTGTACCAGACAAGCACGCTTTGCAAAACACTTGATAATTTTCCACTTTTTTTTTAATTCTCCTCTTCCACCACGAGGTCACCAAAATGACGCCAGCAAAAACTAGATTTTGTTTTTGCATCGAAGAGCGTAATTATTAAAAAATATTTAATTTTAATTTTCTTCATCTTCGTCTACGAAACTCAAGCACTTGAAGCGGCGATATAATTGACCGTTAGAACACGCGACTGCGGAGTTGCGCGCGATCCCCCTCCCTGCCGTTCTATGTTCGGCGACGCGGGCGCGGTGCACATCTTTACGTCACGCTAAAAAAAGTAACGTATGAGGTACGGCGTTTATCGACTCTCGCCCCAAACAGACGCGTCGTCTCCTCGCGGATACGAATTCTGGCGGCGGTAAATTCCACGAGGGGTTAGATCGTGACAGATCGAGTAGTGAAATGTAATAAAAGTGCATAAATACGATCGAACAGCCCTATTTCGGTCTCAACATTAATTTGGCAAAGGTCAGTTTCTGCAAATTTATGACAATAAATAAATGACCCTTCTCAACGCCAAAGTTAATGAAACAGGACCATCAAATCGCATCGCCATATTCGATTTGGAAAAAGACTTGTATTTATAGATGAAATAGTCTTCAGTTGGTTTCGGTCGAAACGTGCGAGTGTCACGTCCTTGCGTAATCCCACTCTCTTCTCCGTCTGTCCGATTCGATCGGATGCATTTCTTATCGGCTCATAGTAATTCAAGTTTCTCTACCGAATAATATATAAATAGTTAACAAAAATTGTAGGGACTAGTGTGTGAACTGTCAACTATCATCGGCTTGAAAATGAATTAGGTGTGGCCTGGTTTAATAAACATTTTTCGCGATTCTTCGTCGAGATTTAATGAGTGAAAATCGGTGGATAGACCACGTATATGTGAGTAAATCATATACTTTCGCGCTCGTGGTATTTACCTCACCCGTTGGCCAAATATGTTATGTTTACGAGAGCGTAATCAGGTGGGCGTACACAGGTACTCGTGTGTGTTCACAAACTTATATCATCATCCTTTTCTCACACTGTGACGGCATTTATACATGCCGTCATAAATACACTCGTGGTATTTACCTCACGCGTTGGCCAAATAGCTTATGTTTACGAGACGGTGACGGCATAAATACACTCGTGGTATTTACCTCACCCGTTGGCCAAATAGCTTATGTTTACGAGAGCGTAATCAGGTGGGCGTACACAGGTACTCGTGTGTGTTCACAAACTTATATCATCATCCTTTTCTCACACTGTGACGGCATTTATACATATCGTATTTCCGTGCGCTTATCCCCCGCTAGTGACGGCCTTATTGTTGAACTTTTGCTGTGATCGTCTAATTGCTCCCAGCTGGCATGGCTGAGGCGCGTGCTCTTACCGGTAGCAGAAATGATAGTGTGGATACCGACTCGGATACTTTTTGTGAGGCGTCGGCCCAAGGATCCATGGAATCCTTAAGCGATGCCAGTAAGTCATCAAATTTAAAGCCTACTGAGACTTCAGATCTTATGCGAGATATCCCATATCTACCGTCGGATGTCACTGAGATTCTGCACTCTTTATGCGACTCCAAGACCATGATTATGTCGGTTCTACTTGCAAATAAGGAATCGATTGAGAAGCGTAAGCGTGTCGACGAAGCGCTGAACCATTATCACGAATCCTTTCACTCTCTAGCAACCGCCTACGTTCAGCTCTACACCAAGCTCAGCACCATATCCGGATGCAGATATATATTCAAAGCCAGCCAGCCGGATCTCTCTGTTCGCAAGGTAGGAACTGAGCTCGGCAGCACGAGTCAGCCTTCTTTTGCATCGGTGGTTGCGGGCCGTGCTGAAATGATCCGATTAACACACGGGATGCAGTTCGCTGTACCCACCTCATCCACAAACAGAGTAATCATAGAGCCCAAGGCCTCGGAAGCAGCCCGTTTTGCAAATGTTGAGACAACGAAACAAGTACTACAAGGATCTGTCAATCCCGCAGCGCTAGGAATAAAAATATCCCGTGTGTCCAGCGTGAGAAATAAAGGACTGCGCCTAGAGGCTAGTGAAGGAGATCTAGCAAAGCTCAAGGATCTCGGAACCTTACGAGACGCTGGGCTTGTTGTTAAAGACGACATCCGACTCAATCCCAGGCTTGTGTTACAGGATGTTCCGTCAGCAATGTCCAAGGAGGCCGTCTTAGCGAACCTAATTTCACTCAATCTGACTGGCAGCAAACCAGATAATACGAAGGTCATTTTTGTATAACCGGCGCGCGGACGACGTTTTACTCGCGTTGTGATTGAGACAACAGCTGACAACAGAAGCAGGTTGCTTTCTCTCCCTGAGATCTCCCTTGGATGGCATTCATCGCGTATTGCAGATCACATCAAAATCTTACAATGTTATAAATGCCTACAGTTCGCGCACCTCGCCAAAGACTGTAATCGTGATCTGTGCTGCGGACATTGTGTTGGCAGTCACCAGACAAACACCTGTTCTGCAAGAGAGGCCCCACCTAAATGCCAAAATTGCATGTCAGCGAACTTTTCGGATAGTGGACATTCAGCATTGGACGAAAATTTGTGCCCCATCCTTCGGAGGAGGATCGCCACAAAGGCGCAGTTAATTAATTATGGCTAACACTCCCAATACGCACCTCTCATCATATTTAACAATCTGTCACATAAACGGCCATTCGCTTTTTCCTAATATCGACGAGTTGCGATATCACCTTTTAAATAAGTCTTATCATGTCATTTGTATCAGTGAAACTTGGCTCAAGCCTGATATATCCGACTCCATGATCTCGATTCCAGGTTACACCGTGCTGAGAAGGGACAGGATTGGTAAACAAGGCGGAGGAGTTGGTATGTACGTGCACCACAGCATTCAAGCCTCCATCTATCAAGGTCACCTGAACAATATTGCCGTCTGCCAGAATTTCTCATTGTTGAGGTCAGGATACCTAATACGTCGCCACTACTTCTAGCCACCGTTTATCGACCTCCAAAAATCGGTCAATTAGAAGTCTTTGAATCTCGGTTCATATAACATCTACCTGATTACAAACATGCGCTAATATTCGGTGATTTCAACGCTGACATGAACAGGATTTCCTTTAATTCGGAGCACATACACAATTTCATTGCTACAAATGGCTTATTTCTGGTTCCACACAACAGCTCACACCACACGTCCACATCTAGTACTCGCTTGGACATATGCATTGCGGACCATGGGCAAAAAATCCACTCATACGGCCAGCATCCAGTGCCATTTCTGTCCATGCACGATCTCAAAGAAGTCACCTATAACATAAGGATTCCTATTCGTTAGCCCACTTCGTTCAAGTGCCGCAATCTCAACCAAATCGATCGCGAAAGCTTCCTGCATGATCTAGCTGCAGTTGACTGGGCGCCGCTTTACCAAGCTACGTCTGTTGATAAGAAAGTAGAGCTCCTAAAGGTCATAACGGTGGGTATCTTCGATAGCCATGCTCCACTGACGAGAGTAACCGCGAAAACGTCTGAGCTGCGAGAACTAATGCGAGGAAGAAATCACCCATATCGAGCTTTTGGGAAAACGAAACTTCCACACATACATCAGCGCTTTGATGAAATTCGAAATCATGTTAAAATAATGACCCGAGCAGCGCGGAATCAACACCATTTGTGCGCATTTCGTTCTGTGGCTGGGAACACGGCTCGTACCTGGTCCAAACTCCGAGAATTGGGCCTAGTAACTTCTGGTCATACTGGAGCACCGCCTCATTTTCAGCTGGACACACTCAATCAGCATTTTCTGTCTGTTAGTGCTGGAGAAGTACGTCAGGGGGACACTCAAGTTTTCACCGTGGATTCGGAGGATTCCTTGGCACTGCAGCAAATCAGATCCGCCCAAGTTGAGACGGCAATAAATTACATTATATCGAATGCATCGGGATCGGACGGCATATTGCTAAGGATACTGCGGCTTGCTCTTCCTGTTCTAGTGGCTCACATTTGTGACATTTTTAACTTTCCGTTAGATGCGGCTGTATTTACTTCGGAATGGAAGCGCGCCTTGGTTTGTCCTATTCCTAAGGTCGTCTCGCCTACATCACCGGCTGACTATCGTCCTATCTCGCTACTATGTGTGCTCTCCAAAGTTTTTGAACGCATTATCGCGCAACAAATTTCAAGCTACCTTAAAATGAACAACCTCTGCAACCCTTATCAGTCTGCATATAGGAAACACCATAGTATGCAGTCAGCTTTGTTACGTGTAGTGGATGATGCCCGTTTGGCTATCGATAGACGTCTTGTCACTATACTTCTGGCATTTGACTTCTCAAAGGCGTTTGATTGTGTGAATCACGATCTTCTACTTCTAAAGCTACGCGACCTCAACTTTTCCGGTTCGGCTATTAGGTGATTTGCATCCTATCTTGGAGAAAGATCACAAGCAGTGCAGGCTCGTGAGGGACAACTCTCTCCTTGGGGGTACCTACATGCGGGTGTTCCGCAGGGCTCAGTCCTTGGGCCTCTACTGTTTACAATTTTTATAAAAAACATTGGCAACGCCCTGTCGTATTACAAATATAATCTTTATGCTGATGACCTTCAAATCTATGCAGTGTGCCCGCCATCTTCAATAGCGGAAGGCATCGAATGCATAAATATGGATTGCCAGGCCATCTGTGACTGGGCTGAAGGTTCTGGACTACGTCTTAATCCAATGAAGACCAAGGCCATCATAATTGGATCTGCACGCTTTGTTTCAACTCTATATGCCGCGGATATACCTTCAATACGAGTCGAACAAACCATCGTTCCGTTATCAGAGAGCATCACCTGCCTAGGAATTATCATCAACAACATCCTGTCATGGCGAAATCATTTCACCAGAGTTTCCTGCAAGATGAGTGGCGCAGTCCATAGACTAAGGTCCCTTCGAAGCTGCTTTCCACGCTCAGTTCCGGTGATGCTAGTCAGGTCCTTGCTTCTCCCATACGTCGACTACTGCTGCGTACTCTTCACTGACGTCACGATTGAACTCGTCCTTAAGATCCGAAGGGCCTTAAACCGTGGCATCCGCTTTATTTTTGGTGCCTCTCGTGATGAGCACATCTCGCCCTACTACCATCATCTTAAGTGGCTCAAGGTGGCGGAACGGAGGCAATATTTTGTGGGAACGCTGGTCTACACGACCCACTTTTACTCATCGCCACAGTATTTGCTGGAACTTATCGGGAGAACCGCTCATAGAAGCTCTCACGATACTAGGAGACAGGTCCACGCACTAGACTGTGCTATTCTTCACTTCCGCACGGAAGCGTATCGGAAGTCGTTTACAGTAGCTGCAAGCGTAATTTAGAACTCGCTTACTGTTGACGTCCGGCAGTCTTCCACTCTCAACAACTTCAAAACCAGTCTTTGGGCATCTCTACTGGCAATCATAGCGTAGCCTGTCCATGAGCACTCATGTTTTTGTTTTTGTTTTTGATTTCCATTTCACTCTCATTATTTTTTCATTAATTCTTATTCTTTTTTGTTTATATAACTATATGACTGCATTTTATTTTACTTTATATGATTACTATCTGATTCTTTAACTGTACTCACATACTGCACGGTCCTCTTAGGGAACTTCGGTTCCAGAGTACGGAATAAACGCCTCTCTCTCTCCCGCGAAATAGTTTGCGCCACGTGCAAGGGATTTTCTGCTAAAGACGGAAGGAGAAATATCAAAACATATTCCTAAGGCAAACCAGACTGAACTCTCCATATTTCCCGCTACACAAAAGAAATTATCGAAACAGAGAGTTCGAGATTTCAAGACTGGCCAGCACAATGTGACCGTGTACGAAGAGTGTACCGCATACCCCAGCCTAAGATCTTTGGTCGTACAAATTTAAAACTACGCGAGTTCACGACACTAGGACTCGGACGAACGAACCAGCCTACTCCTCTGCATGCACAAAAAAATACATTCTTCCGAGGAAGGGCCTCTGACTCTTGCAGAAATAAAATTAGATGACATAAGCCACGCGCTTTCCCAGGCTGGCCAACTAGTTCTTTGTCTCTCGCGTGATGCATTCCGTAACGAACAAGGTCCCATTTGTCTCCTCTCGGTTTTCCATATACTCGATAAGAGAAACTGCGCTGAGTTCTCGGAAATGCAGCGCTGATCTCGATTATATGAGCCCTTATCCAATAACACACCGACAACTCGCTCTCACTTCCTTTTTCCGACCAACCACGCGATTCAAATCATGTTTTATGTCCGGACCACCAATCCTAAAGAATTACGTCGCCTAAGTTTCACTCTCCCAAAGATTCCTTCCTCCAAAAATTTATCCCACTCTGATTCCTGGTACACCGAAAGGTTTTTCCTCGCGGCAGTGTGCGATTAGAATCCAACGAGCTCAGACTTAGAGTTCTTTAACCGATATTCATCGCGTCAAATCTTTGTTCTTTTCTTGTAACGCGAATGTTATAATACAACTCAACGTTAGAAAATGTTGTGCTTCGAAACTTCTGTAACAGTTTACGCGATAATCGGCTTTGTATTCCGCGCATTGTTTTATCGTAATTGCCATTCTCGATCCGTGAAATTCACGAACATTAGAATCTGTGTCATCGAACATCTGTATAGGTCTCACTCTCACACACCATCTGCAAGCGCTTCTGACCCACCGGCGCAGGGCCCTTAGTTTTACGGCCGTTACCCGACACCCCAGCGACGGGGTCAACACTGAGGAGCACCAATGTAAGCGAACATACTTTCATCTTTTGTTTCCGATTAGTATCCTAAAAATAATAGGATTAACCCATACGGTTGATTCTAATAAATTACGAGTCAATCGAACACAAATCTCACAACCATTATTTGAATAATTGGATCATCCACGAAATTCCTTTAAATTACCCCTCCCACCAGCACGTCCCCTTTTTAACCCTCGTCCTGTGCTATTCGATAGGCGTAGGCAAGAAAGAGGGATACCACATATATGTATGTGCCCACGTCCCCTCAGGACGTGACATATTAATTTTTGAGGGCTCGTCCGGGATATATTAAAACGGGAATGTGCCTTTGCAAATCAACCTCATGGATCAGAAATCAACTTGTGAAACACTAGATTTAAATATAACTGAGGATTTGTCGTATACAGAACCAAATGAATCAATTCACCCCGGTAGTCTACCGGGGTGAATCCATGAGATTGATTTGCAAAGGCACATTCCCTTTCAATAGCAGAGCATAACCTGAACTATCAGGTTATGCTCTGAGGGGATCGGACGTTCCACTATTTCCTGGTCTTGGACCTCCCAGTAGATCTTCAAAACAACCAGATTACCCCCAAAAGGCGGAGCCATGAACCCAGAAACCCCAACGTTGAGTATAAACTACTTGATGCTGATAAAAGACGTTGTTAAGGTAATCCCAGAATTCGATGGGAAAAACATTCCGTTTTCGGAATTTGTCGCCGGGTGTGAGGACGCAAGGGAACTGGTTTCCCCTGCGGCCGAAAAATACCTGGTGAAGATAATCCGGAATAGATTGAGAAACCCCGTTAGGGACATGATTCACGCGACAAAAATCGAGAAAGTGCAGGACTTATTAGGATATCTTAAGAAGCTTTATGCACCGAACAAAATTGAAATGCAACTAGTCGCAGAGCTCAGTACCATTTGCCAAAAGAAGAACGAAAACGTAGCCGAATTTTCTATACGAATTAAAAGGAAAGGAAAAGAAATACTTGATACACAAAACCCATCAGATAATAGATTAGAGAACGAGTATTTCAATAAAAGGATGGACGATTATTTCCTCTCGTGTTTCAAGCGCGGATTAAGGGAGGAAATCGAGCAGCGACCTCCCCATTGCGATAACATCTCTATTGCTATCGATCATGCAGTCAAAATTAAACGCGATCTTGAAGCACAACGGGAATTACAGTCAGTCTCGAACAAATTAGAAAACTTCCCTCCCCTGAAATCAGCTAAAATCTGTAATATCTGCAAAAAGGATGATCACACGTCGGAAAATTTCCGTTTCTCGATGCTCACTTGCCAATTATGCAAAAACCAGGGCCATAGCGCTGACCAATGCAAAAAGAAATAGGACGAATGGGAGGTATTGACCTGCCAGATGTGCAAAGGTGCGGCGCACAGCGCGGACAAATGTCACTTAGGACAAAGGTCCCCTGCAGTATCCTGTCAATTGTGCAAGACCTCAGGCCACATGGCCCCTGATTGCCCTATTCGTAATAAATCTCTCAACCCTTCAGAAGACCGTCCGCGTTTTGAAAGCGTTCTCGAGTGCCAGTATCGCCACAATCGGGGGCATGCCGCGGACAATTGCTTCAAATAAAAAAATAACAACACCTCGCACTTCGAATGTCAATTTTGTCACAACCGCGGACATACCACGGACAGTTGTTTCAAGTTGAAAACAGTAGCTCTCCAACCAACGAATGCCAGTTCTGCCACAATCGCGGCCACACCGCAGCAAATTGCTCCAAGTTAAAAACCAACAGCGCTCGAAATATTAAGTGCCAGTTTTGTCATAATCGCAGACACACCGCTGACAGTTGTTTCAAACTAAAGAACAGCAAAGCTTTGAGTCCTGATCAACTTATATGCCGCTATTGCAAACGAGAAGGGCACACCATAGGAAACTGTCACACTCTCGAATATAACAATAAGTTGCGAAGCCAGCCGGGAAACGGGCTGAGCACCTCTCGGACGGACGCGGCGGGTAGTCCGTCCCCAACAGAGCGTCCGGTCCACGCGGTAGCTCTAACCCAGCTGAAAGGCAGTATCCAACTTATACAATAGAAGCATAACAATTCGCCAGGCTACCCTCGGTTTGTATCGGAGCACTGCCGGAGAAAGGGAAGATTTCAATGCTATGCTTACAGTTACAGTGATGCTGTTCCAAATTTAATTTAAAAGGAATACACAAAAACTTTAACGGGAATCGACGAAAACTACCAGTTTTTGCGTTAGGTAGTGTGTTGTTCCGCGTGTTCGGGTTCGTAACGCTTTTTCATATCATATCAGACGATGTGCTGGTACACTTCTTTACCCAGGTTTGTTAGGACCCAGATACTTTTTTTAAACGAAATCCAAGATTAATTACGAGTTAGAATGTTTCCAGTGTGGAAATAATCTATTGCCTTTCGAAAAACCAACCGAACTTGATGAGGTAATCGAAATCCCCGCACGTTCAGAAACTCCCTTCTATGTGATAGCACCACGTGAATAGCACGACGCACCCCGCACGTTCAGAAACTTCCTTCTATGTGATAGCACGACGAAAGAGGGATCTATTGCCCCTTTCAAAATCCGTGAAGGTGTCTATGCCGGCGACAGCCTGGTAACAACCATCAACGGGAAGGCTCATTTGTGAAGGTTTATAATACCACTAATGACGCCGTAAAATTAATCGTGCCGGTCGTAAGACTGCAAACTTTCGATACGGTTGAAACGTTGTCAGCAGACGAAATCGAATCATATTCTTCAAAAATGTCAAGCTCTTCCAATTCTTCTATTCCCAGCGTAGATTGCATGACGACTACGTTGTTTCAGGGTCCTTCCGTG
Source organism: Ophion slaviceki (assembly GCA_944452715.1). NCBI lineage: Eukaryota > Metazoa > Arthropoda > Insecta > Hymenoptera > Ichneumonidae > Ophion > Ophion slaviceki. The sequence continues at coordinate 50,690,641 of OX101783.1, forward strand.
GCCCATAAAAAACCCTCGACAAAGCAAGTCGAGATAAAACCTTGGCATCGCTATAAAGAAAGCGACGACCAAGAAAAAACAAAACAAACCTCCAGTAGTGAGGAAAAATCTGAACCAAAAACATATAAAAACCGAAACAAGAGGTCAAGTAAAGGAGAAAATAAAATTGTCGAATCAAACAAGGGTAAAAACGTAAATTCAATTTCCACCTTTCAGACAACATCGGATAAAATAGAAAATAGCTCGGAGCGTACCAAAGTAATAAAACCTCTTCTACGATTAGAGCACCTCGTGCAAGATGAAGTAGAACATGTCGAAAAAATCAGCGAAAAATACTCAGACAGGTTCCACATAAAGGGTGGGCCTCTCGAAGCAACACATATTCGTCGACACAATATCCCCACGGTCGATGACCTACCGATCAACACGAAGCGGTATAGGTTTCCCCAGGCGCTCAAAGGCGAAGTCAAGCGACAAGTGGACGAGCTATTAGAGGGTAATAAACCATTCGGAGTCTCCAAACAACAGCCCTGTTTGGATAGTACCGAAAAAACCAGACTCCAGCGGAAACAAACGCTGGCGAATGGTAATCGATTTTCGCGCATTGAATGAAAAAATCATTGGCGACTCTTATCCATTGCCGAATATCACGAACATCCTCGATCAACTAGGGAACGCAAATTATTTCTCGGTATTTGATATTGCTTCCAGGTTCCATCAAATCGAAATGAACCCCGAAGACAAACAAAAAACCGAGTTTTCGACCCTACACGGTCATTATGAATTCGCGAGAATATCTTTTGGGCTTAAAAATGCCCCGGCAACATTCCAGCGCTTAATGGACATTGTACTCAGCTGACTCCAAGGGGTATCGCTTTTCGCGGACTTAAATGATATTGTGATATACGTCAAAGATTTGGACGAACATGAGAGGAAAATTCGCGAATTAATGGAACTGTTGTATCCCCGGCTCGATAACCCGGGATAGGTATTTTTGGGATCGTTGCGAAATTAAGAGTTGAAACTCAAGTTCATTGAATAGGAATATAAGTTTATTACTGGGCTGGTCTTATAATTGAATTTACAGTGTGTCAGTCGTACCTTAGGACCGAACCGTTCAAAAGCCAACCAAGGACTGTCTGTTCCCTGGTGTCTTCTCTTAATTGTCGACTCTGATTGTCGTAATTTGCCCCAGATCAAGCATCATAAGACGCTTGGTCAGGACGTGTCGCAAAGTGTCTTTTTGACGTTTGCATTTTGGCGAAAGTGTCACTCTCGCAAGGAGGGCAATAAAGTGTCACTCTCGCAAGGAGGACAACAAAGTGGAACTCTTGCAGTTGCGCAAACACTTTTGTATTACACAAGTTTGCGGACACAACATTCCTCCCCCTTAAAATATCAAATCTCTCCTGGGATTTGTTTTGAATCAATGGTCGGTCCTTCGGTTTACAAATCTCTATATCCATGTTCCCGTGTGATTATCCCATATATATCGTTCTTTTTTTTCTTAAAATAATTCTCGCATAATTATAATACATTTTCTGTTTTCAATACATTTTTCGTATGATCATTTTGCACGGAACTCGTCGTTGATGTGTTTCGCTTGATTTTTAGTGTCAATTTGGGCACGGGTAGCTTCCTTTTTGCTGACTGTGCTTCTCTTGGTTGCGCCGGCTCGGCGCTGTTGTGGTACCCGTCGTGGACAGGTTTCCTTGCGTGCTGTATGCGGCAATAGCATACATAGGCTATTCCGAGTATTATCGGCGCGATTGTGCTTAGTGTATAGTTACCTATTATATGTCTATATGTATTTGAATCGTTTGACCCTTTTTTTAACTTAATTTTTATGTTTTTTAACCGTTCGCTGATCCTGTTTAATTCTTTTGGATCGTTTATGATTTCGTGCGGTAATACAATTTTTGTCGATGTATGATCGAGTATGTTCATATCTGTAGACAAGAATGATAAATTATATTGCGGAAGGAAATCGGCGTATACGTTCTGTCTTATTTCGCCGACGGTTTCTAGTCTAAAACTAGGGGCGGTGACGGAACATTTTCCGTCTAAAGCCAGAATCCCTGCACCCGTAAGGGGCGCGTACGCGGTTGGTTGTTTTCCGCAATGGATGAGAAGCATTTCGGGCTCCGGTGCAAGGTATAGCCACCTACCATGGCGTTCGAACGCAATAATTAGAGTGCTATTTATCTGAGCAACTCTTTGGTCGCAATTCGCGTATTTATGTTTAGGTGCAATGTACAATGCCACCTCGTACGATGCGCAAGTATGAGCGGGACGCGCTGCTTGCTTTGGCCGGCAATAATAATGTGACGCTATGGCTTTACAATTTTCTAAATCATTTTTTGTTATGTGTAAGCACGATTGTCTTGTGGCTTCGACCGCGATAAGGTCATTTTTCATTTCTACAAATTGGTAACTATGATTTTTTATTTTGGCAGGCAGAGGATAGGCTTTGCTGATTTTTTATTCCTCAGTGCCAATTAACGGTATTTTTATTACAAGTACAATGTACGTTTTCATACTATACGCGCCTACTTCTGAAAACTCCAATAATTTTGGCATTTGCGCGTAGTTTATTGCGGTAGAGAACGTATGCCCTATTGCCAAATTAGGTAAAGCGTCAGTCAAATAGTTTGTCAATTGTCTTGGAGATAGTATGCTTGGGCTCACCATGCCTGTCGTGAATCCTATTAAAAAATTAAGTATTTGTCGTACGTCATTCAGTAATGATTCTACGATGAGGCTTACAGCCGATATTCGTTCATCCAATTGTTGCCGGGTGTTTTGGTCGTTGTACTGGTTGACCACCCGTTGTTCGATCTGTTTCACGAGAGCTTGTAGCACCTTCTGATTGTCTTCCAAACGGATTGATGATCGATTAAAAAGATATTGTTGAGTTCAATATTTGCACATTTCCCTTTAAGGCGTCTTCTACTGTTTTTTCTTTTTATTTATTTCGTTTATTTCGTTGCTAATTTCGGTTGCGTCTTGTGCATCCATATTTCCTGTGATTGCTTTTATTATTCCCCCTAATCCGTCTATCAAACCTCGTCGATAACGAATTTTTTAAATTCCTGTTATGTCGTATGCGGCTTGTAGTTCGTTGTTGATTTTATCGACCATGCGAGTCGTTGTTTTTGTCGCCATATGACAAAGCAAGTTGGCCCGCAGGTCTTGAGCACATAGGTCTACTATTTTCTTCATGGCTTCGGTGATCTGCGCTTCCTGTTCCGCGATTCCACTTAGATCCATTTTTACTGCCAGTTTCCACACGTCGCGGGTTATTGACATGATCCCGATTTCCTCATAAAAAATTCCGGGAGAAACCGTAAACTTTTCTATCCGGTATGATTTTTTCGGCGTATCAGCTTCACCTGGGCTCGACCCTAGGGCCAGAGGTAGTATCCTGCGAAAATAATTCGCGTGGTTAGATACTTCGGACCTGTCGTTTTTTTTTATTTTTTTTTTGAATAGGGAATTTCTATAGATGTACATATAAGCCTATTATTTTATCCTTAGAATTCTTTAATTCTTTTCATTGAAGACTTTGACTCGGGCTCGTTGCTGAGCCCTGAGTTTATTGCCCTTTCTTTTTCTGCAATTTTGCGTTTTCGTGCTTCGAGCGGGTCGCTCGTTCGGTGCTTGAACGGCGACGTTTTCATTGTTACTTCGACTTTCAACGGGAATCGACGATCCATCGGTGAGTTTGACGCTTCCCTTCTTTCTTTGCATACATTTTTGCACGACTACTTTATTATAATTTTACTTTTCTTCCCTTTTTTTCAGATCATTATAATGGACTACTCGCGGTATGAGGGAGAAACGGTGGTCTTCGGAGCTGAGGAGGATGGCCTCGAATTTGTTGTTGTAAGTAGAGCAATTCCCCCTCCTTTGCCCCAGATCAAGCATCATAAGATGCTTGGTCAGGACGTGTCGCAAAGTGTCTTTTTGATGTTTGCATTTTGGCGAAAGTGTCACTCTCGCAAGGAGGGCAATAAAGTGTCACTCTCGCAAGGCGGACAACAAAGTGGAACTCTTGCAGTTGCGCAAACACTTTTGTATTGCACAAGTTTGCGGGCACAACAGAACGTCTGCGTAAAACAAATCTCAAATTGCAACCGGACAAATGCGAATTCCTTAGGCCGGAGGTCAATTACCTCGGCTGCATAATCGGAAAAGACGACCTTAGACCAGATCCTAACAAGATATTGGCCGTAAAAAATTTTCCAGTGCCCAAAAACGTCAAAAACATATGCCGATTCCTAGGCCTAACCGGTTACTACCGTCGATTTATCAAAGACTTTTCAAAGATCACAAAACGTTTAACTCATCTTCTGGAAGATAAGGTCGATTTTGAATGGACAGGCGAGACCCAGAAAGCTTTCGGTATGCTCAAGGGTAAATTGTGTGAAGCCCCAATCCTCCAATACCCGGATTTTGAAAAACCGTTTATCATGACGGTTATATATATATATATATATATATATATATATATATATATATATATATATATTGTGACGGGCGATATTTCTCTAACCACGAGAACGAGAACTCAAAACGGGATCTGGTGCGGGAGACCGTCACCTTCGGCCGTTCCTCCCGTGCGCGTGCATCCGCGACCCGGGGCGCCAGAGAATTTTATTTCGCCGGATTTCTCAACCGGACTAAACTGGGGTCGGGGTGATCAAACCTGACCCGCCAGGCGGAGGCTGGAGCCCTCCTAGATTTTTGTTTCCCCCGGAATCTTAACCGGGTTCGGAGACTGGAGCTCTCCTCGGTTTTTTTGTCGCCGGAACCGTCTAACCGGACTAACCTGGATGCACTGGCGCGGGGGAGGACGGTTGCGGTACTGCACGGCCGCTCAGGCTGTGGAATGTGGTAGAGGGGTCGGGATTCACCGGGAGTAGCGTGAACGATCACGGGATCTGTCACTTTCGCGACACCGGTAACGTCACTAATAAAACACAATTAGGTTTTTTGTTGTGGTGCGGGAGCCGGTGGATTAACCACCCGGGATCTGGTTACGTCAACGCACTCAACGCGAACACGAAAGCGGAGGAAGACGTCGTACGCGCGGGAGCGAGAAGGCACGACGACGTGTCTCTAGAACGGGAACTACGGCGCGACGTCACGGGCGCGAGAGAGACACGACCGGTCTCTCGATCGCGAAGCTCGTGGCTCGCCGTCCCATCGACAACTGTCACGAGAACGTCAAATTCGGAATCAGGCGCATTTCGGGAGACTCTACTGTCTCACCTGAAAATTCGTAATTTTCTCTACCTCGCGCGACCAAGGCCGGCGCGCGAGGGATTATTCGAGAGCGAGATAGAGCGCGTTAACAGAAAAACTGTCAACACGCTCGCGGGATCCAACCGTGCGAAATCGCCGGTTTAAGCGAAACTTAGCTCTTACGCCAGAATCGGGAGCTGAAATATTATTGAAATAATATTTTAATTCGGTAGCCGTCATCTCTGCCCGAGTTACCTCGAGATCGGATCGGGAACATACCGGGTGACTCTCTCCAACGGTAGCGGTGAGACTCTCTGGGATCGCATCCCCGGGCCATCGTGTGAGAGCAGGCAATGCTTCTTTCCAGAAGCGCGGCGCGAAAAGCTCCAGCTTCCGCCCGTAACGCAAACGGCCCGCTCTCCAACACGATGCACCACATCGTGGGGCGCCGGCATCTCAGCCGGGCGTGCACCGATTCCCCAGAGCGGTCTCGTTGGCGGCTTCCCTCGGTCGGGATTGCTCGATACGTTGAGCGCCACGCCACTCGACCGAGTTCTGCCCGCCAACTAAACGGAAACGGGATCGACAACGATAACAAAACAAATAAATAAAAAAAACGGAACACAAGGGGAGAAAGACCCTTAACACGCGTCACGGTAGCGACTCGGGCATATGCCCGTAAACCACGTGATCGGTAGCCGCTCTTGTGACGCGGTTTCAAAGAAATCACGTCACAATATATATATATATATATATATATATATATATATATATATATATATATATTGCGATGGGACGCCGAGTGCGACAAAGCTGCCTGAGTCGCATGAAGCGAAAAAAGGTAGCGCGACACCCGAATTTCGTCGGGCCATTACCGCGTCCGCCCCTCTCACGAGGCGTGAGTGGCGCTTTCCTCGTTACTCCGACCACATAGTGGGATCTCGAGCGCATCTCGCATTTGGCCCGACCCACCTCACTGACCATCTCGCGAGAACTAGACCATCCCAAATGACGAAGGAAAACCTCCTCGAACGTGTGTGCTCCTGTCACCCGAGTCTCGCGATACCTCGGTCCATCTTTCATTGTTAAGGCCCTTTGGAGGGACGTTTCCATTTCCCTATCTAAAAGGTATCCCACCACGAGCACGGCGGGTGACGGGGGTAACCCCGTCCGAACACCCCGGATTATAGGAGCAGGGGAAACTCTCCATTCGTCCCTTAGACTATTTGAGGGACGACACGAGGGTCTGAGCTCAGTTTTTCGCATAATCTCCGAAGTTCATCTTTGAAGCTGGACTTCCTTAAGAGAACGCACCCTCTCCTGCAATCCCGTCGTTTTCACGACCGGACAAATACAGTTGCGGTCCCCTTTCGCGAATGAGGGCGGCGGAAGAACACTACCCGTGACAGTGTCTTCTGCGAGGTTAGGCCCGGCGACATACTCGTCCCACTGCTAGCTTCACTAGCTTTAGTCCTCCCAGCGGGGCACCTAGGATGTCAGCTCGCCACATCGGCGAGCCCCGCTATGAGCAGGAGAGTGACCGCGGATAGCGCTCCCCATCGCTCATTAATCAAATAGAATCAAAATTTCGTCTCAGTAGAATCATTCCCACTGAGTCGCAACGACGAACCTTCCCGATTTTTCTCCGCGTGGAAATAAAATCCACGAGCTTAGCTTGCCCGTGAGCGAGAATATCTCCCGATCCAGACTATACCAAACGGACACCCACAACATCCGTATTTCAACCCAAGAACGACACATTTACGCACATACACCAAAATAATGCTTTCAGGTACCGAACGGAGCGAGCCGATAACTCAGCACCTAGCTCTCTAGAGGAAGAGAAAGAGAGAGGTCAGATACTAACCACACGCGGGTCGTCGCTCGGACACCTCTTCCCGCCTTCTTGCCTCCCGATCCGAGTCCTCAGAGGAAACTCCACTTTCTGACTTTTTGACCGCCACGCACGAAAATTTTGCGCATTTCAATAGATGCTCCGTAACCTCTTGTCCCTCGGCTAATTACACCATTCTTTTTACAAACCTCATATGCAACAAACTAGCTTCACCCTTCACTCAGTATAAAATATCGATCTTCCCCCGCTTAAATGCCGATGATGAAAGATCGAGTCTAACGTCATCCGACGAGAACAGACAGCTTCCTGAGGCATCTCCCAAAAACATCATAACGATCCTAAGAAAGCATATGACCACCGTACTGGCCCCATTCTAAAACATCTTTGTAGTCTTCCCACCTGATCTCTAACAGAGGTAACCTTCGAGAACCCCACTAACAACAGAAAAAGGAAAACGTGAGGACATCCTTCCCTTCCGCATTTCCACGCTGAACACGTCAGAAATGCTCTACAAGCGGGAAACGTTTTTAATGTCACCCTGATAGGGACATTGAAAAACATGAAACGTTTCATTATATTAGGAGTACAACTTTGCAGTGACCGTTTTACTTAGAGAGCCACTGCGGCCGAAGTAGTGGCCCTAGCTCAAAAAAAAAGTGGCATTTTAAACTAGAGGCTCTGCCAATGTAAACAATTTAAAAAAGCTAACGGATACGTGTATGCATTATAAAGTTATAGGCACTCAAACATGGCAACCTACGAACCGAATTCTCAGCATTTGCGGGAGGTTATGACTTACTTCTTCAACATCAAGAAATCTGTGGCTGAGGCCCACCGTTTGCTTGTAGATGCTTACGGGGAGGATTCTATACGCCGAAAATCATGGGGACTGCCTGGTCATATTCCGTCCTCGACGCCCAAACCGAATATTCACGGATGCAAAGTGATGCTGTGTATCTGGTGGGACCAGCTGGGCGTTGTGTACTATGAGCTGCTCAAACTATCCGAAACCATCACAGGGGAACTCTACCGACGTCAGTTGATGCGCTTGCGTAAGGCACTCAAAGAGAAACGGCCACAATTCAACGAAAGACATGACAAGGTGATACTGCAGCATGATAATGCCCGACCCCATGTTGCAAATGTCGTGAAAAAGTACTTGGAAACGCTGAAATGGGAGGTTTTATCCCACCCGCCGTACTCTCCAGACATTGCCCCTTCCGACTATCACTTGTTCCGGTCAATGGCACACGATTTGGCTGACCAGCACTTCGGTACTTACGAAGAAGTAAAAAATTGGGTCGATTCCTGGATTGCCTCCAAGGACCAAGACTTTTATCGACACGGGATTCGAATGCTACCTGAAAGATGGGCCGACGTCGTAGCAAGCGACGGGCAGTACTTTGATTAAAAAATATGTAGCTACTTTTTTATAATAAAGCCTTAAACTTTTGAAAAAAACGGTCACTGCAAAGTAGTACTCCTTATATATATATATATATATATAAGGAGTACTATATATATATATATATATATATATATATATATATATATATATATATTGTGATGTCGGGATGGACACTGTTATTATAATTTTTGAGAAAGGGTTTATTCAAATAATTGATGGACAGAGATTCAGCGTTGTACAGTATTCGGATACTTACTGACTGCCTTAGCGTAGAACGAAGGTAATTTATAGTGATGGAGTTTGGGAAAATCGAGATGGTGGGAGGAAGGGCCTACGTGACGTTAGAAACGTTGGCCATCGGTTTCATAAGAACTTGAGAAAGCATATTGCCGAATGAAAAATTAAGGCGTTCCTAATACGACTGGCCGGACGTGAAAGTGTCGCTCATGAAGATCAAGGAGGGCCTTCGTTATAGGTTTCCCAAGAGTGTCGAAAGTCATGCGTGATATTCGAAATGTAGGTACACGGACGCTATAAATTTGGTGAAAGACTACTTGCACATATGTATCAGTAGTATGGATCGTAGGAAGAAAATAGGGAGAAGAACGACAAAGGAAAAAAATAGAGGACCTCATTACACATCCCCCTTATTTTAAAAAATGCATAAAACAAGATGAATTTTCTTTAAGCCTTGAGGCTGGTGGATCGCCGACGACCTGTTGGTTTCACAGTACGTCTTATATTGCGGTTTCCGGTCATTTCTAGCATAGCGCATTCTTCCCTATCGTAATTAACGTTGTAGTCTACATGTTCGGTGTTTAGATTAAAACAATTATTGTACACGTTGACACTTGGAGAGCAAGTAGCTTTAAATGCTCTGGTAAATAAATTAAATAAGCAGCCACATAATTCGCACCTCACCGTGAAATACAAGAAAACAATTGCAGTGCAACCGAATCCGAAGTACTTGATGCTTTCGTAGGTAGTTTCTATAAATGATTTAGTTCGTTTATGTTGTCCAATTTTTGCTGCTTCTTCTGAGATTTCATCTAACGTTTGTCCAAAGGCCTTAAGTTGAGTCAGATCAACGTGCGTAGGTCGTCCTAAGGTCGTCAACTGAATATCGTCCAAGGATACTAAATGGTTTCGAAGAGCTTCTTCGAGATTTGGGACTCTAAGAGTCTTATTGAGAATAATGTCAGTTGCTTGAATAACTCTTTTGTCGTAACTACGTCTTATGAAAAAGTGTTCGGTGTGCCCGATGCAATTACCCGTTATCGTTATTTTATTCGTACCCCGCAGCATTGCTTGGTGTGTTTTGTGATGATCACAACTTACGTGGAGAGTTTCTTCGTATGGGGATGTCACAATCCAAGAAATTCCTGATTTTAATTGAATCCACAATAACTTAATTACATGTATGTACAGTACTTGACATTGGGAGTCGGATATGTCTGTCGGCTTTTGTAGGATTGCCGCTTCACAGCTATTCGGATCACGTACAAAATAGTCAGGATTCTTACGTTTGTATAAACGTCTTGGTCCTACTTCTTTGCAGTGATCGAGGTCTTCCTTATTGCTCGGAGTAAACATTGTCCTGGCTCCGTTAATGATTATTAACGTATCCGGCGGATTCACATAGTAAAATGTAGTTGATGTGCCCTTCTGTTTAGGGATGGGGATAATACGGAAAACGTCAAGTACATTGTTTTCTATTACTGGTACCTTAATTATATAAGTAAAACGATTACCCTTTAACATGACGCTTACGTCGCTAATTCCAATAATTGTCGCAAAGGCAGATTCTTCTAGAGGCACGGGAGGAGTATTACGGGATGAGGCTTGTTCTCGAATTGTTTTTAGTGCTCTGACCAAGTCAGCAGGATTCAAAATTTGCGGATGGATTATCCCTTGTTTACCATCGTTTACTGCATTTAAAACATTGTTGATACATTCACTGTATTCGTCTATAAGGGTTTCCAGAAGAGTTACTTGTGCGCTAATTTTTATATCTCTAGTGTTATCAGCTACTGCAAAATTTAGTTTTCCATAAGAGTTCAATAGTTGTTGGTTTTCGGTGCGCAATTCCTCCATAGCTTTGGAAAGTGTTGATGCCATGCCTTTATCGCCGTTTGGTTTTGAATTAAATTACTCATTTTCTTATTGTCAGTATGAAGTTTATCAATCTCATCGTTATAATATTCAGCATCGGAATTCCCTAAAGTTCCAAACAAAATTTTACTAATGTCGCCGATAAAATTAAAAACACCTCTTTTGAGACGGGATCTATAATCAATTATGTTCATTAATCTAGATCTTCTTGAGTCTATCCTATTTAACCTTTGTCGAAGGATTTCGATTGATGCTGATTCGGCGCAAGCCTTTTTTTGTCGGTTCCATTGCAAATTCTTGACAAGGATATCGAAGCCATATCCAGCTCATCTCGGTGTAGATTTATTTCGGTGATGTCGACGTAGTTGACTACTGTCCAGGTTTGATGGTAGATTACGGCACTTCCCAAGTTTCCCATATATACGGTGCCTTCGAGTGGTTCCACCCTTAATTCGTCGGATGTAACACACGTTACAAGGAGAGAAAGAAGTAACAGCAACATAATGCCTGTACAGAATTTTTGATTAGTTTCTATGATAAGGTTTTAATTTATTAACGTGGATTAATTTTCTTCTATTATTAAACAAGATCTCGTAGTTGACGTCTGATGTTTGTTCCAAAATAATGGCTGGTCCTTCCCACTTCGGGGCAAGGGGTGTCTTGTCTTTCTCTTGAGCAATGAGGACTTCGTCGCCCTTTGCATAAATGGGCACGGAACGGTGTATGCGAGCATCCTGGACTGCCTTATAGCGTTCTTTAGCTGCGATTAAATTATCGCGTCCTCTTTTTACGATACGTTCATGATCAGCCCGCAGTCCTTCGAAGTATTGGTCGATCGTTACGTTGGTCTTCTGAACTGGAAGGTTATTCGGGATGTTAGGTTTCCTCCCGAATTGCATTTCAAATGGCGTTAATCCTGTTCCTTCATGTTTTGCTGTGTTGTAAGCCATGGAAACAAACTTCAATTTTTTATCCCAATCTTCTTGATTGTAGTAGATCAATGCTTTGATTTGTTCTTTAACCGGACCATGTGCTCGTTCAAGGCTACCGTTACTTTGAGGATGGAATGTTGTTGTTGTGATGTGAGAAATTTTGAAGAGTTTTCCCAGGTGTTTGAACGTCTGGCTTATAAAGTTTCGTCCACCATCGGTTAAGATAATTATCGGAGCTCCATGAATGTAGATGAAATCGTTAACCAATGCTGTTACAGTTTGGGCGTCCTGGGATTTTAAAGGGATCAGCGTAATATATTTCGCCAGCTGATCTTGTACAGAGAGGATGTACTTGTGTCCCTCATACGTTTCAGGCAGTGGCCCCACAAGATCCAAGGCAGTTTTTTCATTTGGTTTCTCCGGTGTATCCGTGATTATCGCTTCTGCTTGTGGTTGTGTTCGCACGAGCTTGATCCTCTGGCACGTGTCGCATTTACGGATGTAGTCTTCGATGTCCCTTTGTAGGTTGGGCCAGGTAGCAACAGTCGTTACACGGTCGAGAGTTTTTGTTACTCCAAAATGTCCCGTGGCGTTTGTCCCATGATGTTGTTTTATGATCTCCATTCTTTCTTCTTCTGTGCCTGGCTCGTAGAGTTCCCTATAGTAAAGGTAGTCTAACGGTGGTTCAATTCTCTTTGACCTAATAAATGAGATCATTTGTTTAATTCTCATTTTCGTAATTGGATTTTCCCTTAGATGTTTGCACCCTAGGAAAATCTTCGTTGACTCATTGATCGTTGATAGCTTCTCAACTAACGCGTTATACCACTCGATTTCATCTGCTGAAAAATCAAGGTGTAATTCTTCTTCAGTGCGTCCAGGTTGACCCGTGATGTTGATTCTCGGTGTATTCCTGAGCGGTATCTCTTCTAAGATTTGAGGAACTTGTGGAATTTCCTTTGATAATTCAAATTCGATGTAGAGAGGGAGATTTTCATTTTCTGTCCCTCGATCATTAGTGATTTCCATTGAGTTGCTAGATTCTTCTATGTCGTCAACTTTTTCTTCGGTGAGGATTTATTCTTGATCTTCTGGTTCTTTTTCTGCAAAGTCATCGCGTTTTGCTTGACGCGTAGTTACCGGGTAAATCCGTGATAATGCGTCAGCGTTAGTATTTAACGTTCCTTTCTTATAATTTGTCTCGTATTCATACTCCTCGAGTTTTAGACGGAGTCTCATCAAGCGACTATTTGTTGGAGGGTTTGAAGTTTTGAGGATCCATATTAGTGGCTTATGATCCGTAACGATTTGAAATTTCTTCCCATACAAATATTGTCGAAAATGTTTTACGGCCCAAGCTATTGCCAACATTTCTTTCTCGGTCGTGGAGTAGCGTTGTTCTGCCTTGTTGAGAGTGCGTGATGCGTAGGCAACGGGGCGATCCTTTCCGAGGGATTCTTGAGATAGCACGGCGCCTATCGCATGGTTGCTAGCGTCGGTGGTGAGGGTGAAAGATTCCTTGAAGTCAGGATATTGTAGAACTGGCGATGTCAATGCTGTTCGAAGTAAATTGAAAGATTGCTCTTGCTTGTCTGTCCATGACCATGCTGTTTCTTTTTTCAAAAGTTCCGTAAGCGGTTTAGCGATCTTGCTAAAATCCTTAATAAACTTCCGGTAATCCCCAGCCAGTCCTAGAAATTGCTTAATTTGTTTTTGATCGTTTGGCCTAGGAAAGTTTTGCGCTGCTTCAGTTTTTTTCGGATTTGGTTTTACTCCTTCCTCCGAAATTACGTGTTCCAAAAATTCTAGTTCTGGCCGTAGAAATTCGCATTTATCGGGCTCTAATTTCAAATCTGATTCGCGAAGACGAATCAATACGTCAATTAATTTTTTATTATGTTCGTCAATTGTTTGTCCATAGATTATTATGTCGTCTAGATATACAAAGCATGTGCTTCCGATTAGCCCTCGCAAGGCGTTATTCATCATGCGTTGGAACGTTGCAGGCGCGTTCTTTAACCCAAACGGCATCCTGTTGTAATGGTAGTGACCTGATTGTGTGGAGAACGCCGTTTTGTGTTTGTCTTGCTCGTCCATCGAGATTTGGTAGAATCCTGAGGCTAGATCGAATGTAGAGAAATATTTCGCTCGACCTAACTGATCCAATATTTCGTCAATGCATGGGAGAGGATAGGCATCGTGCGTCGTTTTTTCGTTCAATTTTCGAAAATCAATCACGATCCTCCATTTCTGCTTCCCTGATACTTCTTCGGTACAACCCAGATTGGTGAATTGTATGGTGAGTCACTCGGCTCGATTAACTTCTTTTCCAGCATTTTATTTACCTGCCGGTTGATTTCTTCCTTGTGAACTGGCGGGTACCTGTACTGTTTCGTGTTCACAGGTGTATCGTCGCACGTGATGATACGATGCTTTACTGTCTTTGTACCTGGCAGTGGGTCTCCAGGTAAGGCAAATACATCTGGAAAACTGCTGATGATATCTCAGACCTTTTCTGCTTGATCTGGTGGGATGTGTTCGAGTCGAACGTTTTCCTTCAACGCGAGGATGCGTTCGGCGGAGTTCGTACTTTTTATAGCATTGACCCGGGCTGCATCCTTCGGTGCGTCTTGGCGCTCCTCCTCAGGTAGACAGGCGATTTCCTTAATAGAGGTACCGTGCAGCTGGTCAATTGTAACCGTTATAGGTTCTTCCGAGTCATTCATAACTGGAACTCGGGCTTCATAGTCCTTGGCTTCGAAAACGCAAGGTACTACGGCTTTTGGGTTATCTTCGTCCGTGACGGCTGCTCCATTTTCGATATTCGTGCGAATTTTAATAAAGTACATGGTTCGTGGCGGAATCGTGACCGACACCTTCTCAAATTCAAAACGCTTGTCATCGAACATTAAATAATTTTCTCGTCCGATACCGATATTTGTCTGATATTTTTCCATAAATGGAATACCAATCAATCCGTCTTCTTCCAAGGGAAAGTCTTTCGGAACGACGTGGAAGATGTGACTTTCCTTGAAAATCTTGCTTGGCAGCAAATAAGGATTCATGTTGTTCATTGCCCATGGAGAACGGTGTTTTAATGTTCCGATTTATCTGCGATCCTTCCATTAACATGTTTATTTTTATGAGATTTATGGCTGATCCGGTATCGAGAAGAAAACAGCCTATTCTGCTAGCTGTTCGTGTGGGAAGTTTGACCACTCGTTTAGCGGATCCGATGGCATTAACTCGGGGGATGTTTTCTTGTGTCGTAGTGATTGCTTCTCCTTCCGGTATATAATTTACTGTTGTTCGCGTTAGTCGGTGATTGTGAGACTTCCCGTTGTGAAAACCCGATCGTTGTGCTGCGTTCCTGTTGGGATTTTGTAAGTCGTATGCTTTCTTACGACAGTCACGTTCAGAGTGACCCATGCGATTGCAATATCGGCATATTATCGAAGAGAACGGTGCCGCTGAGGGAGTCCCGAAAGATTTATGATGGGGCGGCTTTCGGGTTTCTGAGCTACCTGTATTCTTTACAGCGATGTTTATGTTGCGCGTCATCATCTCTCTTGTGTAGTCGTAGGCTTCTGCCGCTTGTGCCCGAGCTGTTGCCATTCGAATATTCTCCGGATTTTGAGCCCGTACTTCAGTCGAAATCTCTTTTTTTAACCCTAACAGATATTGGTCGAGCCCTTATTGGCGTTCGTACTCCACAATGAATTGTCTTTGTGTTTCATCTGGAGTTGAATTGGCTAATACGGAAAGGAGTTGATTTTGTACTTCTAAAAATCTATTCATAAATCTCGAAATACTTTCGGTTTTTTGTTGAAACATTCGCGATCTTTTGTCTCTCCAAACGCTGACCGGTTGCAAGTTTCTGAAGAGGATCCGTAAGCATTCATAGAGCTGTTCGTACGTGTTTGTCTCGTACTCTTGAATTTCTCTTGCCGCATCTCCGATAATTTTTTTGTGATTATTAATCGACGAAGGTAATCCGATCGGCTCACTTGTGGTCTTACATCTTCAATTGACGTAATGAAAGTTTCGACCCCCAGAGATGTACCATCGAATTCACGGATTAGTTCTAGAGCTTCCTTCGGTGTTAGCTCTTCAAAAGAATCTTCCAGTAACGCGTGCGTAATGCGCGAAGCGTTATCTTCCATTTCGGTTTGTGAATCTGAGTCTTTTATTTGGCTGAACGCCGTTTTGATGGCTGCGTTTACGTTAGACAACGACATTTCGGTTTGATCCACTGAGTCAGTTTCGGAATCGGTGGTTATAATTTGCGGTTCGCGATAACGAGTAAATGAGTCTTTACTCACCGATTCCTTTCGTGGATCCAGTTTAAAACGTCGTCCCTCGTAGACTCGGAGTGTCGTCAATCGGTCCTATGTTCCCAGCGTTGATTAGCACACCCCACACTTAGCACCAATTGTGATGTCTGGATGGACACTTTTATTATAATTTTTTAGGAAGGGAGTGGCTGACTCGCTCCAGAACTCGGTTGTAGGACGGAATAACTCGATTTACACGGATTGAGCTACTTGAGACGGATTTATTCAAATAATTGATGGACAGAGATTCAGCGTTGTGCAGTATTCGAAGACTTACTGACTGCCTTAGCTCAGAACGGAGGTAATTTATAGTGATGGAGTTTGGGAAAATCGAGATGATGGGAGAAAGGGCCTACGTGACGTTAGAAACCTTGGCCATCGGTTTCATAAGAACTTGAGAAAGCCTATTGCCGAATGAAAAATTGAGGCGTTCCTAATACGACTGGCCGGACGTGAAAGTGTCGCTCATGAAGACTAAGGAGGGCCTTCGTCATAGGTTTCCCAAGAGTGTCGAAAGTCATGCGTGATATTCGAAATGTAGGTACACGGACGCTATAAATTTGGTGAAAGGCCACTTGCACATATGTATCAGTAGTATGGATCGTAGGAAGAAAATACGGAGAAGAACGACAAAGGAAAAAAACAGAGGACCTCATTACAATATATATATATATATATATATATATATATATATAAGAAATGTAAAAGAAAATAAGTTGACTTTCTTACGTGTCACATTATGGGAATATGCATATTTTAAGTAAGAAACGAGAAGATCATACGAGTATGAGTTTTGTTTCTTTTCATTTTTCTACACTCTGATATAATTTTCTCCTGATACCCAGAGACTTAATCAAGTATACATAAATATTCATACCCAATTAAGCTTCTTTTCGTATTTTATTCTATGTGCGATATTATTGTTACTCCATACGTGCGTTGTATTCGCGATATTCGAGATGAATTCCAACGAAAGGAACTCAGCACCAACGTCGAAGGCCAATTTGTGCGAAGCAGACACCAACGGTGAACTCCGACCCCAAAAGGCTCAACACCAACGACGGATGCCGACTCCTAAGGATCAATCGCCGCCAAAGAATCTTCGTGTCAATCGCCGCAAAACAACCCTTACCAACTTCCACGATTGAACGGGACGTCCAATCCAAAAGGAGGGGGGTGTCACGTCCTTGCGTAACCCCACTCCCGCGAAATAGTTTGCGCCACGTGCAAGGGATTTTCTCCTAAAGACGGAAGGAGAAATATCGAAACATATTGTTAAGCCAAACCAGACTGAACCCTCCGTATTTCCCCCTACGCAAAAAAAAATTATTGAAACTCAGAGTTCGAGATTTCAAGACTGTCCAGCATATTGTGACAGTGTACGAAGAGTGTACCGCATAACCCAGCCTAAGATCTTTGGTCGCAAAAATTTGAAACTACGCGAGTTCTCGACACAAGGACTCGGACGAACGATCCAGCCTACTCCTCTGCATGCACAAAAAATACATTCTTCCGAGGAAGGGCCTCTGACTCTTGCAGCAATAAAATTAGATGACATATACCACGCGCTTTCCCAGGCTGGCCAACTAGCTCTTTCTCTCTCGCGTGATGCATTTCGTCACGAACAAGGCCCCATTTGTCTCCTCTCGGTTTTCTATATACTCGATAAGAGAAACTGCGCTGAGTTCTCGAAAATGCCGCGCTGATCTCAATTATATGGGCCCTTATCCAATAACACACCGACAACTCGCTCTCACTTCCTTTTTCCGACCAACCACGCGTTGTGTCCGGACCACCAATCCTAAAGAATTAGCACGTCCCCTTTTTAACCCTCATCCCGTGCTATTACGCTAGGCGGAGGCAAGACAGAGGGATACCA
Source organism: Ophion slaviceki (assembly GCA_944452715.1). NCBI lineage: Eukaryota > Metazoa > Arthropoda > Insecta > Hymenoptera > Ichneumonidae > Ophion > Ophion slaviceki. The sequence continues at coordinate 50,708,408 of OX101783.1, forward strand.
CACATTATATATATATGCCCACGTCCCCTCAGGACGTGACATGAGTGCTCGGAGAACAAGGACGACGGCACGGAGAAATGGACAGACGAGAAATTGTTCGAATCCGACGTTTCACTTTTTGGCTGCGATGAAAATCGTCACGCTTCGCCCAAAAATGTAAGTAATCTTTATTCTCAACGTTTCTTCTTTTGCAACGTGTTCCCGCAGGCTTTGGCGATTCCGTCTCTCGCTATTCCCTACACTTATCGCTACGCTATTCCCAGTTCCTCAGAGAAGCCGGTCGACGATGTTATCCATAGCCACTCGCTCCTCGATGCACCATCTTGAGTAAAACTGCTCAGTTGTCAGTGCGCAAGTCAGTGCGTTTGTAAAATGTTCACAGAAATGTTATCATTGTTTCTAAGGTTCCTTCATTCATTTCAAAGGCCTTCATTCTCCTGGGTTGCTTCACTCTTGACGCAACGCAAACAAGCCATGACCACTGAGACGGAACATTTGTTGAAGCTGTTGGATTCGAACTCTAACCGTGTTCTCACCGTCGACGGGTTCAACCCCAGCGTGACTTTTCATACGGTTCGCAACAGCGAAGCCACCGAGGAGGAGGCTCTTTTCTTCTCGAACAGTAAGAAGGAAGTCGGCAAGCAGAAATCGATCGAGTCATTATGATGGAACAGGGTTTGTAGGGATTTTTTATTTTTGCGCGGAATGATCTGGTTCTGTTTAACGCGTAGCCAATTAACCAGTTTCTGAGGATTAATCGTGATGATTTTTATTCGATATTACAATCTCAGGGAACGTACAATACAAAAAATACATCAACAGTTAATACAGAACCTGTTCTTTATTATGAACAGAATTTTTTATGTCAGCGCCAATAAATAAAAAATAAATATAAACAGTTGTCTATAATAATAATTGTGTGGTTGTGTTTCGACAATTCGAATGCAAATGCATAGAGCTTTACGGTAAATTAGTTTGAAAAATGTTCAATGTTTGGCACTGACATAAATTTTTTGTATATAATCAAGAATTATATAAATATTAAAAATATACAAAAATATACATTTATATACTTTTCATTTTTTTTTGTCAAATCGGTTTCATTTTTCGCAATTCTTGCAAAAAGTAAATTCTCAAAAAATTCCAGAGAATTATCAAAAATGCTCTCACTGTTCCTTGATTATTCCAGGAGGAAAAGACTTCTTTGAGTTTTCCCTGTTTTCCATATCCGTAACAGCCATGTTAAAGAGTTTAAGGGTTGAGAAGCAGTCAGAATTTAAAAAAAACGGTTTTTTTACTTACATTTTCTTGAAGTATGATGTTTCGAAAATATTCCCTGAAAATTTCAAGTCAATCCGATGAATAGTTTCCGGGATATCCCGCAATTAGTGAAGGGGCATCGTGTCCCCATGGCAGGTAGCGGCTAACAAACGCACAAACGATAAAACCCGGGACGGCAGAATGCTTCGAAGACAACAGTAAATTGATATTTTGGGAGCTTCCACATCGGCAGAAGCCCTATTGTATGGGCCAGGAAGTGATGATTCGATATAAGTAATTTTTTAATTAATATTTCTATACATAAATGAAGTGTAAAATTGGAAAACTCCGTCAGAAATTTTCAAAAATGTATTACTCAAAAACTATGAACTTAGCAACTATGAAATGAAAACTATGAAATTAGAACAATTTTATTAAGAATACCTTCCATTTAAAATTGCCCAAAATGTCTTTAAAAAAATGATCCATCCCGAAAAACTTTAATTTTTTGAAAAATTGTTATAACGATTGGCTGTAAACAATTGAATGCTCGACTTTTCGGCAAAGATTGTGATATTCGAATTCAGCGGATCAAAATACATAAAAAAAGTTTAGCTTCATCCGTCGAGCTCAACATTTTACGAGCATGTAATACCGTATCCACATCGAAAACCGTTAAACGCGTTTTTCTCGAAACTATAGGTTTGTTCGCGCTAGCTGCACTCTACACTCGGCAGTGTAAACGGAACTAGGTCAGTGTTTAGGGAGTGCAGTCGATAGTCTACAGGAAACATGGCGGCGACCTAGTGGACCACACCTTAACCTTAAACAACACATAAGATTACGGAGTCTCATCTAACCGTTAAAGAGATATACCGTGTAACCTGAAGTTTTTTATCTGGAAATCTGATTACAACGGACGGTGTTATTGAAATTATTAACTTGTACTTGTCATTGCGGTCGGAATGAATGTATTGATACCAGTTTTACATAGAATGGAGTGACAGCGATAAGATCGTAGAAATCCAAAACCTTCCCAAATGCACACCAAGTTGTTGCCAGCATCAATGACTAAGCCGCCTTCTGAATCTCGGAACTGCACTGCTGACTTAATTTTTTGTTCCTTTTCCATGTTAGCTTCTATTTGCGTTGATAGTAGATTGGAACGTATTGTGATACTGCGAATTTACAATACACACTTGTCATTATATCTTGTCAATTTTTTTATCACCTTGATCAATAGAAATTGATAATTATAATACTTCGTTATTTTGAACCTTTATTATTAATTGTTTTTTATAATAAATGAGAATTTGTTTGCGATTGCCTTATACATTTTATGTTATGTGAATTTTTTAATGACCTTGATCGATAGAGATTGATAATCATAATAGTTTGTTAATTTGAACCTTTATTATTGATTGTTTTTCGTAATAAATGAGAATTTGTTTGTGATTACGCTTATATATTTTAGGTTATGTCGTACTCACCTCTGTATACACTCGCTGACAGTTTCGCTGGTTATGGGGTTATTTTAGTAATATCACTGTTACACTTTTCGTGTACTTTTACATCTCGTCAAGGTCGAGTGTAGAAAGTCTAGCGGCGCGTGACGTCATTTCCGTTAAAACGAACGCGAAAGTGTACACTCCCTAAAAAAGTGTAGAAAGTGTAGCTAGCGCGAACAAACCTTGTGTTTTTTCAAGTCGGTGACCACTATAATTCGAAAACTTATGTGCTTATTGATAGCATTTAAAACTAGTCCTTAATCGAGGGATTTTCATTTTTGTTGAAAATTTCTGTTTTTTAACAATAAACGAGCGATTTGTTGGTCGAAAATCGAAAGTTATCGAAGATAACTTTCGATTTCGATAAAACACTTCGATAAAAAAAAGGTTCTATTAAGGACTAGATTTATTATTAACATAATGATTTTTTTTTGTTTTTTCTTTATTTTAGATGAACCAGTAAAATGTTATGATGGTCACCGCAAAACATTACATGCCGAAGGGGATCCAACAATGATGACGATATTTTTATAAATAAATATTTTTCTTTGAAAATTTGTACAAGTCAAGTTGAAATATAACGTAAAAAGTCTGTGTAACAACTTTTGTAAAACAGACTTAATTACTATAAAAAAAGAATTAATCCTTGTTTTTTCACGCCTCTGACTGCATCTCACCCCTTAAGACTACGGTGGAAATAACAAATACTCGTTCATCCCTTGAGGCAACTCAAATTTAAGAGGTAGGCAGAATCGCAGATTGAAGGTTAACTTATGATTAGAACGATGGAGCTGCTGGTCAAAATTTGACCGCATTTTTCGCGACACCATATTTTTCAAAATGGCGTACTCGATTTCTCGACATATAATGGACGGATTGACTTGAAATTTGGTACACTTATTCAATGTAATAGTAGCTTAGTCTTAACCGACATTTTTCTTCTTAATATTTTTTTAAATAAGTTATAAACAATGTTATTTTTCTTCGAAAAATCGAAAATCAAATTTCGAACATTTTTTTTTATGAACGAAAAACATTTTAACAAATTCGGTCAAGTATTAGCTAATATTATCTATTTTAAGAAAAAAATTGTTTCTTTTGTTTCAGATCAACCGGGTGGCTAAAATCAAGTACACCGTTAACTTCTTCCCTCACGTTCGAAGATCCTTAAGGTGTTTCGACACCAAAATCGAAATGGTTGTAGACGATTGAAATTCATATCACCGAGAGATTAATTTAGGATGCATTATCTGTCCAAAATTAACCCGTTTCACTACATAGTTTCGGAGATTTTTAAGGTTCAAGTTGAACCTTCATCCACTTGGCAATACACGTGACACGTCGTAAACACCAGTTCTAGGGCTGCACGGATTAAAATAATGCTTCGATTGAAATTAAAAAAAAAAAACTCAACAATCTGCGATTAGTGTTAGAAATGGCGTGTTAAAAATTAACGGTTTCTTTACTTGGTTAATTTGTTTAATAATACTCGAACAAAGATATGACTTTTGAGTTCAAACGGTTTTAGGATGTTAACGAAACTTATAGGTTAAGTTTTATTAATGTAATAGATGGAATAAATAATTACATTTCTTATTTTGACTTCTTTTGAAATGCCTGCCAGTTAATTAGTATGAGTAGTGTGCGGCCGTGTTGATAATACGTGATGTTGAGGAATCGGCTTCGATTTCGGCCCGTGAGATTTCCAAGGTCGTGGTGGAAAGAAAAAAAGGAGTTTTTTCTGCTCGTTACGTTTCGATCCTTGGTTCGGATCCTCTTCAGACACTTTATTTGTTCTGAATATTGTCGATATTTTTAGTTTTCCTTTTTGGGTTTATGCTTGGAGGATGGTTGATGGAGACAGTATATTTTATATGAAATACTGTCTCGTGAGGTTGATTCGCAAGATGGATTTATTTCAATTGATGTGTCACCGTTTTTTGGCGGTTTTACTATCTATTGAAATAAAATAAAGATATCCTCGCAAGCACAAAAAAAAGGGGAAACTAGAAAATGTTTCTTTGCTCTACATGTCAAGTAGTGACTTCAAGGAGAGTTCAAGAAAGACTCAATTGAAATAAATCCATCTTGCGAATCAACCTCACGAGACAGTATTTCATATAAAATATACTGTCTCCATCAACCATTCTCCAAGCATAAACCCAAAAAGGAAAACTAAAAATATCGACAATATTCAGAACAAATAAAGTGTCTGAAGAGGATCCGAACCAAGGATCGAAACGTAACGAGCAGAAAAAACTCCTTTTTTTCTTTCCACCACGACCTTGGAAATCTCACGGGCCGAAATCGAAGCCGATTCCTGCCAGTTAATACTTGACTTTGTCGAGTGGGTTACTTGGGAGAGCTCGTTAACGTGGTGTTACCACATTTAACCTACAAGTTTTTTTAATGTCTGAAAATGAACCGTTTGAGCTCAAAATTCACATCTTTGTCCCAGCATTATTAACGAACCGAGTGGAGAAACCGCTTAATTGTTTAATACGCCATTCGTAACATAAATCGCAGTTTTTTCAGTTTTTTAAATAAAAATCGGAGCATTATTTTAACCCATACATCCCTATAACTAGTGTTTACGAAGTGCCGCGTGTATTACCAAATGGATGAAGATTCAACTTGAACCTTCAAAATCTCCGAAACTATGTGGTAAAACGGATCAATTTTTGGGCAGCTAATGCATCGTAAATTAATCTCTCAGTGATATGAATTTCAATCGTCTACAAGCATTTCGATTTTGGTGTTGGAACTCCTTAACCCGATCGTTCATAACTTATTTGATTATAAATATTTTCTAATGAAATTTGATACACAACTTTGTTAGGATGTATACAAATAAATGTCCAAACGACTTTTCAATCATCATATTCCCTCAAAATTAGTTTGAAAAAAATGTCACAGTAGTCTAACCGCTTGAGACATGAAAACGATTAGCAATCATGAACATGCAGAGATGAAAAAAAAAATGGAAAGGAACTTTCGTTGCATTCCAACGATGCAAACTTCAATGCCATCGAAAGTGTCACGTCCTGAGGGGACGTGGGCATAAATATTTGCGTTTCCCTCTTTGTAGCCTACGCTTAGCGTAAAAGCTCGGGATGAGGGTAGAAAGGGGTTGTGCTAAGGTAAAAATGGGATGACGTGATTATCCGATTAAGGAACAATTGGACAGACTCAAATTCTATCGACTCGGGGTTTATTGGAATTAACCAATTTGGTCGAGTCGATTAGATTAATAATACAAAAAATATACATGAAATATTTTGCTTACATTTGTCGATGCGCCGTGGGTATAATGGTTGGTGATACGGAGGGTCGAATTGGGCGTTCGCAGGTAGGCCGGACCGCTCGATTGTGTAGACTTCGTTACAGGATTGACGGAGCTGGCGTTCTTACCGGTTGGCGTTGATACCATTTTTATTACACGAGTATTTCTCGCGAGCCGAATTTGAATTAATAGATTATTTGCGCACTACGAAGTTAGTGAAACGCTCAATGTAGACACTTCGTAAACTTTTTTATAAGCCGTGCTCTTACACAGTATAGACGAAAGATTTGTAACAATTTTACTGGGTATTTTTAATGTTTAAAGTTCGAATTCGTGGTTTGCTGCCAGGAGACAGTTTTCGTACTTGTTCTCATGAAAGTTGTTGGAAAACTACTTCAACGGGTAGTGATGGAACACTGACTTTTTGAAGGATAATTCTTCACCGAGTGAAAAATAGGAGAGGTTTCGTTTATGTGGGGAAGGAGTGCATTTTTGTGATGCGTTTTCCTTAGGGATTGGTAGAAAAGGCATCAAATAATAGGTCTCCTCGGGTGATTGGTCGAAAATAGAGAGTGGGAGCAGAACATAGGTTGCGATAGTCACAATCGCTCTATTTCCAGCAATTGGAGCTGCGTTTCTTTATCTGGGATCATGAAAAAATACATGGAGAAGAACAAGAGGCCTTGTCGGCAGCGAGAACGCACCGCTTGTGGCGAGTGTGTATTTGTTCTTCATATGGTTAAGACCGCTGTGCTCTCGCGTGGGAAAGTATGTGAGACGCTAACTTATTATCAATAGCCTACATTTCCACTGTGCATAAAGAAAAATATAAATATCCGTCGAAAAATGAGAATGCTGCTATCGCGCGTATGTGGTCGTTTACGATTTCCATGGGAAATTGGGTCGGCCCTGCGTCTTCGCCGGGGCTCAAGAACATAAGAGAAAGCGAGAAAAAGAAATACAATGTGCGCATTTGGTCGCGACGTGACAAAAGCTGCCAATTGTGGCACCACGGTACCGCGAGTCATCAATATCGGTATCGTTGAATTTTTTTATAGGCCATTGGTCACGATCTCGTAAAAAGGTTGTAGAACATCTTTTCCACTATCACATAACCCAGTAATGCTTTATGCAAACGTACTGATGAACTATTTTTGAAGTGAGGGGTAGGTAACTATCAAAATTAATTTTAGAAAATTTGTATTTTATTTTTGATAATTCTTTGTTACTTTTCCCACAAACTGCAATCAATTGTTAAAAAGGTTGATTCCATACAAGAGTTATTTTCTTTATCAATTTTAAAAGTTGCATACACTTCACTTTAGAAAAATAACAAAAATAACATTTCGAAAATGATTCACTTTTGCATAAATCAGTGCTGGGTTATTTGAGAACGGAACAGCAGCACTGTATATGTATTTATTCGGTTTCAAATAGATATGAAATCTCCCTAAAAAACTTTAACAAGTAAAAAAACGACAAATAATAATAAGTTCCCTTGAAAACATTTGGTTGTTTCACTATCTACAAAATTCAATTTACACTCGAAATATTTTTAATTCCATTTCAAACAATGATTTTGTTTAGATTGTTACTTTTTGAATTTAAACATACAAAAGAAGTGGAATGACTTTTTATGAAAAAACGAAGTAAGTTTACTAGAAATATACAAAAAAAAAACATCAAATCCTAGAAATAATATTTTTCTCGACATTTTATTTAAAACCCAAATAGTTATTATAATAAAAAATACGAATCATAATTATGTAGAAGTACAATGTCTGTATCACACAAGTACACTGGAAATGCTGTGCAACGACTTGGCGTGCATGGTTATGAATAAAAGTTCGAAAAGATACACAATTTTCTTACAGAACCGTTCCTACTGCTTGCATGAGTAAATTTTGTAAGAATTTATCTACTGAGATTACTTCAAATGGTAACATTGCATCAATTACCGTATCAGCTATATTAGGATTCTTAGGAACGAGATATAGCTTTCCAAATTATGCAAATAAAATAAGAATTCAAGAGTTGTGCGGCCTAGGCGTACATCACTGGTTTTCGATTTATATTTTGCGAAATCAGAAACTTGGTTTGCACTTACATAATAAATTGCGTTAATGTATATCTGCCTTAGCCTGAGAGTTAAGGTTTTGATGAAAGGATATCCTTCGCCGGGCTATTAGTCTTAACCATGCACGCCAAGTCGTTGCACAGCATTTCGAGTGTACTTGTGTGATACATACATTGTACTTTTATATAATTATGATTCGTATTTTTTTTATTATAATAACTATATGGATTTTCAAATAAAATGTTGAGAAAAATATTATTTCTAGCATTTGATGATTTTTTTTGTATATTTCTAGTAAACTTAATTCAATTTCAATTCAATTCAATTTTGTAGATAGTGAAACAACCTTTGAGGGAACGTTTTATTACTTATTACATTTTTTTAGGGAGATGTTTCAAAGCGGAGAATAAGAATGGAAAGATGGAGTGGGGGGGTATGGTCGGTGTCGAACGAGATATAGTCGTCGTCACAAGCATTGTTGAGTTTTTATAGGGTTTTCATCCGGTATGGGCTTCGTGGAGGCATTTTGGGAAATTAGCGCCGGGTTTTGAGCAGTGTTCATCATATGTTGATTATCCATAGTATAATATGAAGATGGTGCCGGGTGGTGGGGGTAGCGGTCTTATTTTTCGTCGGGGAACGATGGCTCAATCGACGAGAGATGATGAGGGGGTGGTATACCAAGGTTTTCGACGTGTTTTGAGTTTACGTGCCTGTTAACTATAAGATAAGCCAATCGCACTGCACTGCACGATTGACTTATTTTCACCGCGTCTCTTTGGAGGGTTTCGTTTTTGCATCTCCTCGAGCGTGCTTTTAATTAGCTCATCAGAACACAGTGGTCACCGGGGCCTGTGGAAAGGGTAAGGTGAGTCCGACGCGTGACCTTTCACTATCACGAGGTGGGGAAGCCTTCGTTAATGAGGTATCGTTGGAGGAGAGAATGTTCGAAATCAAGGGTCCACGAGAAGGGATAACAATTTTATGCACGGGGGTTCACGGGCAAGGTATACTGGCAACCAGGAGACACTATAGACGATGCGTCCCCCTTCTTGGAAAAAAACTGTACATACAGGTGAAACCTTTTTCCAGATGATGCTGAGAAGTTTCTGTTAAACATGCAAATGCATATGTGAAACCCGGCGCCTATCACACTCGCTTGAAAAATTAAGCCAATAGAAATGGTACTAGTGAAATGAAGTCCACACCCATAAAACTTATTTTATGCAGCTGTAGTATCAAAGAAAATCTTCCAAAATGTCGCTATATCCGGATCTTGTTTTCATTTCGACAGGTAACGCCGAGATATTTACAGATGCAAGGTATTCAATAATGCGTGGATGCCACGTCATGACCTTTTGTGCGAAGACCCCAGATCTTCCTCGCTTATACTCCCTCTTAACTGGTTCATTTTGTTTCCTTGGTTGCCCACTATTCTTATACCAGTGCAATATAAGAACACTGTGTCGAGGATGGATAGTACACTCCTGAAATAAAGGAAAAAGATGGAAGATAATTATTTCCAATGAAAACACGGTTTCTGCCACCACAAGCCTCACAATTCGAATCCAACAGTCACTTCTGCCCACATTACCTCGTAAAAACTTCCGCTGTGGACTTGCGTGAAAATGGTGGAAACTTTTCCACAATTACAACAAAATCTGCATGATCAAGCCGCACTCATAAACTCGGTGGAAGAATATATAGTTTGGGAGCAACTACGTGATCAGTGTGTAGTGGCGTTGGAAACGCAAAGTCAAATTGAACATCCATGATTGTCGCTCGGAAATCGGGAATCCTCAATGGCACCAACCGTGCACTTAGTAGGATTAAAAAATGTCTTACGCAGACGATTTTTCCACGCAGACCCTGGCCACAGCGGTCACCGTTTGATCGACCGAGAAATTGATACAGCGTTCGAAAATTGTGTCCTGACTGGCTGCGTCATCAATAACGACCATATTGAACCTCGCCTATTTCTTGAAGGTGCATGTGATCTGCCGGTTCACATGTGCAAGACATTACCAACAACCATTTTAATGTAAAAGTGAATACAGTTTTCAATGGTGAATTTGTGGCAAGTGGCAATCGTGAAAATAAACGTACCGACACGAAAAACTTTGAACTTTTTACCACATCAAATTTACGTGAGTTGTCGAGCCTACTCTAGCAGCTCTCGAAGATTTTCAAAAAGTGATAGCGGGTGGACATTATTGCGGATACTGAACTTAACTTTGAATATCAATAAATACAATCCAATGCGTGCCGGGTGTCAAATTGAATTGTCGCGGGAAATAATCCTGAAAAAAGCGGTGGAGAACATAAAGTCAAGGGATAACGCCTGTTCCGCGTGGTCAGTGATCGCAGCTCTTCCCAGCAAAAAAAGTGGACAGGGTAACTTCGTGTCCGTACTGCAGCTTCAGGACATTGCTTTTCCAATCACTCTCAATCAAATAAAGACGTTTGAATCGGAAAACAACATTTCAATTAATGTATTTACAACGGAAAAGGAAATAATCATTCCGATTCGAATATGCGACCAAAAGCTGATTAAAGGCTCTGTCTACTTTGTATGCATGAAAAAACGCGATTTTTATTAATTTTTTAAAACAATACTGGCATGTTTATTGATATAAAACTTGTTAGGCTTAACAAAAACATTCGCAAATTACAAAAAAAAATATTTTTTCAATTTAAACAACTTTTTTAGTGTGAAAATGCCAGGTAAACTGGAGTCCTCAAAAAGTAGGTGGGTGTGCGCTGTTGAAAAAATCTGAGCAACGGCCCATCTGAAACAAAAAAATTGAATGGTTTTATGTTTAGTGTGACAGTGGCTATATCCCGTACCTCTAATATTAATTCATATGCAAAAATAAGAAAATGGCGGACACAAAAAACGTGTTTTTTTGCATGTTTTTAGCCAAAAAAATAGTAAAAATAAAATTTTTGCAATAATTCTGGTACGAGATATAGCGCTAAGTGTACACAATATGTGGTTAAACTTTCATAAGAATCAGTTCAGTAGTTTCTGAGATTTTTTCAACAAGCGTTCCGAAAACGTTGTTTCGAGAAAAATGCATTTGAAGGTTTAGTTTATAAAAAAATCGTAAGAAAATCTGACTTACACTTAATCAGCAATGCATGGACCATACATAATTCCTTCTGCCTCTTTCTGTAACTCAATTTCTTGCGATTTAGCCTTTTTCCGCTTTATTCTGCGCTCTTTAGAAGCCTCCAATGAGTGTCTGTTCGCAAAGTTGATGCGCTAAATATCGCGCGCACTGGCGAAACAATTCGCGCATTTACCGATTTTAATGCCCGTTACACTCATTATTTTTAATACTGGTTGGTACCCTTCATTGAAAATGCAGGCTGCAATATAACATGCAATTTCAACAATGACTTTGCCATTGAAAGTGCGTTTTGGCGCAATACTTCAGAGGCAGTTGTTGTAACTCATTATTATTTTGGGTGTTGCCGCCAAGACATCTTTGGAGCAATTTGTCTCTCGTCAAGTCCTCGTAGATGGGTTTCAAAACGTCTTGAACATCTTTAGAAAGAGCATGTAACCGGTCGCTGTATACCTGCTCCGGTATATGCAGCGGTTGGGGTGAACAAGCGCGCTCAGGTAGCGTTCAACGTATGGAAACATACTTTTAGAATGCTCTGATCTTTCTGAAATTTTCAGAGAATATTTTTAAATATATTAACTTTCGAAAAATGCAAAAAAAATGATTATTTGAAAGTTTTAAAGTAGACAGAGCCCTTAAACACAGCAATTTATTGTACATGGAGGATTCGTCGGGCCACAGCGTGGGACACTTTGTATATGAGTAATTATGTCCTTCTATAATATAATTCGTTCCATCGTTTTGTTACAGGTGTTTGCACTACTTTTACACGGAGGCTTAATTGCGATCGCACGAGATAGATTGTGGAAAATCAAACGATTGTACCATTCGCTTACCTAGTGAAGGGGACAAATGGTTAACATTCGAAAACTTTCAACGAAAAGAGCGACTTCCATTTGTGATTTATGCTGATCTCGAGTGCGTTTTGGCAAAGGTTGTCAACAAAAATATACAGCAGCAGCACGAAGTGTTTAACATCGCGTACTATGTACATTGTTCGTATGGCCATTCGTTATCGGGATACTATGCGCGTCGCCATACCGATTGCATCCCATGGTTTATTGAGAATCTTAAAACCTTAGCTTTGCGCATCAACGATATTTTATCGGATAATGTTCCCGTGCTACTTCTAACTCCGGATGAGTGGGCAACATTTTAAAGCGCTACTCAGTGCCATATATGTAAGGAACCATTTACCGAAGACGACATACGTGTTCGTCATCACTGCCATCTGACCGGACGTTATAGTCCGGTCCCACTTTAACTGCAATTCGAATTACAAACGGCCTTCTTTCATACCCGTAGTTTTTCATAATTTGTCCGGCTATGGTGCACAGTTCATCATCAAGGAACTAGCCACAGCATTCGAAGGGAAAACCATTGTGCTGCCCGTAACCACGGAGGAATATATTTCTTTCACAAAAACAGTTCGAACGGCAGACAAGTAACATCAGATTCAATTAAGCTTCATCAATTCATACAAATTTCTCAATGTAAGTCTGAATACAATGCCCTCATTTTTTACAATGGACAAATTAAACATTTTACGGTCGCAATTTCATAGCATACCGGCCGATAATTTCATCCTGTTAACTCGAAAGGGCGTCTTCCCCGATGAGTTTATCGATAGTGTAAACAGACTGGAAGACTATCACCTACCGCTACGAGACGCATTTTACAGCACTTCGACTGCCCGTGCGGAAAATTGACAGGGCATCCCTCATAAAAATAAGCCCTTGAAAGCTCTCATCGTGGCGATCCCGATAGAGGTTGACGTAATAAGGGCCTTTGTGGGTCCTATTGTGGCATTCCCTGTCGGGATTGCCACAATAGGATAAGGTTTGGACTTTATAGGGACGGACTAGTATACAAAGTTTCGACTAAATCGTTTGTGGTATTTTAATTACTAAACTCAATTATTCGATAATAGGTAAAAATAGGATAAAAACGTGAGGGCATTAAACGTTTATTTTAGATTACATTTACATATCCTTCCAAAAATTACCTATTATTCTTATTGCCTTATTCAGACATGGAGTGATGCCAGCGCGTATGTTTAAGACGGAATGACACCTCATCGCGGTCGGTATGGTAGAGCAATTGTAGATACCCAAAAATCTCTGAAACGGCTCTTCAGATCCCGTCGAAACTTTGCCAAACGACGTCAAATAGATAGACAAACAGCTGTCTGCCCCTCAAATTTTCTGAATTTGAGAAAAAAAACGTAGATTGGCTTATGATAACCCGATCTACGTTTTTTTCTCAAAGTCAGAAAATTTGAGGGGCAGACAGCTGTTCGTCTATCTATTTGACGTCGTTTGGCAAAGTTTTGACGGGATCTGAAGAGCCGTTTCAGAGATTTTTGGGTATCTACAATTGCTCTACCATACCGACCGCGATGAGGTGTCATTCCGTCTTAAGGCGGTCCTCTAGTTTCTCGGGTCGAAAAAATCGATTTTTTTTTCATAAATCACATCTACAACATGTGTAGAAAATGTGTGCCAAAGGATTTTTCGATATTCGAAGTGGTTCACAAGTTACGGCACTGGAACGGAGCAGGTATACGGAGCGCGCGCCGGGCTGCTCCGAAAGCCGAGCGGCGCTGACCATTGTATTGATATGCACTAAGCATAGTTAAAAACTCCAAAAAAGTTGCCCCTAACCTACTGCCCCTCATAGAACATTGCCTAAACTCTACATACTTCCAATTTCAATCCCAGTTTTATGAACAAACTTCAGGCGCAGCCATGGGTTCCCCTATTTCCCCTATCATTGCCAACATCTTTATGGAGAACTTCGAGAACAGAATTCTGCAAGAAGCTTCCCTCAAGCCCTCCACCTGGTTCCGATATGTCGATGACACCTTCGTCATTTGGAGTCACGGCAAAGAAAACCTCAATCATTTCTTAACCTTCCTCAGCTCCCAACACTCCAATATTCAATTCACCATGGAGATAGAACAGGACAATCAAATCCCTTTTCTGGATGTACTGGTTCAACGGAAAAGCGATGGCACTTTGGGCCATAAAGTTTACCGGAAGCCAACGCATACGGATAGATACCTCCACGCTACGTCCCATCACCACCCTTCCCAAAAACAGTCGGTCATAAGCTCACTGGTCTACAGAGCTCTAGCGATCTCCGAACCAGACTCCCTGGAGGTTGAACTAGAACACCTACGAAAAGCTTTAGGAGACAATGGCTACAAGCCAGGCAACATCGAAAGAACGATCAAAAATCTAAAAAGAAAAATAGCTGATCCGAAAACGGTTACAGCACCTGATGGAGAGAATGAAGGACAAATAACTGCAACAACTTCCCTTCCATACCTTCAGGGCATAACCGATCGCATAAGCAGGGTCCTTGAAAAACATAACGTGCGAGTCATCTTCAAACCTCAGAAGAAACTAGCACAAGTGATTCCGAGTGCAAAAGACCAAAGACCACCATTAAGTGCACCAGGAGTATACAAAATACCCTGCTCATGCGGTAAAGTGTACATAGGGGAAACCGGGAGGAAGATCAGTACACGGATCAAAGAACACCAACGGTGTATCAAATATGGCCATATTACACAATCAGCGCTGACCGAACATTGGATGGAGACTGGTCATGCCATCCAGTTCGACAAAGCCCAAAGTCTGGCCCCATCAAACAGCTATTTTTCCAGGAAACACCGAGAAGGCTTGGAAATCCGAAAACATCCGGACAACCTAAATAGAGATGGAGGATATCACGTCAATCCTATTTGGCACACCGTCCTCCCGGTTTTTTAATTGACCAGCTGATCAATTAAAACATCTGATTGGCTGGTGCAGCTATCTGGAATGATGACTGCAACTATATAAGGAATACCTGAGACACGAGAGCTTCAGTATCGGAGCTCTCAGCCCTGATGATGCAGACTGTAACGTTTGCGAAACGTCGGCACAACGCTGATCCTCAACACGGCCTCCATCCGGAAGCCACAAACTCTTCTCAGATCAGTCTTCGTTTTTCAGATATTACCTTTAATTAAAAAATATTCTAGCCATTGATTGGATCCGAATATTTTTCTAATTTCTACACGGAAAGAATTTCTAAAGAAATTTTAGCGGGTTCTTTTCTAAATAAAAAGAACGGGGCAACAAACTTATAATTGTCCAGGCTTTTAGGGAATGAAACGTAAATTTTTATGGAAATAAGTCAGAATTTACTGTCATGTGGCGTAAATTTGAAATGTTTTCAAGAATTTTTACTTAAAAAATCAGTAAATTTTAGCCGTCTACAAACATTACAGTAATAAGTTAAAAAAGTACTTGATATAAATTAAATTGTACAGTGCGTATTGGAAAATATTCGTGTTTTTCGTGAGAATATTAGAAAGCATGCATACATTTTTCGTACGTCTACCGGAATGTTTCTGTTCTCTTCAGTAAAAATTGTCAGGGCTAGGTTTCGGGACGTATACACGCGAGCTCTGTGTAGCGTGCGTATGCGTGAACGCAAGCTGTGAGTGTGCGTGCGTGTGCGTGAACGCAAGCTGCCAAGTTAGCGCGTGGGCCTGCTGAGCTCGGGCGTTAGGCGAGAGTGGATGGGTATATAGGTGTATATGGATGTTTGGGTGTGTGTTTTTGTGTGACAAAAGTAAGCGTCGCTGATCCGCGTTGCTTTGCAACAGCATTACTGCGCGTGCGCGTAACAGACAAAAGCATGTGCGAGAGAAGTGTCGGATGGTTGATGCTTCACAACAAAGCAGCGTGTCGTTTCGTGCAAGGTGAAAATGTTACGGGAAAGTGATACTAAAAGCTATATAAAGTCACATAAACGAATACAATTTTCATAATCAATGTTTAAAAAATAATATACCGTTCAAGGCAAGTTTTGGTTTCTCGTACAAGTGTTTAATTTCAGGATCCTATAAATCTGGACGACCCACAGAATGTAAGTGTTAATTTATATCGTTACGCATGTCTTCATTCGTATTTTTCCATATTCGTATTTCGGATCTTTTTGTATTTTTTCATATTCGTATTTCGTATATGTTTTATCCGTAATTCGTATCTTTTCCATTAATTTTATTCGAGGAAGTTCATGCTACGCTTCTTTCGTTGGCGGACGGAAAGCTTGGATTGAAAGCGTACAGAGAAAAACTAAGATTCACTACAAGGAGCGTGCGGAATGTCTTGTCGCGCATCATTCTCGGTAAAGAAAAAGAACGTGCTTTCCAGAATATTCGAGTCGCTTAAAAACTGAAATATAAGAATCATTCGAACATTTTAACATTACACAAGTTCATTCGTTAAGTCGACATAAAAGGCTAACCTAAAATATTCCAATTCTTTTAAATTGGTTACTCGGGCTACATTTCTAAGTAATCGCTTGAGATGAGTACATAAAAAAATATCCTTTATATATTTTTTTTCTAATGTGTGTATATTTATATATATGTACATATTCATTTGCATATTTTAATCAATGCTATTTATTGCAGAATAAAAATTGAAAGATTTGAAAGTCTTGCTGAACAAATCGAGAATTTGATTCCGGGAGAATGCAGAAGAACGTATTATTCTCCATATAAGCGTGTAGGAAACGTTTCGATCAATCCTTCGGGAACGTTGTTCGAGTACTACCAATACCTGAAGTCGAAATTGAGAAAAGGCCTTATTCTCAGACCTCCACCTCTACGCGAACGAAACGAACTTCAGCGAATCCAAATCCCAGGTAAGAGAGTGAACTTTCTAAAAATAATTCGTAGATAAAAGTATACTGAGAGACAAAATTGATAGATTATATGAATGTGATCGTGATGAAAATGGTTATTGCCTCAAACGCTGGGTTTTTAGCTTAATTTCAAAAATAGCTATTACATAAATACTGAGATAAGAAAAGAATATCATTACAATGAAAATTATAGAATATCATTACAATGAAAATATTAATTGATTCGATAATGTCACTCATTTAACCGTAAAAGGATATAATTTTTTAAATAATGATCAAATGTAAACAAAAATGAATAATTATTTGGCTATTAATTCTGATAAAATTTCAAATAAAATATTCATGTCCGTAACTATTACCCTAGAAATGTTGTAATAAATTCAATACTAGATTGTATTATTGCAAAAAGATTTATTTTTGGCACCCCGAGGCGACAAACCTCATTGAATCACGAATATATTAATAGGACATCACGTACCGTATATTTCGCAATGTATAAATACAATCTACATTTGTTTAATAGATCGTGAACTTGAGTGTTAGGAGTGGTTAAAAACTCACCTACATCCAACAGAAGCAATGATTTTTAATTGGAAAAATTCTTTCAATGCACGCAAAAATCTTCTGAAAGATAATTTACATATTTTCGAATATTATGAGCTACTTCCGTGCCTTAATTCGCAATTGGGAAAAGAATTCGTAAGAAAATGGTACACATTGTACCTAATACAAATAATTCTTAAAGTCTTAAATTCTTAAAGTTTACACAGCCCCGAGAAAAGTTTTATCGGAAAATTCACGTGGCAAAGAGAGTATACTTATTTTAAATGATTCAAACTTTTTGGGATGTGAATCAAAGAGGCATTAGATAACTTTGAAGTATTATTCGATTATTTTTGTATTTTACATTGTTTCAAAAATTAACGAGAAGAAATATCAAAAGAATAGGTTTCAACTCGAAAATTATTCTCGATCGTGTATTTCAAATCTGCAAATAATTCTGACAAAAAACTAAGTTTGTTGATTAGTTTTCAAGGCAGATTCATGAATTGTGTCTAGTAAATCGTAAAAATATTCAGAATAAGAAAATTGATTATTTTTGTTGTTTCCGACCGATGCGAATTTCACATTCATTCTTATTCAGCTTCACATTGTTATGGATTATGAAACATATCGAAACTTTATTGATGAATTACTTTTTTCGTATTGAGTGCAATACATCATTAATAATAAGATATTAATTTCATCGTTCTACAGTTGGAAGCCGACTTCAAACAACTGCACCCAGAGGAGAAGAATTTTTTCGAAAATTCGGAAATATCTCGAGCCCATCTCGTCATCACCACTCAAAAATAAACCTCCCGAAACTTTATCGATTCATATTAAAAATTCGCATTTGACAATGTCTGCGTCTGAAATGTTATGCTTGATCAGGTACTTCTGCATTATTATCGGCCATCTCGTTTCGCACGATAATGCAACTTGGGACTTACGAATACTTCTGCGCAACATAGTTGAAATGGTTATGAGTCAAGATGTTGATTTTGAATTCCACAAGCTGTTGCTAGTAAACATCACAATATTTACAATAATTGACGATAATCTATCATGGATCTATGAAACCAAAACATCATTTCCTTATTTTTTATCCTTCGGTATCGATGATGTCAGGCCCGCTTTGGAAGATGTCGTCAATGAGATTCGAGAGTAAACACCGAGAAGGCAAAATCACATCCCGAGTCTCCGTTAACCCAATTAACGGCTGCAAAACGATGGCTATCAAACGTCACTTGCAATTAAATAATATGTTTTTAAATGCTGAACGTTCAGAAAAATGTTCATACACGGAATCATCAACGCGTCGAGAATCGGTATTTGATATACCCGGATTTTTCCGCAGACAGCATTTATTGCCCAATACACTACAATACCAAACAGTTACTGTTGTTGACCAAATCAAAATTCATGATGATATCGTAAAAAAAGAAAGCGTCATAATGGTACCATAGAAAGATGGACCAATTCTGTATGTAGTAAGTTCGTCAATTGTTCACGAACAAAATGTTTATTTAAGCGTTTTAACGAACAAAATGTTTATTTAATTTTTTAAAAATTAAACAATGTAGTTTTGAATTACCATTTTCAAGGATATGAAATAATCACATTTGATTATACATTCACAACACTAAACATGGAAGAAATTTCTTGTGCCAAATTTACGCACATTTCTCGATTGTATGATGGGCGAAAAATTGTTGTAAAGAAATGGGTGTAATAAATAGGGTAGATGTAAATATTAAATACTCTCCATTACAGCGGTAGTACATTTTTTTATCTCTCTCCAATTTGGACTTGAAAATAGGTTTTAAATTATATGAAAAAATTGTGAAATTCATATTTCATAATAAAGAATCGTTTTTTGTACAAAAAGGTTCTAATTTTTCTATTATCTATTTTGTCCTAATTTGTTATTAACCAATTATTATATTTGTTACTAACAAATTATTCTAATTTGTTCTACAGGTTCTAATTTTTATAATTTTGTGACGATCTGAGCGGATGATTAAGGGATGCGCGAGGTGTTATTGAGCGAGACAGGGACGATTGTAGTTAAGATATTTATTGGCGAGTACTAACTGTCGAGGGAGTGCACGTTGCGACGGTTAGGAGATTCGGAGATGGACTGCTGGCTCTCGGTCCAGCAGGAGGAAGGGTGATTGAGCGGAGGGGCCTAAGGAAGGTGGAGGGGATGCCACGCGCGAGTGTGACGAAGCGCGTGGGCTCAGGCACAATGGGACTCAGATGAGAGAGGAGAGAGAGAGGATTGCTGATGAGGATTTCTAGGAAGGAAGATTTGGTTTCTGCTGAGGGTTTCTAGGAAGGAAGATTAGGTTTAGGTTAGAGCTGTGGGAAACGATTGATATGAGGGCGCGAGACTGGGTTTAGGAACAGGAGTCGTGTGGGACCGTGACACTCCCCCTCTTACAAGAACGATGGTCCGCATCGTGGGTTACAAGGCTTTTTTTAAATTGATTCTATATAATAAAAATTAAAGTGTGTGTGTGTGGTGTGTATGTGTGTGTTTATGTAGTGTAACGTGGGTGTCCCAAAAATGTGCATTTGTTAGGGGTGTGGTTCAATTGCGCTGTAAGCGCAATTCGGGCCGCAGTTTAGTCGGGTCGCAGTTTAGAAGAGAAACCAAGTTTTTGCTCTTTCGTTGACGATCGTCTATTCATTTTCGGAAGTCCTTTTGCATTTGTTCCTTTTATGGTTTGTCGTAATTTTACATTTTGGCGTATGGTTCTATCTTCTGCTATATTTTATTGTGTGCCGAAATGTCGATTTATATATCTTATCATTTTCCTTCTTTTAATTGGATCTGAAACAGTCTTAATTCTGATTAGTTTGAGTGTTAGTGGGCATAGGTGTGTTATCAAGGATCCGGTAAGGTTGTTCTTCAGTTGACCAATATGATGGATGAACGATACCTATTCAATCTTGATTAAAAATGATAATTTAGCTTTATAGCATACATGGGTTAATAGTGTAGTGTCTGTCTTGCTAGTTTGAAAATAAGCATAGGCTGAGCACATAATAAGGAATGGAAGTTATAATATATTTTGTGAAGCTGTCGTGCATACAATGTTGTGTATGTACTTGTTTAATGTTAGTACGATTTATATGGGGAAATGTAGAGGGAAATTAAATGTAGAAGGGAAAAGAAAATGAATTATCAAGGGAATAGGAAAATAGTAAGGAGGAATGATTCTATATATGATACTTATGTGTAGCGTTAGATTAAAGTACGTATGTCGTTGTTTCTTAGAGCATTTTTGTAATGTCATAATTATATAAAAAGGTGTGCGTCACAACATATTCGGGTTCAAGTTAGTCTTCGTAAACCAATTTGGCTTTGTTTGTGACTACCTAGATTTTGAAAATTATTCTGATCGGTTACTTCTAGAATTTCGAATGGACTCGTATAGCTACTATCACGAACGATTCTTTAGTTCTTTAAATTAAATCATTTTTAACAATATGAGTTGCCGAGCTTGACATTTTGGTACTTTCGTTCGCCTAGCATAATATCGTTGTTCTGTTTATTTTGCTCAAAATTATTTTTAGAATACCAATTGTCGAACGTCGTTACAATTTCGGTTCTATATTGTAATAAAGTCGTCGGATGTTAATACTTTTTTTTCTTAAGTGGTATAAATGTTCATGGTAAAGAAGCTTTGTGCTGTGACTATTATTTATTGATAATGACTTCTTTTTATGTGTTGAATTCCAAAGTATCTCTAATTCTTCTAATGCGGTTTTACGAGGTCTACCGCGCCTGTGTTTGGCAGTTGTTGATGTTCGTGATTGGTTGACTACATTTATTTTCATTTTCGGGGGCTTTCAAAGCCTCTTTAGCGGTGACATTGACTGTTGGTCAATCGGGTGCTTTCGTGCTCTGCCACGTCCACGTTTAAAACAGTCAATGTTGGCTGTTAGTTGGCCTGATCTTTTCGTGGGCTAACACGATTGTGTTCAGTTCCGCTTGATGTTTATTTTTCATTTTTTTTGCGACCATCATGGGCTGGTGATGGTAGGTGAGGCTCGGTATGCGAATTCGGTTGTTGTGCGCTATCTGATTGTTCATCTTCCGGGTTAGTTGTAGTTGAGCTGGGAGTCAGATTCTTTTCCATCTCATTGTAGTTTCCTTTTCATTGTCAATGGTTATCGCCAGTTCGTCGTATGCTGTATCGTTGCCGGTAGACTTCGGCCCGCCGAAGTGTCTTCCCGGGTTGATGGGGATCCTAGGTGGCAGCGCGGAGCTTGCTTCTTTTTTCTTATTTCTACTTTGCCGCGTCCGGCTACTTTTTGGCCTTTTATTTCTTCGTTTGCGCTTATTTCATTTCTTTCTTCTTTATTTCTTCTTTATTTATCTATCTATTCTATCTATTCTTCTATATTTCTTTATGTCTTCTGTATTTGCGCTTATTGCTCCGTTACATATCGTCGTCGTTTTACCTCTTTTCGTCGGCACGGCTGTTTCGTACCCTACTACGTCGTCCTCGGACGTGTCGCGATCACGTTTACGAGGCGTTTTCCTATACATTAGTTTGTCGTGAGAATTGTTTCTTTTCGTAAGCTGTGGTCGTCCTTGTTCGAATCCAATGAGTTCCATCTCCTCTGTTGACGTTTCTGAGGCGTAATTGTTGACGTCGATCGTCTTGTCGATTTTTGGGCGTGCACTCCCTCCAATTTCTTCTTTATCTATGGCGTTGCTTATTTCTATGTTTGTATCCTTAAGTTCTTGAAGTTCTTATTCTGACAAAATTATCACTTTGTCCGGTGCTGGGTTTCCGGCGGATTCATCCGAAGTTGATATGTTTCGTTTGTCACTCTGTTGAGAGATCCATAGTTTTTCGTCTGATGATGGTTCCCTTGGCCTGACCGGGAGAATGTCGATCAGGTTTCGTGATAACGCGTCTACGGCAGCATTGAGCTTTCCGGGCTTGTGGTGAATTTCATAACCATAATCGTTAAGAGTCGCTT
Organism: Ophion slaviceki; assembly: GCA_944452715.1. Lineage (NCBI taxonomy): Eukaryota > Metazoa > Arthropoda > Insecta > Hymenoptera > Ichneumonidae > Ophion > Ophion slaviceki. Next base: position 50,730,917 of record OX101783.1, read on the forward strand.
GCCATTATATTCCGTGTCGCGGTGGGTTAGCTTTCTTTTAAACATACTTGTATGCGTGAGTGCTCGATTATCTGTTACGACTATAAAGTGGTGCCGGTAACCATAGGGCCTAAAGTGTTTCATTGCGTTTACGATCGCCAATATTGTGCATTGCGTCGTATACAAGTTCCGATTTCGTGAGAGTGCGAGAGTAGAAGGCAACAGGATGATCGAATTTTTCGTATTGTTGGCTGAGAACGGTGCCGATAGCGTCATTCAATGTGGCAATTATTAATTGGGACTTCTCGTAGTCCGGATAACGCACGATTGGTTTACTTGTCATTTTCCTTTCAAGTAATCGAACGCTTGTTGGCATTCCTCAGTTCATTCGAATTGTTGTGAAGCCTTCAATTGTCTCGTTAGCGGGATAGCGATTGTTGCGAAGTTCTTCACGATGCGTCTATGTGGATTGACTAATGCGTAGAATTGTATGATAATGTTCTTTTTTTTGTATTGGAAACTTGTACTGCTCGTGTTAACTTGGGTCTAGTTTGCGAGCCGTCTTCGTTGTTGACGTGACCCAGATATTCGACATTGTTCTGGAGGAACAGGCATTTAGCTGTTTGCAGCGTAAATCCTGCAAAATATAGTATTTTTGCTAGTAGGTGGGATTCATGCTCGTGTTCCTTCAGGTTGGTATTGTAAATGACGATGTCAACCAAATATAAGAGAAAGGTCGGTACCCAGTGATCCCGATAGCGCGACATCCATCAACCTTTGGAAGGTTGCTGGTGCATTCTGTTAAACTTCGAACGGCATTCGATTAAATTCATAATCACCGTTCGGTGTTGGAAATGCTGTTTTCGGTTTGTCGCGTGGGATACATCTCGGTTTGGTGGATATCGGATGCTAAGTCCAGTATTGTGACCTACCTAGCTAATCTAGGCTGTTCGGAATATTTGATAGTTAGTATGCATCGAGAGGGATTTAGTTTCCTAAAATCAATTAACATACGCAATCGTTCATTCCTTTCTCGGAACTATCCAAACGGGAGACTTGTATGGCAATAACGATGGTTGTATTATTCCTTTTCCTGCTGGATGGTTGTAGATTTCCTGTTTGTGCGCTTGTGGATCGCAATATTGGTTTGAATTTGTTGGTTTTTCGTCGGTTGTAAAAATGTCATGTTTAACAAACAAAATTGAATTCATTTGGGCTCCGGTCTCAACGAAACATTTCGTATATTTTCTCTAAGATCAACAGAATATATTATTGCTCTTGAAGGTTTTCGTTTTTGTAATTCCCAGCGAAATGGTGGTTTTTCTTATTATTGATGTTCTATTATTATTCAATGGCTTGATGTCGAATGCTCCTGCGATTTATTTTGTGTCTCGCTGTCCGTGAAGTTATGCTCAATTAAAAAAGAAATGTATTCTGTTACTATCTTCGTTAGTTCGCGGAGGTTTTCGTCAGTTATGTTACTCGTACCTCGCGATCCTTGTGTCACATTTTCGGTCGCGAGAGTTGTCGCGAGATCTGTTTCGTGAATTGCTGCGGTAGCCATCGTGCGAACTGTCAGGTTGTGTGTAATAACGATTGTTGTCTCATAAGTGACTCGGGGAGTGTCGTCTCCGTTGGTAATCGTTTCGTGAGTTTTGTTGTTTACTTCGCTATCTGTTGTGTGAGTGATTTCCGTAATCACTGTATCCATAATGTGACGTATTCCAAAATCTCCGATTGTTAAATTTTCCGTTCCGTTGTTCTCTTAAATGCTCAAATATGTGGCAATTGCCGGTGGAGCGGCTACTGGATTGATGATATTCGCAATATGTTGACAGAGATAAATGTTGTGTTTAGAAAAATGAACATTCGCTGTTTCTGTTCGTTTTAGTCCCGTAGCTTATTCGGTTTTGTTTAATCGTTTGACGCGTTTTCAATTCTTATTCTATGTTAACGGTTTCTTGTATCGCTTCGTCGAAATGTTGAACTGCTTGTCGCATTAAAATAGCACTGACTTTATCGAAAAGATCGCGAGTAGATTCTCTAGTTACCGATTTATTTTCTTCCTAATTCCGATTTTCGAGGTATTGTTAATCCTAATTACGCATATAACATTCATCGACCCTATCCATAATTCGTTTCATAATTGTGCGCGTGCGAGTTACGTACTCTGTTATCGGTTCATTATACCTTTGCGCTATTTCTTTAAGTTCTGATTCGAGATCTAATAATTCTATTGGAGTACTGAAATTATGTCACAAATCCGTAAGAAGTTCTTCGAGGGTTGTATCATTTTTGTTTCCGCCAAATCGTGTGCGGTTCCTATTAATTTATACTGTATCATGACAAGAAGTCGAGTATGTTCATTCGGTGGAGTTATTTTTATTGTATTTTTGCATGCGCTTATGAAGTTTTCGACGGGAATATTCTTGCCGTCAAATGCAGGGATTCGTTGGTATATATCTCGGAATGTTAAATCTCCGTACGCCATATCGTTAACGACTTTGTTTTCGCTTTCGGGTTCTAAATTAATAAATGAGGGGCCTAAATTTTTGGCGCCAGGGTGGCCTAGCAGATTAAATTTTGTTTTGTCCTATCCATATTTGTTTTAAAGAAGGGAAAAGACAATTGTTTTTTTTTGCTATTTTCTCCCAATATTTGTATTGTAGTTCGCAAAGTTGTTATTATTCGAATATGAAAAGCTTGAGACGTTTGCAAAAATGTTATTTTTAGATCCTAGAAGCTTGGTAACTTTTCAATTTTTCAGTTTCCATTCGAATATTTATAATACGTAAAAATTTCGTTTTTTATTTTAAATATTGAAGGTTTGTAAAATGTTATTTTCCGAATATTGGAAGTTTGGAAAGTTTTCGATTTTTTTCTGTTTATGAATATTCATAGTGTGTAAAAAATGTCAATTTCGAAATATCTAAAGCTTTTAAAATTTTTCGAATATTGCGAGTTTCAAAGGTTTTCAGTTTCTGTGTTTCCTCCGTTTTTCCTCAAATATTTATTATGTGTGGACAGTTTTGTTTTCTTCGAAGAATTTCTTTTCTCGTTTTTATTTTAGAGTTGGTAACATTTCATTTTTCGGGTTGTACGGTTTGAGACATTTTCAATTTTCTTTTTTTTTTCAAATATTTATAATGTATAAAAATGTTGTTTCCTTCGAGGTATTTCAAATTTATAAAATTTTGTGTTTCAATTGTTAAAAGTTTGAAAGGTTTTCAATTTCCCTTTTTCCAAATATTTATAATGTGTGAAAATTTTATTTTATTAAAATATTTGAAGTTTAAAAAAATTGCATTTTTCCGGCTATCACAAGTTTAAACATTTCTCAATTTTCGTTTTCTTTTTTTTTTTCAAATGTTTATAATGTGTAAATAAATTTTGTTTTTCGGATTTTATAGATTTGAGATGTTTTCAGTTTTCGTGCTTCTCTTTTTTCACATATTTATAATATGTCAACATTTTGTTCTCCTTAAAATATTTCGAGTTTGCAAAACTTTATTTTTCGAATGTTGAGCGTTTGAGTTTTCAATTTTCTTGTTTTTTTTTATTCTCAAATTTTATAATATATGAAAAGTTTTCTTTCTTCAAAATATTTAAAGTTTATAAAATTTTATTTTTCGAATTTTACAAATTGTTTCCTATGCAAATAAAAGGCGAAGGGGACGCAGAGACGACGAAGTTTCACTACGCGTGTGTTTGTGCGCTTATTGTGTGCATGAGTGCGATAACGGTAGGAAGCGAAAAAGAAATAATGAATAGCGTATTGCGTTTTCAATACGCACATATTGAGGTTTATCGATATGACAATCTAGCGATATACGTTCATGTATCACATGGATTCTGGCGATGTCGGATGCTTACACACTTTAATGTGAGGAGAAAAACGTATTTCATTGCCACTCTCAAGCCCTCCCCTAAGGGAGTACTTACTAAACTTACTAAAAAGTAAGTTTCAAAACTACTTACAGTGCCGTGATGAGAAGGAATAATTTAATAAAAACGCCTTGAGTCCAGTTATTCCCTTCCTTCCTTCTTACTCCTTCTTACTTACGAACTTACTCAATCACACGGACAATATAGAAATATTGTCCGTGTGATTGAGTAAGTTCGTTTTTATATTCCGTGAGTGCGTTAGTGCGTTCCTTTTGTTTTCCGTGAGTGAGTGCCTTTTATTTTTCGTCTCGGCCGTGTTTCTCGTTTGAACGTTGAGCGTGTAGATTACGTGCGGAGCGTCTGAGATGTTTTTTCTTATAAAACTTTGAGCGGGTTGATTAGGCCCACTGAGTTTTTGTTTTTCACTTTTTTCTTTCGTAAACGTTTGAGACGCGAGAGGGGCGTTTCGCGAATCTCACTTCTGACACCAGTTGTGACGGTCCGAGCGGATGATTAAGGGATGCGCGAGGTGTTATTGAGCGAGACGGGGACGATTGTAGTTAAGATATTTATTGGCGAGTACTAACTGTCGAGGGAGTGCACGTTGCAATGGTTAGGAGATTCGGAGATAGACTGCTGGCTCTCGGTCCAGCAGGAGGAAGGGTGATTGAGCGGAGGGGCCTAAGGAAGGTGGAGGGGATGCCACGCGCGAGTGTGACGAAGCGCGTGGGCTCAGGAACAATGGGACTCAGATGAGAGGAGAGAGAGAGGATTGCTGATGAGGATTTCTAGGAAGGAAGATTTGGTTTCTGCTGAGGGTTTCTAGGAAGGAAGATTAGGTTTAGGTCAGAGCTGTGGGAAACGATTGATATGAGGGCGTGAGACTGGGTTTAGGAATAGGAGTCGTGTGGGACCATGACAATTTGTTATTAACAAATTATTACTAAATAATAAATACATATTATTTATATTCATTTATGAAAATTCACAATAAATTATTATTATTATCACGTCTGTTTACTGACTTTTTACGAAAAAATACCCTTCATAGAAAATTTATTCAATTGTTGTGCCCCGGCTTCTGACGATGCGCGGAGAGCACGGAATTTCGCTCTCAAGTAAATTGACACCGTGGGTTGTCGGATGCTCGAGAGCGAGGGTATGCGGGGACTTTTCCCGTTCCGAGTAAATCTCCAATTGCGGGATATTGGAATTTAAAACACTTCTATTTTATTTAAAATTAGGCAACAAAATTAAAATTCTTTTTTATGCCTTGAGACCGACCTCCTCGGCTTCTGGCCGAAGACTGCCTTTCGATTGAATCTTTCGGCTAATTGTTAACTCGGGTTTTCGTAACCAATCGTTTGAATCGTTCGATTGCGATTCGGCATTTTTCCGGCTGAGTCGAGCGAAATATCGGGCTTGTGAAATATCGGGCCCGATACCGTAGCATGGGGTTTTTGAACTTCATGCGTTAGCAATCCGAAAATTTCTGACTATTCAGGGCACAACGATCCTCCCCCTAAGGAAGACGAAATTCCCAATTTCGGCGATATATTACATATACATTTTTTTTATAGCTTTGGCAAGTTTTGTCTCTCACAATATACAATAGATTACGAAGGTACATGTGCCTTTCTAAAATTATAATATATATATCCTTTTTGAATGTTTCGATTTTCTTTTGCTTTTCTTTTATACACATTTACGTTGTGCGTGTGCGAGGCGCATTTCGCGTGAATATGACTTGCAGATTGTGCGAGTCGGCTGTTGCCTTGCGTTTGGCAGCTCGCGGTCTGGCCGGAGCTACGTCAGCAAGGTCGTTGTTCGGCGATGCGGCATTTAACGTCGCTGTTGCAACGCTTCAATTCCGAAATATGATATAGTCATTGCGAAGGGAATCATTCCGCTGAGGGCATAATACCCTATGATGTGACTCTGTGTCGTCACATGATTGTAATTCTTGTTTAATTTTGTTTTCAATATTTCGATTCGTTCGCCAATTTTGTTAACTTCGTATGGATCATTAATTATCGTATGAGGAATATTTTCCAATATTAAAGGTTGAGGTATTTCGTTTTCTGTAGACAAAAAGGATAGAGTGAATGGCGGTAAAAATTGTAGAAATTTTTCATGTACAGTTTCCTTCAAATTTTGAATCTTGAAATCTATGGAGGTGACGGAACATTTCCCATCCAAAGCCAATAATCCTGTTCCAGTAATTATTGCATGAGTTGTCGCAGAGTGTTTACAGTTTATCGTGAGAGCTACTGTCTCTGGGGCTACATATATCCATTGCCCTTCTTGTTCTAGAGCAATGACCAAAGAATTTTTTAATTTAAATAAACGATGTGTACAATTCGCTTTTGCGGCGTCTTTTCCTAAAAATATCGATAGTTCGCATGGCGCTCCTGATCGTATTATTTGTCTCGCGTTTTTCGGATAACAGTAATATTGATAATTTTGTCGTTTGGATAATTCGTATTCTCAGAATTCGTTTTCTCATTTGGATAATTCGTTTTCTCAGAATGACAAATATTCTCGACGCTCTCGATCAATTATAACATTTTTCACGGTCGTTTCTATGAACCGAAACGTGTCTTCTCTACTCTTACGGGTAGAGGATAGACTTTATTCACATTGAACCCGTTGCTGTTGATTAATGGAATTTTTATCACAACGGTGAGGGTATTTTGGATACTATATGCGTCTAATTCGGAATTTTCCAGTAATTCGTTATTTTTTTCTGGCCGTATTTTTGTCGGAAAATTCAGTCCTTTTGGTAGATTTGATTTTTCTTTCATGGTTTCGAGGGAACTCGTTACGAGAGCCCACAGCTTGTCCTCTGGCATCATTTGACATAGTTCTAATAGTTTTGCAGCTTTTCCCTAATCCTCTTTTCTCTATTTGCTATTGGCAGAAGATCCATGCGGATTACCAGTTTCCACATTTCCTGAATCGTGTGCAGTTTTCCGATTTCCTCGTAATAAATTCCTGGCGTTGCGGAAAATTGCGTTGCGTGGAATTCTAAAATTTCCTTTCTTTCGTTAATCCCTTCTGTCGTCCTAATGGTTGAGACTAATAACCTGCAAAAAGTGGTTTGCTTTTTCATTTTCAATTTTATTTCTTGCTTGTTTCCCTATTTGTACGTGCAGTACTTTTCTTCCTTTTTTTCTTGCGAGTTCGAATACTCGTTTTTTTTGCTTGCATTGCAATTTCTTTTTTCTCTAATCTCTCTAATCTCTCTCTCTCTCTCTCTCTCTCTCTCTCTCTCTCTCTCTCTCTCTCTCTCTCTCTCTCTCGTTTTGTTTTCCTTTCATTTTTCTCTCTTTACTTGATAATTGTGCCGAACTTCGCAATTTTTTGCACATTTGAAATTAGAGTTGTATAGCGAAGGAAATTGGGAGGATCGCTCTCATGAATAACACGATAAATTTCTTGGTTCCTCACTGGTTTTGTAAAACGATACTTTATTGCCCGACTACTACAGTTCAATCTGACTAAGTCAGCGTTCGTTCTCGATTGAGCTCGACCAGAGAAGCTCCCCCACCTTCGCTTTACAGAACTCAGGCGGCCGGGGGAGCGACTTACTATCTTGGTCAAATTAACGAATATCCGGTTGTCCCAAAACGTCTCGAACCCAGACGTTGGCACTCGCATTCGCCGATACATTTTCTCACGCACACTCACATACAGACGCACATGCGTGAACAATAATCATGCGTATTTTTATGAAATTATAATTTCGGATAAATGCATATGTATAAATTTCCTTTTTTTCGTGATTGTAGATTCTTAATTTGATTATTATTTTTCTTATTATTCATCATTTTTTGTTGTACTTACTCGACAAATTAATATGCATATTATTCTTTTTTTTTTATTTTAGACTCGCTATCATTAGTTTATTTACCTTTTTATTTTCTCTCATTTATTATTCGTTTTGTTTTTTTAGAAATCTAGAGCTCTTCCTATCTTTCTTTTTGTAAATTCTATTTACTTTATTTTTTTCGACTATTCCATTCGCTTATTTCCGTTATAAATTCATTCATTCATTTGATCGTTATTTTATTTTATTTACTTTATCTTTCCATTTCATTTCATATGAGTTTATTTTTTTTTCTTTTCTTTTTATCGCCGTATTTAATTTTCTTTTATTTTGTGATTTCGTTTTATTTTTATTTATATTTTTATTGTTGAATGGGTGGAAGCTCGCCACCCATACGCGAATCCGTCGCGTGACGACGGCCGCTCGGCCGTTGCTTGGCAACGGCACGAGACGGGGAGGCGTCGATCTACGCCTCGTGGGCCTCCGCGGGCCAGGCGAGTAGTCCCTCCTACTCTACCGGTCAGTGGGTAACGTAAGGTTTAATCCGGTCTACATGTACCTGGACTGCCTTACGTCCACGGCTGATAGTGTAGTTCACTTCGGAATCTTTGCTCTGTACTTTGTAAGGCCCTGTCCACTTAGGGGAAAGCTTCGCTGATCGGCCTCGGCGTATAGTAGTGTCGTGGAGGAGGACTCGGTCGCCGGGGCGGTACTCCACCGTACCAGCGGTGATATCATGCCCCTCCTTTATCCTTTCTTTTCCTTTTTCCAATCGTTCTTTCGCTACGTGCCATGTGCCACGAAGCCGTTCGCGTAACTCGGAGACATAATCGTCGTATGAGGACATCGTGCATGGTGCTTCTTTAAGCGCCGTCGGTAAATCGGCTACCTTTCCAAACACCAACTCGTACAAAGTGAAACCTGTCGCTGTGTGCGGAGTGATATTGTACGTGAACATCGCGCATGGCAACCACTCATCCCAACTCCTTTGATCCTCTTTAATGAAACATTTCAGGTATTCTGCGAAAGTTCAGTGTGAACGCTCCAATGCTCTGTTTGATTGGGGATGATATGCCGTCGTTTGAATCTTTTTTATTCGGAATAATTGGCACATCTCCTTGGAAGTTTAGCTCAGAAAATTCGTTCCTTGGTCTGATAACAATTCTTCTTGAGTGCCGTACTTGCAAAAAATTTGAGTTGCAAATCCTTTGGCTACTTCCTCAGCTTCTTGCGTTTTTAGCGGTACAGCTATACTTGGACAATGCGTCTTCAAAAGTCAGGATGTATTTGTTCCCGGCTTCGGTCTCGGATAAGGGACTTACTATATCGACTGCACATTTGTCGAATGATGTCTTGGGTGTGTCGGTAATAGTCATGGGAGCATGCTTGCGTCGCGTGATTTTATTTTTCTGGTATTTGTCGCATGATTTTACGTAGTTTTTTATTTCGTTATTCATTCCCGGCCAGCTATACTTTATCTTTATTCGTTGTTTCATCCTTTTTTCGCTTGGGTGGCCTCCAAGAGGGGCGTCGTTGTATTCTTGCAAAATCGTACCTCGCTCCTCCTCACTCGGGCACTCTCGATTTCTTATTTCCGTCTCTGTTTCGCTGTCGCTTGTTGTCTTGCTTGCGCTCGAGTCTTTTTCTATTTCCTTCTCTTTTCCGCTCGGGCCTGCTGCCCAGTCCGCCTTCACTGGTGGGAGTGGCGGTTCGCTCTAGCTCGCGCGGGCCTCTGTCGCCTTGCGCGGGCGTTCCTCTCTAGCGGGCTGCATTGTTTTTTTCGGCCGGCCACGTGCTCGCGGGACCAGCTGACCACGGCCATCTTCCGTAAGACGATGTGTTGGATCGGCAATCCTCTGCTAAGTGTTCCATTTTTTGACATTTAGTGCACGTCACCGGCGTTCGTTTTTCCAGATGAGTCTGCTTGTTTATGGATTCGCCCCCTTGTAGCGATTTTTCCTCTTCCGTTGCTCCTTTGAGGGCAGATCCGAGATCCTTGAATCCTCGAGCCTTTACGATGGACTTGGTATTCCCTTTGAAGTCCTCTTTCGAAGTTGTATAGGGCTAACTGCCTAACATATGCCTTAATTGTTCTTTTCTCCGCAGGCGATCTTGCCTCGGTTGTGCTGGCTTCGATTAATTCCATCATTATGGCCTCGAGTCTTTGACCGTACGCTAGCACGCTCTCGTTGTATTTTTGCTTACACGTATTAAAATCGACCTGTGAGGCGGCTACTCTACGTCGTGTTCCATATAATGCTGTCATTTCTTCGTTAAATTGTTGGTACGATTCAATTTCTTTATATCGGATATCTTTTCGCGCTTTTCCTATCACTTTTGTTGCTAACACGGATTGTGAAAGGGAATGTCTATCGGCTGCTGCAATGCACCCGTTAGCATAGCCGAATGCTTCAATTATATCGTCGACTTCTTCAGGTTTTTCGCCATCAAATCGGGGAATGAGGCTTCGCGCCTCCTTTAGGGTCATGAAATCATTTTCTTGCGCCATGTTATCTGAATTAAGTTGGAGTAGGGAAAATTCTTGAATTTCTATTTCGCGTCGACGCCTAGTGTCTATATTTTCAGGAGATTGATCAGAATCTGTTGATTGATCAGAAAAAAGAACAGTTTAATCTGCTGCGGATCGAATTTTGGTACGTTTCGCAGCTGTCTGCCTGTGTGAGGAATTTTGTGAATTTGGACTTTCGTCTGAACTTGTTCCGGATCGAAATCGCTTTTTCCTAGGTTCCTATAGTTCTTGTTCAACTGTTTGATTTTCGGGACGATCTCTCGCAATGAGTTCGTCGAAAATTGAATTGACCTTCTTTTCAGCACTTGCTGCGTTCAGTTTATTTTGTACGTTGGATAGGATGTTTCCTTCTTTTTTTCAAGTTGTAGAATGCAAAGTGGCGGTATCCCCAATTGCGGGAATCCCACCGCTGCCACGAATGTTGTCCGACGGCTTCTGACGATGCGCAGAGAGCACGGAATTTCGCTCTCGAGTAAATTGACACCGTGGGTGTCGGATGCTCGAGGGCGAGGGTATGTAGGGACTTTTCCCGTTCCGAGTAAATCTCCAATTGCGGGATATTGCAATTTGAACAACTTATGTTTTATTTAAAATTAGGCAACAATATTACAATTTTTTTTATGCCTTGAAACCGACCTCCGCGGCTTCTAGCCGAAGACTGCCTTTCGATTGAATCTTTCCGCTAATTGTTAACTCCGGTTTTCGTAACCAATCGTTCGAATCGTTCGATTGCGATTCGGCGTTTTTCCGGCTGAGTCGAGCGAAATATCTGGCGCCGTGCAATGTCGGGCCCGAAACCGTTGCATGGGGTCTTTGAACTTCATGCGTTAGCAATCTGAAAATGCCTGACTATTCAGGGCACAATACAATCATAGGGAATTTATGATTCACTAGGGAAATTAGAAATTTCAAGTTCGTGCAGGTAATTTTTACCATGGACACTTGTAAATTCTATGGTAGTATAGTGATATTTTCACCGTAAGATATCGGAAATTTTTCACAATTCAACCTACAAATTGTACGTCAGAATGTATCGGAATTTTTACTGAGACTATTGTAAAAATTACGTTATGCGCTTGAATTTTTACATGCCTGAGGTCAAAATATACCAAATCAGTGGCAAATTATACTTTTGGGTACACTTGTCCCCACTTTCAAATTTTTACAGTATTTTTTACCGTGATTTCATGGTAACATTTATTTAGAAATTATTTCCGTGTACTACATATGCATTGCTTAAAAGCTCAACGTTATTTGGTATGGCTAATTGTAGTGCTATGATGAAAAATCAATTTTTCGGCTATTATTTTCTCGCCTTTAATCACCTTTTTTCGTAACTTTAATTTCGGAGAAATTTCTCTTAGCCGCTCAAAGAGTGTGTGTGTGCGTGCGTGCGTGCGCACACACACACACACACACACATATACATACATACATGTAATTCCTTTCTCTCTCCACCCTCTCTACCTCCGCACCCCTTTGATATGAGTGTTGCAATAAAGATAGACCATTAGTTCAATTAAATCGAAAAATGGTTCACTTCACGAAAATTCTATTTAACTTAAATTGCAAAAATCATATATAGCGAATAGCGAATTCAACCAAATTGTTTTTCGAACAGATGAAACCGAATCACAGATTTTTAGAATTCAATAAAATATTTAGTTATTGGACGATATTGAATAGATTTTGATTTGAATAAATAAATATATTAAAAATAAATAATTCCAATAATAGAATGCAATAGGAATAATATGATTCCATGAAACATCGAGTTAATTCAAAATTTTAAAAATCAAATAGACGCGTTTCATTAATATCAATAGAATTTTTCTGCCATTGTAGATATTTGCTTTGCCATGTCGTAGATGACCTTGATAATTTTGGATGCAACTTGAGCAAAACAAATTGCCTCCCCTTCGAAAGTTACCTTGGCAAAATAAAACGTTCTATTCGAAGTCCAAATAGGCATTTGGTTCAATTTTGTCGCAGACAGAATGAAAAAGACAATCTCTTTGAGCGGCTAAGAGAAATTTCTCCGAAATTAAAGTTACGAAAAAAGGTGATTAAAGGCGAGAAAATAATAGCCGAAAAATTGATTTTTCATCATAGCACTACAATTAGCCATACCAAATAACGTTGAGCTTTTAAGCAATGCATATGGGTCATTCCATGTCAAATCGACAAATTTTTTACCTGACCCCCTTTGATTTCGCTGAAAATTTTCTATCTTTTTCTACCCCCCGAAAGTTATTTTTCAGAATTTTTTCAAATTTTTTTTCCCGACGCAAAAAAAGTTATGAATTTTTTAAAAAAACCGCTCTTTTATTTTTAAATTGCCATAACTTTTTCAAAAATTGACCGTTTGGGAACTTTTTTTTTTCAAAATTTTTGTTTTTAAATGTAGTTTTCGAAAAAAAATATGAAAAAATTTTCAGAATCCCAGATATATGAAATATTTTAGTTTTTTTGAAAAAACCGTAATTTTCTCAAAGTCCGACCGTTTTTTTTTTTTTTTTATTTTGCTCTAAAAATACTTCAACTAATTCTGCAATGATCCCCGTTAATCAAAAGATGTGACGACAATCGCTTCTAATTTTTTTTCTTGATTATAAAAAAATGTTTGTTGAATTTTTGCTGATTTTATATAACTTTGTTATGAAATTTTTTTTATTTCCTCGTGAAACCTCAAAAGTTGAAAAATAAAATTTTATTGGAGAATTTCAAGTGATTATCGTCCAAGAAATTGTTATTTAAAAAAAAAAATAATTTTTTTCTCTCATTGACGTTATTTTGTCATGTTTCAGTACCAAAATGACGTTAAGTTGTCATATTTCAGTACCAAAAAAAAACGTCCATAAGAGTAAAAAAATAACGTCAATGAGAGAAAAAAATTATTTTTTTTTTTTAAATAACAATTTCTTGGACGATAATCACTTGAAATTCTCCAATAAAATTTTATTTTTTAACTTTTGAGGTTTCACGAGGAAATAAAAAAAATTTCATAACAAAGTTATATAAAATCAGCAAAAATTCAACAAAAATTTTTTTATAATCAAGAAAAAAAATTAGAAGCGATTGTCGTCACATCTTTTGATTAACGGGGATCATTGCAGAATTAGTTGAAGTATTTTTAGAGCAAAATTAAAAAAAAAAAAAAACGGTCGGACTTTGAGAAAATTACGGTTTTTTCAAAAAAACTAAAATATTTCATATATCTGGGATTCTGAAAATTTTTTCATATTTTTTTTCGAAAACTACATTTAAAAACAAAAATTTTGAAAAAAAAAAGTTCCCAAACGGTCAATTTTTGAAAAAGTTCTGGCAATTTAAAAATAAAAGAGCGGTTTTTTTCAAAAATTCATAACTTTTTTTGAGTCGGGAAAAAAAAATTTGAAAAAATTCTGAAAAATAACTTTCGGGGGGGAGAAAAAGATAGAAAATTTTCAGCGAAATCAAAGGGGGTCAGGTAAAAAATTTGTCGATTTGACATGGAATGACCCATATGTAGTACACGGAAATAATTTCTAAATAAATGTTACCATGAAATCACGGTAAAAAATACTGTAAAAATTTGAAAGTGGGGACAAGTATACCCAAAAGTATAATTTGCCACTGATTTGGTATATTTTGACCTCAGGCATGTAAAAATTCAAGCGCATAACGTAATTTTTACAATAGTCTCAGTAAAAATTCCGATACATTCTGACGTACAATTTGTAGGTTGAATTGTGAAAAATTTCCGATATCTTACGGTGAAAATATCACTATACTACCATAGAATTTACAAGTGTCCATGGTAAAAATTACCTGCACGAACTTGAAATTTCTAATTTCCCTAGTGAATCATAAATTCCCTATGATTGTGTTGTGCCCTGAATAGTCAGGCATTTTCAGATTGCTAACGCATGAAGTTCAAAGACCCCATGCAACGGTTTCGGGCCCGACAGTGCACGGCGCCAGATATTTCGCTCGACTCAGCCGGAAAAACGCCGAATCGCAATCGAACGATTCGAACGATTGGTTACGAAAACCGGAGTTAACAATTAGCGGAAAGATTCAATCGAAAGGCAGTCTTCGGCTAGAAGCCGCGGAGGTCGGTCTCAAGGCATAAAAAAAATTGTAATATTGTTGCCTAATTTTAAATAAAACATAAGTTGTTCAAATTGCAATATCCCGCAATTGGAGATTTACTCGGAACGGGAAAAGTCCCTACATACCCTCGCCCTCGAGCATCCGACACCCACGGTGTCAATTTACTCGAGAGCGAAATTCCGTGCTCTCTGCGCATCGTCAGAAGCGGTCGGACAACATTCGTGGCAGCGGTGGGATTCCCGCAATTGGGGATACCGCCACTTTGCATTCTACAACTTGAAAAAAAGAAGGAAACATCCTATCGAACGTACAAAATAAACTGAACGCAGCAAGTGCTGAAAAGAAGGTCAATTCAATTTTCGACGAACTCATTGCGAGAGATCGTCCCGAAAATCAAACAGTTGAACAAGAACTATAGGAACCTAGGAAAAAGCGATTTCGATCCGGAACAAGTTCAGACGAAAGTCCAAATTCACAAAATTCCTCACACAGGCAGACAGCTGCGAAACGTACCAAAATTCGATCCGCAGCAGATTAAACTGTTCTTTTTTCTGATCAATCAACAGATTCTGATCAATCTCCTGAAAATATAGACACTAGGCGTCGACGCGAAATAGAAATTCAAGAATTTTCCCTACTCCAACTTAATTCAGATAACATGGCGCAAGAAAATGATTTCATGACCCTAAAGGAGGCGCGAAGCCTCATTCCCCGATTTGATGGCGAAAAACCTGAAGAAGTCGACGATATAATTGAAGCATTCGGCTATGCAAACGGGTGCACTGCAGCAGCCGATAGACATTCCCTTTCACAATCCGTGTTAGCAACAAAAGTGATAGGAAAAGCGCGAAAAGATATCCGATATAAAGAAATTGAATCGTACCAACAATTTAACGAAGAAATGACAGCATTATATGGAACACGACGTAGAGTAGCCGCCTTACAGGTCGATTTTAATACGTGTAAGCAAAAATACAACGAGAGCGTGCTAGCGTACGGTCAAAGACTCGAGGCCATAATGATGGAATTAATCGAAGCCAGCACAACCGAGGCAAGATCGCCTGCGGGGAAAAGAACAATTAAGGCATATGTTAGGCAGTTAGCCCTATACAACTTCGAAAGAGGACTTCAAAGGGAATACCAAGTCCATCGTAAAGGCTCGAGGATTCAAGGATCTCGGATCTGCCCTCAAAGGAGCAACGGAAGAGGAAAAATCGCTACAAGGGGGCGAATCCATAAACAAGCAGACTCATCTGGAAAAACGAACGCCGGTGACGTGCACTAAATGTCAAAAAATGGAACACTTAGCAGAGGATTGCCGATCCAACACATCGTCTTACGGAAGATGGCCGTGGTCAGCTGGTCCCGCGAGCACGTGGCCGGCCGAAAAAAACAATGCAGCCCGCTAGAGAGGAACGCCCGCGCAAGGCGACAGAGGCCCGCGCGAGCTAGAGCGAACCGCCACTCCCACCAGTGAAGGCGGACTGGGCAGCAGGCCCGAGCGGAAAAGAGAAGGAAATAGAAAAAGACTCGAGCGCAAGCAAGACAACAAGCGACAGCGAGACAGAGACGGAAATAAGAAATCGAGAGTGCCCGAGTGAGGAGGAGCGAGGTACGATTTTGCAAGAATACAACGACGCCCCTCTTGGAGGCCACCCAAGCGAAAAAAGGATGAAACAACGAATAAAGATAAAGTATAGCTGGCCGGGAATGAATAACGAAATAAAAAACTACGTAAAATCATGCGACAAATACCAGAAAAATAAAATCACGCGACGCAAGCATGCTCCCATGACTATTACCGACACACCCAAGACATCATTCGACAAATGTGCAGTCGATATAGTAAGTCCCTTATCCGAGACCGAAGCCGGGAACAAATACATCCTGACTTTTAAAGACGCATTGTCCAAGTATAGCTGTACCGCTAAAAACGCAAGAAGCTGAGGAAGTAGCCAAAGGATTTGCAACTCAAATTTTTTGCAAGTACGGCACTCAAGAAGAATTGTTATCAGACCAAGGAACGAATTTTCTGAGCTAAACTTCCAAGGAGATGTGCCAATTATTCCGAATAAAAAAGATTCAAACGACGGCATATCATCCCCAATCAAACAGAGCATTGGAGCGTTCACACTGAACTTTCGCAGAATACCTGAAATGTTTCATTAAAGAGGATCAAAGGAGTTGGGATGAGTGGTTGCCATACGCGATGTTCACGTACAATATCACTCCGCACACAGCGACAGGTTTCACTTTGTACGAGTTGGTGTTTGGAAAGGTAGCCGATTTACCGACGGCGCTTAAAGAAGCACCATGCACGACGTCCTCATACGACGATTATGTCTCCGAGTTACGCGAACGGCTTCGTGGCACATGGCACGTAGCGAAAGAACGATTGGAAAAAGGAAAAGAAAGGATAAAGGAGGGGCATGATATCACCGCTGGTACGATGGAGTACCGCCCCGGCGACCGAGTCCTCCTCCACGACACTACTATACGCCGAGGCCGATCAGCGAAGCTTTCCCCTAAGTGGACAGGGCCTTACAAAGTACAGAGCAAAGATTCCGAAGTGAACTACACTATCAGCCGTGGACGTAAGGCAGTCCAGGTACATGTAGACCGGATTAAACCTTACGTTACCCACTGACCGGTAGAGTAGGAGGGACTACTCGCCTGGCCCGCGGAGGCCCACGAGGCGTAGATCGACGCCTCCCCGTCTCGTGCCGTTGCCAAGCAACGGCCGAGCGGCCGTCGTCACGCGACGGATTCGCGTACGGGTGGCGAGCTTCCACCCATTCAACAATAAAAATATAAATAAAAATAAAACGAAATCATAAAATAAAAGAAAATTAAATACGGCGATAAAAAGAAAAGAAAAAATAAGTAAATAAACTCATATGAAATGAAATGGAAAGATAAAGTAAATAAAATAAAATAACGATCAAATGAATGAATGAATTTATAACGGAAATAAGCGAATGGAATAGTCGAAAAAAATAAAGTAAATAAAATTTACAAAAAGAAAGATAGGAAGAGCTCTAGATTTCTAAAAAAACAAAACGAATAATAAATGAGAGAAAATAAAAAGGTAAATAAACTAATGATAGCGAGTCTAAAATAAAAAAAAGAATAATATGCATATTAATTTGCGTGCGTGCGTGCGTGCGTGCGTGCGTGCGTGCGTGCGTGCGTGCGTGCGTGCGTGTGTGTGTGTGTGTGTGTGTGTGTGTGTGTGTGTGTGTGTGTGTGTGTGTGTGTGTGTGTGTGTGTGTGTGTGTGTGTGTGTGTATTGAGACGTACAGGTCCGTCTCATCAACGAATAACCCCACCACAATTTCAAAAAGTTAACCGATTTCGGGAGACAGAAGAGAAGGGGAAAGAAAAACCGGTAAAATCAGGATAAGCACACTAATTGAATTAGAGGAATACAGAAGAGATGGGGAAAGAAAAACCGGTAAAAACTGGATAAGCCTACTAATTGAATTAGTGGAGACTTTGCCCTTGAAAGCAGCGGGAGATCTTAGCGGCTCAACATAAGCAGCTAGAAGAAGAGGAGGGATGCCTCTATGGACCAGGCATTGCCGATTAGCGGTAATTATAAACACATTTGTGTAAATACATTACAAAACTTTAAACGCGTTTTTCTCGAGAACACGTTTTTAAAAATGGCTGACATTCTCCTGACCGCTGTAATTAACATATCGACCTGAAATTTGGAGAGCATACTCAGAAAATATGTCTTCACGGAATGACGGATCGTTTTTTCGATAGATACATTTTTGCATTTATTATTTATCTTTTCCCATTTTCCGAAATTTGTACTAAACGAAAAACCCATCCGTCATTCCATGACCAAAGGGTCACAGATTGATAATATGCTTTGAATTTGTGTTTCAGATCAACAAAGAGGGGGCAGTAATGTCAGCCGTTTACCTCCCGCAATTTGAGGACCTGTTTTCGCGGAGCTGCAACGGCCGGCATTTTGGTTTAAAAAAAAAATTAACGTTCTGTATATCATGAATAAAAGCAAGAAAAAAACAGCACTCAAAAAGCTTTACTCGTTTCCTTTTAAAAAAATGAAATGTAAACACCTGAAATATGGCACTCCAAGGACGAAGTCTCCGTTGAGGAAGAACGAGCAGTAAATTCAGGATAACCTACTAATCTAATTAAGGGAAGACGGAGGAGAAGGGGAAGAAAAAGCGGTGAAATCAGAGTATAAAAGGACGGGAATTTTGGAGGAATGGCACTTCTTGAATCCCTCGTGGATCGACTAGTACTGCTTGGCAAAGTACATCCCTAGTGGACAGGAAACGCTGAGAACACGGAACGTTGAGAAACAAGAGAAACAAAGAGTCGCGCCTAAAAAGCATTAAATCTGCTGGGCCTAGTACATCCCTAGTGGATCGGAAACACCTGGAATACTAAACGTTAAGGAAACGTTCGGAAAACGAACGGAAACGAACGTTAAGGAACAAAAAAACAACAAAAATCATCAACTAATTCGTCTCTTCCAACAATACAACATAACACTAGTCACAAATAACAAACACAATATTTTATCCATTATTGGTTTTACCAAAGACAAAATCAACAACAATCAAAAATCCAACATTGTTTATAAAATTGACTGCAAAGATTGCAACGCCACATACATTGGCCAAACTAAAAGATACCTCGAAACCCGATTAAAAGAACACAAAAATAGCATAAAACATACTACGCAAATACACACAGCTTTAGCACAACATGCAATAGAACAAAAATATGAATTTCAATTTTATAATGCAAAAATACTAAACAATGAAAGTTGGCTCAAAAAAAGATTAATCCTGGAAATGATACAAATTAAAGCACACTCCAACGCCATAAATTTTAGAACAGACATAGAAAAACTTAGCTCTATCTACAATTCTATAATATAACTATCAACACACCCTACTGTTTTTACCTCACATAACAATTTTAAAATTATTGACACCATAAACTAATTAATATATTGACATGATAAGCTAATTTTAAGGACATTGCAAACTAATTTTAAATACCCCTAACTTGGCGCACCTAATTTATTTTCATTGACACGTCACTGCCGATATGATCCTTCCCCCGATTCGTAGTACAGAGACTCGAATATGCCACATGAAATTAATACATCACTCAGTTTTTCTCGAACTTTCGTCCGCTACACAACTCAACATGTAACGAACCAAATTGTAAATTTCGAGTTTTTGCTCATTTTGGAAAGATAACAAATTCTTAAGAACTAACTCAATCGGTAAACACCATAGTCTTTCGATTCCTCACCAAAACCTTTCTCAGATCGAAAAAAAAAAATTATACTTAAAATTTCAATAATGAAACATAAAAATTACTTATAATTATCTATCCATTACAGATAAAAAAATCGTCAACAAACGATAATAACTCCATCTATTGAGCATCTTCCCACTAAATATCATTTATCTCCATAAATAATGTTTTTTGGTCGTAACATCTTTCCAAATATGTGTAAAAAAACCTGAAATGCCACAACTTCGAGGTTAGTTAACTATCATATTTCATTTCTTTACATTTCACACACCTATAGATACATCTAACAATAAACAACGCAATATAAGAAATCATCCATACTATATTTATATAATTATAATTAAAACAGAACTAACATAATTTATTACACATAATAACACAACATTTAGATAACTATACCATAACACACAACGCTCATATGTCTAACTTTTTCAAACGTGATTGTTAAAAACTGTGTATTATCATTTATACAGAAAAAATATATATTCTGAAGAGGACCCGAACCAGAGGGCCGAAACGTTAAAGAAAAAAACATCTTATTTCCATAGACAACTTTGGAAAACCTTCATTGGCCGGACCGAAGCCGAATCCTTAAGGCCATGTGCCACACGCCAGGAAATTTCGACACGGTCGCTCGTTACGTCGGTAGCGCAGATCTCGCAGTTTTTAGCTACGACTGACTACCGACGGATGGCGCAACGCTCGCGAATTTGGCCCCGATACTTCGCACTGGGACGAAGAGTCGAGGCCGCGTAGTCGACGATCGCTAGGCGCGCGCATGCGTGTGTGTGTTCGATACGCCGGCCGCGTAGTCGACGATCGCTAGGCACGCGCGCGTGTGTGTGTGTCCGATACGCCGGCCGCGGAGTCGACGATCGCTAGGCGCGCGCGTGTGTGTGTGTGTGTTCGATACGCCGGCCGGGTGCGGGGAGAAAAGGCGACAATCCTAAGCGCTCGCGCGTGTGTGTGTATGTTCCCTACGCCCGCCGCATGTAGAGAGAGCGAGATCGCTCGAGATTTACTCTACAAAAGAGTTGTAAAATTTTACAATGCGCATTGTTTAAACAAATGCGTTCGGAATTTTTCTCTCTGCCATAATTTTTTTGTGGCAGGTTGTCTGCGGCCGACCAAATTCGCGAGCGAACGAGATCGACCGAGTCTCACTTTGCGAAAAAGTGGTGAAATTTTATAATTATTGCTAAAATAAATACGTTAAGCATTTTTTTCTCTCTGCCGGGATTTATCTTCGGCAGGTTCCTCCAAGGATCGAATTTTCTAGCAATAACGATCGCAGGAGTCTCGCTCTACAGAAGAGCGGTGAAATTTTACGATCGCGAATTGTTTAAAGGAGGTCATCGATGGAAAATTTTCGAAAAATAATTTTTTTGGACACACTTAAAAAATCCTTATAACCTCAAAAAATATTATGAATATTCGTTTAAAACCGAAAAAAAAACAGTTTTGAAGTGGTTTTCGAACTATTTTTTTAGGGGAGTCTCCGACGCTGAAGAGCGTCTTCGGCGATGCCATGGCGGTATTCGCAATTCTCAATTCTTGTAAGCCTATTATCGATGGGGACAAATTCACCGACTAAAAATAGTTTTATTTTCGACCAAAAGGTGGCATTAGATTACGGAAATAAAACTTCTTCAGCTCTATCGTCTAAACGTTGACTTGACACACATTTTTCTCCAAATCACGTTTTCGAAATCGGGACGCAGCACAACTCGAACAATTTTCGTCCAATCGACCAATCCAATTTCTTCAATTTTTCAAAGTGTTTTTTGAAGCGCTGTATCAATGTGAAAAATGGTCGCATCGAGATGATAAAAATCATTATGAAGCTTCAAGTTTCTAGTTTTGAGATCTGTGGGCAAAACAAATTTGTGAGCTCCTGTTATCGCGGAATAATAAAAATAGCAAGAGAAAATTTGTTTCCAAATTATTTGTTTTTTTTTCTGTTAATGTATAGGTCAGGCAGCTTGTTGATTCAGCTTCAATTTGGTTCTTTTGTCTCTCTACGTCAATGTTTTGCTAAGATATCCGACTTTAAATGTAAAAAGATCCTGTCTTCGATCTTCGATATCTCAGCATCCAATGATCGCACGGGCAGCTTTGAAAAACTTAAATAAATTTCCTACACGACTCTTTCGTCGATTTTTTAGAAAAAAAAAACATTTTTTGCACCATTAATATTAATTTGAAAAAAGACAAAAAATTACTTTTTATGGTTTTTCAGTAAATGTACTACTACTTTGCAAATATTGGTGGAAAGACTAATGTTGCCCGGTTGTTCTTCTGCTTAATGTACCCCCAATAGCCCTATACATTTTCAATTTGATCCATCGAACAATTTTTCCCGATCGATTTATCAAAGTTTTACAAAACAAAGGAAGAAGTTTATTGTTCCTAAACATCGTGTAATCATCATCAGAATGGAAAAACCAATTTTCTTCGACTTTTTTCACAACTTTGCACTATAGTAGGAGAGCCCACAAGCGACACCTCGCACCCAGGTGTCAATCATCATCGACCTCCTCAAAAAACCAAAGCTTATCTGAAAGATCATCAATTTTTATGTAAGAAAAGCCACTGCTGCCTTTTCCAAACAGTGGAGAAAATGGCGGCAGCAGCGTTTGAAAGTCGCCCTCTGCGCAACCGAATTTGGCGTTTCAATTCGGTTTTATCAGCAATCGCCCGGTTCTTTTCGATTTGTATTATTGAAATACGCCTGCCACTATCACGAACAATGAACTTTGTGTGTCGTACATTGTTTAAACACATGGAATCGCATATTTTATGTGATATTTTTCGATTTTGCAGCCGTGTTCATTGTGTTTTTTTATACTTTCTTATGTCTTTCGTTACATTTCAAAGTAAATTAGTTTTCTTCGGTGAAAAAATATTAGGTGTCGTTGTTTCAACGAAGAAGATTCTAAAAAATATTCCAAAGTCGGGGATTTTTCAGCCGCTTTTTGGTAATTTATCATTTCTCGTGGCCCGTACGAATCTCTTCTGCTTTATATTTGTAAATAAAGACTACCTGAAACCTAGTACATAGTATATAGTATATGTATATATAGTACATAGTATAGTATAAAAAATGTGAGTATACTCACACTTGCATTCGAAGGAAACAGCGCTTCCCGTTCTTCTTGGTATTTTTGTTTCAAAACAGAACATTTTCTGTAGCACCCATAGTGATAACCAAAATTTACACTATTCTCACGAGTCAATGATGAGTCGCCGTATTCGAAACGTTTCTTTCTCCGATACGCGACAATAGTTAGACATTGGTCTAATGTACTCTGGGTAAATTTCATAACATCGCCATATTTTTTCCAAATAAAACAACGCATTTTAGATAGATATAAGATTTAAAAAACGGACAGCGACACGACCGTTACTGATGGCTTCTGAAACGAGACTGAGCAGGTATTACGTCTAGCCCCATTTTATTCTGACCGTTTTGAATAGCACAGCTGTAGTCTTACAATGTAGGGTCGAAGACTCGATTTCTGCTTAAAATATATAGCCAAAAAACCTTCATGTTTCAGGTAGCCTTCATTTGAAAATACGAGGGTGGGGTGAAAAGTTTCCGGCCTGACCAAGAAAAACGATATTTAATAATTTTTTTTGGCTTTATTTTTCAACATAATCTTCATCAACATTGATACATTTCTCATAACTCTTGCATCCCAAAAAACAGTAGCCATAACCTTGTTTGCCGATAAAATTGTTTTTGCCTTCTTTGGGGTTGGTTCCCCTTTTCCAACCCACTGTTTTGACTGTTCTTTACTTTCAGGAGTGTAGTGGTGGACTCATGTCTCATCAACAGTTATGACTCGACGCAAAAATTCGTTTGTATTACGTCTATACAGCGCCAAATTGTCGGTAGGGTCGAGCGTTAGCAAACGCTCGATTGGTCGAGCGTTAGCAAACGCGGCACCCACCTTGCACACAGCTTTTCCATGTTCAAATGGTTGTGCAAAATATTTCGCACACGTTCAGCTGACATCCTACAGGTCTCAGCTATCTCATGCACTTTCAACCTGCGGTCTTCCAACACTATTTTATGGATTTTTTCAATCATCTCTGAAGTTGTGACTTCAACGAGCCGTCCTGAGCGAAGTTTGTCAGAGGTGCTCACACGACCCATTTAAAATTCAGAAACCCACTGATTAATAGTTGAATATGATGGGGAGGAGTCCCCTAGTGCTGAATCCATCTCTTCTTTTATTTGTTTTTTTGTAAAACCTTTCAAATGGAAGTATTTGATGACAGCACGTTTTTCCAATTTTTCCATTTTTACGAAAACAACGGAAGCGTCTCGCGCAATGTGCTCTCAAACGCAAACTAACGTAGCGATTGGGCTGAAACTGTACATACAAGCTCGGTAGGAATGGTACTGTAGGACGCCGCTCCAAAACCTAGTGGCACCATCTCTTGGTCAGGCCGGAAACTTTTCACCCCACCCTCGTATAAAGCGGAAGAGATTCGTACGGGCCACGAGAAATAATAAATGACCAAAAAACGGCTGAAAAATCCCCGACATTGGACTAATTTATAGAATCTTATTCGTTGAAACAATGACACCTAGTATTTTTTCACCGAAGAACACTAACTTACTTTGAAATGTAACGAAAGACATAAAAAAAGTATTAAAAAACACAATGAAAACGGCTGAAAAATCGAAAAATATCACATAAAATATGCGATTTCATTTATTTAAGCAATCAACGACACCTAAAATTCATTGTTCGTGATAGTGGCAAGCGTATTTCAATAATACAAATCGAAAAAAACCGAATTGAAACGAGAAAATTCGGTTGCGCGGAGGGCGACTTTCAAACGCTGCTGCCGCCATTTTCTCCACTGTTTGGAAAGGGCAGTAGTGGTTTTTCTTACACACAAATTGATGGTCTTTTAGATAAGCTCTGGTTTTTTGAGAAGGTCGATGATGATAGACACCTGGGTGCGAGGTGTCGCTTATCCTTCGGCAGCAACTGATACGGCTTATCAGGGGGGCTGGCAGCACTACCTTTTCCTATAGTCCTACCCCTCCCCTGTCTCGAGGAACAATCAGAATACGGGAGACTTAACATGTCAGAAACGTGGAAAAATTATTATTTTTTATTAATTTTTTTTTTAGTGTTGACCGGTCCCAGACATGACAGCAGCGCCATTTTATGTTCCCCTATGAATGACATGACGAATTATATGTATAAACTTTGGAAGACCTATCATGACAGGTTTAGTGTCGTGGGCTCCTAGACTACTAGTTGCTTGTTAAAGAAAAAAAAATCGAAAAATGTTCAATTTTTTTTCTTTTTAAATTTGTAAAACATTTCAGGAAACGATACTGACTCATTTTTTACACGATTCGACCATAATTTCACTCATCTTTAATTGCATTAATTAACAGTTAATACCCCCAAGCTGTATTCACTAGTCGATCTGAGAACTTGTATGAGATTAATTCTCGATATTTTCCGCGAAGGTTATTAGGGTTACAAATAAAATAGTTTTTTTTTCAAAACTGATCTCTTTTTTAAGAAATAACCAATTAACATTATTTTTTACTAATATTTTATTTGGTAATTTTTTTCTGCGTTTTGAAAAAAAAATGAATTTAAAGTTTTTGTAAACTACCTTTTTTCAATTTTTGTTCATGCCTAGTTTGAAAAAAAAAACTGTTTCCTGGAACCCTAATAACCTTCCTAGAAAATATCAAGAGTTAATCTCATAAATGTTCTCAGATCGACTATTGAATACAGCTTGGGGTTAGCAACTTTTAATTAATGCAATTAAACATGAGTAAAATTATAGTGCGCAAAGGCCGAATCGGGTAAAAAATGAGTCAATATTGTTTCCTGAAATGTTTTACAAAGCTAAAAGAAATAATAAAAAAAATTAAATATTTTGAATTTTTTTCGTAAATTTAACAAGAAACTAGTGCAAAGTTGTGAAAAAAGTCGAAGACAATTGGTGTTTCCATTTTGATGATGATCACACGATGTTTCGAAACAATACACTTGTGCCTTTCATTGTTCTGTAAAACATTAATCAATCAGTCCGGAAAAACGGTTCGATGGATCCATTTGAAAATTATTAGGGCTATTGGGGCTACATTACGCTGAAAAAAAACGTGGCAACATTAGTCTTTCTATCAATATTTGTAAAGTAGTAGTAAATTTACTAACAAACGATAAAAAGTCACTTTTTGTCCGTTTTTCAAATTAATGTTAAGGGTGAAAAAATGTTTTTCTCAAAGATCAACAAAAGGGATTGGTAGGAAATTTATTCAAGTTTTCCAAGCTGCCGTATAATTCTCGTTACGATCATTGGTTGCTGAGAGATCGATGATCAAAGACAAGAGGATCTTTTTTCATTTAAAGTCGGATATATCAGCAAAAAAATTAACGTAGAGACAAAAAAATAAATTAAAGCTGAATCAACAAGCTAACTGACCTATACATTCAGTTGCGTGGAAAAAAATGACCTATCCCGTGAACCCTTAACAAAAAAAAAACGAATAAATTTGGAAATTTTTTCCTCCGCTATTTCTTATCATTGCGTGATAACCGCAGTTCACAAAAAAATGTTGCCAAGAG
Source organism: Ophion slaviceki (assembly GCA_944452715.1). NCBI lineage: Eukaryota > Metazoa > Arthropoda > Insecta > Hymenoptera > Ichneumonidae > Ophion > Ophion slaviceki. Next base: position 50,757,162 of record OX101783.1, read on the forward strand.
TTCGCGAAACTAGAAACTTGAAGTTTCAAAGGCTTTTTTTTATCTCGATGCGACCATTTTTCACATAGATACAGCGCTTCAAAAAAACACTCAAATAAATGAAGAAATTTTCTATTCCTTTAATTTTTTGGAGTAGTATATACAAATTATGGTCGAAAACACGAACTTTTTTTCGAACTCGTTACTATGTTTTTTAATAATTATTTTGAAATTTCTCCCCGTACTTGACTTCTAAAACTAATATAATTAACGAAAATATTTCACTCTTAGTTCCAGGATTATATTTACGATAGTTCTACTGCGTTCCGCGTTGGAACGCAACGAAAATTAATATTGGTGTATTCCTTTAATTTATTTCGGCAAACTTTGCTTACAAAAATCTTCTAACCGTTTTTTGTTTATTTAGCGATCTACAATATAAATCTTAAAAAAAAGAATTTCTATAACAATAAAAATATAAAAAATAAAATGTGAGCAAGAGCTTTCGTTGCGATCCAACAATGCAAACTTCCACGATGCATCGTTCCATTTGCATCGTTCCAACGATGCAAACAACATGGACAGGGTTGACTGAAATCCAGTAGTGCTATAGCAACTCGTGCACCACGATTTTCTATTCTTTCGACAAATAAACTCTTTTTACATACTTCAATATATACCTAATAAAGCCTAAAAGTTCTTCAGATGATGCATTTTATTGCTCTCTTTAAAAAAAATCCAAAGAAAACGGTCGATAATGGGCAGTTACGGTGGTGTCCTCCTTCCTTGACACACTGCGTCAATTTGACCTGAACGAATTTGAAATAAAATGCTGACTTTCCCAAAATTGAAAGTTTTCAAGAATTTCTTACAACAATTCTAATTTAGGGTTTTCGAGTTGCTAAAGACTTGCCCTGTGGAAAGGTGGTGACATCTTACCATCCGTTTTAATAAATTTAAACAAATACCTCGATCACGATTTTTAAACTCTTTATCCACCGCTCGCCTCACGAAGGCATGGGTACGACGTTGCTCGAGCCATAGAGAACATATTTTCCCATGGGCTTTGGGAGGGCACATCCTCTGTCGCACTCGTTGTCACAGACTCAATCGAAAATAATGTCAACGCCCTCCGGGGCTATTTTCCTCAGTTCATTCCTGTAATTGCTTCCACGCTCGAGGAGATAATCAATCGTGCCGGTCGACTTGAGCTCCTCGTATTTCGATTTTGCTGCAAAAACCAAAGATCATGTCACTGCGGGCCGTCTTTGGCACTTGAACGACTGCCTAGCCCAAACCACCGGCGGTGTGGATGAGAGGAGTTATGCCAGGTGTAATTCATGGTGATAGTTGTTGAATTCAAGTATCAAATTCTGACTGGTAGGGCAAAAAGGGCGAGTAAGCCGGAACCATGTTGAGCTCCGACCAGGCTTTGGGATCGGGCAGAGCGACGATTTGGTAGGCCCCTTTCAAGTTTTCAACTGCCTCACCAACGGCCTCGATATCACCAGGGTACTCGGAGCCCATGTTGAACAGAGTTTTCGGTGGAGAATCGATGACTCCCCGTCATCCTGGACATTGAGGCCACATGCTTTGACCCGGATAAGCACTTCACCGTCAGCGAGTTGAGTGTCAGGTCTCCTCAACCCCTTACACCCTTGATACCCCCGAAACCGTTGAGTATAATAAAACGCATGTACCTCGATTTCCGGTCTTCTTTCCTCGCGGTTCGACTTCGGTTTCTCGCTGTCATCATTTTCCTCGATCGTCTGTTCCTTGTCATCGGCCGCGGCGGTCTTCTCGTTGATTATTATTTTTTGTCGGGCTGCTAGTTGTCGGGATTCTTCGTTGGTGTTGTGCGGGCGTCCTAAGGAGTCTTCTCGCCCTCGACCACCAGGCTCATTTCGATTCGAGAAGATACGATTCTTTTCGTACGAAAAATTCGGCGAAAATCTCACGAAACAAACGCGATGAAAAACAATCTACTCTATCACACAGCTATTACACATTAAATATATTTCGAACGAATGTGCGAGGTTATAGCCGCTGCTTCCGACCTGTCAAAAAAAACAAATTGTTCTACGAATTGTTCTAAAACAGATTAACTAACGTTTCGCTTCGGTAAATAATATTTTGAGCTTTGTTAGGCATTTTTTGCTACATTTATGTACAAAATTTCAAAATGACCTTTCTCCGCCATTTACTCATGGGAACTGGTGAAACAAAGCTTAAAATGTGTGTTTTTAGACGGACGAGAGCTTGGTTCTCGCCAAATTACCGAAAATGCGATGCAAGGGTTAATAATTCAGTTTTTCGCATGGTGGCCACAAACTGTAAACCTCAACATTTTGGAAAAAATCGAGAACCATGCTCTCGGAACCAGCATGCACGCAACAAATTTCATTCCAATTGGTTGTTCTGTTCGAGAGAATTCCAATTTTAAAGTTTTGAAGTGGTCAAAGCCGTGTGGCAGATCGCCTTTAAATTGCTTTAAAGAAATAAGCGCGAGCACTATTTGTGATCTCGATGCCGCTTATCGTCGACGAATTCGATCTCGACCAAAATCTCGAGCGAGCGAGATCGCTCGAGGCTCACTCTGCAAAAGAAAGGTATAATTTTACATTGTTTGTTGTTTACACAAATAATGCGTCTGGCATTTTTCTCTGCCAGGGTTTATCTTTGGCAGGTTCTCCGAGTATCAAATTATCGATCAATGGAGGTGGCTAGTCTCGCTCTATAAAAGAGCGGTGAAATTGTGCGGTCGCGAGTTGTTTAAACAAATGGCCTGGAAGCGATTTCTTCCCTCGACAACGGACATCGGTTGAAATTTCATTTCGGTTAAACTTTCTAGCAAACGGGGTTTGCTAGAGACTCGTATTGTGGAACGGGGCTGGCAATTTCCCATGCTTTTCCGATTAATTTTAACAAATAAGCTCGAGGGATTTTTGTAATCTCGATGCCGCTTATCGTCGACGAATTCGATCTCTGCGTAAATCTCGAGCGAGCGAGGTCGCTCGAGACTCACTCTGCAAAAGAGAGGTACAACTTTACAATGTTTATTATTTAAACAAATGCGTCCGGAATTTTTCTCTCTGCCAGGGTTCATCTTCGGCAGGTTCTCCGAGGATCAAATTCTCAATCAATAGAGATCGCTAGTTTCGCTCTACGAAAAAGCGGCGAAATTATACGGACGCGAATTGTTTAAACAAATGGCCTGGAATCTATTTCTTCCGTCGACGGCGGACATCGGTGGAAATTTTATTACGGTTCAACTTTCTAGCAAACGGGGTTTGCTAAAGACTCGTGTTGTGAAAGGGTACTTGCATTTTCCCACACTTTTTTAACTAATTTAAACAAATAAGCTCGAGGACTATTTGGAATCTCGATGCCGCTTATCGTCGACGAATTGGATCTCGGCCAAAATCTCGAGCGAGCGAGATCGCTCGAGACTCACTGTGCAAAAGAGAGGTACAAGTTTACAATGTTTATTGTTTAAACAAATGCGTCCGAAATTTTTCTCTCTGCGAAGGTTAATCTTCGGCAGGTTCTCCGAGGATCAAATTATCAATCAATGGAGGTGGCTAGTCTCGCTCTACGAAAGAGTGGTGAAATCGTACGATCGCGAATTGTTTAAACAAATGGCCTGGAATCGATTTCTTCCCTCGACGACGGACATCGGTGGAAATTCCATTACGGTTGAACTTTCTAGCAAACGGGGTTTGCTAGAGACTCGTATTGTCGAATGGGGCTGGCAATTCCCCATGCTTTTTCAATTAATTCAAAGAAATAAGCTCAAGGACTTTTTGTAATCTCGATGCCGCTTATCGTCGACGAATTTGATCTCTGCCAAAATCTCGAGCGAGCGAGATCGCTCGAGACTCACTCTGCAAAAGAGAGGTACAAGTTTACAATGTTTATTGTTTAAACAAATGCGTCCGGAATTTTTCTCTCTGCCAGGGTTCATCTTTGGCAGGTTCTTCGAGGATCAAATTCTCAATCAATAGAGATCGCTAGTCTCGCTCTACGAAAAAGCGGCGCAATTATACGGTCGCAAATTGTTTAAACGAATGGCCTGGAATCGATTTCTTCTGTCGACGACGGACATCGGTGGAAATTTTATTACGGTTCAACTTTCTAGCAAACGGGGTTTGCTAGAGACTCGTGTTGTAAAAGGGTACTTGCATTTTCCCACACTTTTTAAACTAATTTAAATAAATAAGCTGACTATTTGGAACCTCGATGCCGCTTATCGTCGACGAATTCGATTTCTGCCAACATCTCGAGCGAGCGAGCTCGCTCGAAAATTTGTTTATTATTTAAACAAACGCGTCCAGCATTTTTCTCTCTGCCGTGGTTTATCTTTGGCAGGTTATTCGCGGTTGATCAAGTTCGAGAGTGAACGAGATCGACCGAGTCTCACTCTGCAAAAGAGTAGTAAAATTTCACACGCAACGCCTATTGTTCAAATGAATACGTTCAGTATTTTTTGCTCTGCCATGGTTTATATTCGGCAAGTTGTCTGCGGTCGACCAAGTTTGTGAGCCAACGAGATCGACCTAGTCTCACTCTGCGAAAAAGTGGTAAAAGTTGACAAGCAATGCCTACTCTTCAAACGGATTTGTTCGGTATTATTTCTCTCTACCATGGTTTGGTAGGTTGGCCGCGGTTTGAGTTTTCTAGCAATGGAGATCACTAGAGACCGACTTTAACGCACAGTGATAGAAGTTCGAGCGCCATCTTACTCTCCGATAATGCTTACCTTCGGAGGTGGCCGATTGCTAGTAAATCCCTCTCGAAAGGGCGTTGTAATTACCTTTCATTATAAAGGAATAGACTTCATCCACGTCTTTTTCCTCAGCAACGATATTCGTCGAGTGTGTCGGTGACACCTCTGGCTTATTGATTGCCAAAAGATTTGCCAATGAGCCGACGGTATTCCGGTCCATGGGTCGGGCAAGTCCGCACCGTTACGTTCGGATGTCCGCAACGGTAACACGTCACTTTCCGCGGGCGATTGGACGTTTGGCGGAAAAGTCCTGTTTCTCCGCAATTGAAACATGACCCCAACCGAGGCCTTAACGCCTCGGTTACGTTTCCCGTTAGTGGACACTCCTCACGGGAGACTCGCGCTCGTTTGACCGGTTGACTGCCGCCGGCCTCCGATCTTGATGCAGGACGGTCTGATCCACACAAACTTTCGGTGGTCTGCGTACCCACCTCTCGCGTTCGAGGTTTTGCGACCTGCGTTTCCGACCTCTCCATAGTTTTGGGGGTCGTTTGCTTTGATGCGTCGCTGACTGCCGGTATTTCGCAGCCCGCGATGGCCGTAACCGGACAGCCTAAACCCTTGAGAATATGGCAATCTCGCTCTTTTTGATGGGTCAGTACACGAACTTGGGTCCCCAAGGCAGTGAAAAATTCGGGATGCAGGTAGTCCATAGCAGTGAGTTCACGTACGTACGGCCTCAATGAGTCCCGCACAGGGTTTGGATCCAACTCACCTGGAATTTCCAAACCCACGAAGTTCCAGGCCTCTATAGCTTCCTCGATCAGTGAGGGGGCCGAGGAACTGGATTCACTGGATCCATATCCTCTGTTAGAGGTTCTTCTCAAACCTGCGAACAAACGTCTGTCGTCGATGGCTCAACCTCGGTAGGGGAGGCGGTCCTCGAGAACGGGCGACTATCAGCATTTGTTATAACGCTGGATGGCGAAGGTTCTGCGGCCTCTTCCGTCTTGACGGGTGTGTGCCAACTCCCTTTCGCGAATCCCTCCATCGCGTTCCGTTGAGGCGCCGTTAATGTGTTACCCCGATCAGACAAAATGACAATTCGATTACAATTGAAAAATAGCAGAAAAATATATCTACGGTCTGAAAAACGACGTCAGAATGATTAGTAAAAAAAATATTTCTACACAATAAGATTATGCTAGGCGAAGATCAGCAGACCTTTCCACGCGACCGTAGGACAGCGGCGAGCTACCTTCCTCAAAGATTTTCTCCCGCGTTTGATGAGGCTGCTGAGGATAATTAATTCCTGAGGCACAAAGTGGTACTTTGGTCAACATTTGAAAAAATTACAGGAAAATGTACCTTGAATCTGGAAAACGATGTAAGAATATTTTATAACGGACGAAATCTAAACTGCGAAATATACGTCTCACAGATGACAGGGACCGTATAACCTCGACAGTTTCAGGAGACGAAAAAAATGCTGATTAAACTAACTACTAATATAACAGGAAAACAATGACCCGATCGACGGCTGGCGAACCAAAAATTACGCGAACGTGATTACGAAATATTTGAAAAGTAGACGGTAGTTCAGATAACCCGATATTTCTAAAGATACCGGTAGTTTAGATAACCCGATGACTGTATAGGGAACAAAAAATAACGAGGACAGGTAACCCGATATTTTAAAGACAGGCGGTAGTTCAGATAAGCCGATGAATGTATAGGGAAAAAAGTAACGAGCACAGATAACCCGATATTTCAAAAACAAACGGTAGTTTAGATAACCCGATAGATGTATAGGGAACATAAAATAACGAGGACAGGTAACCCGATATTTTGAAGGCAGACGGTAGATCAGATAACCCGATGGATCTATAGAGAAAAAAAGTAACGAGGACAGATAACCCGATATTTGAAAAGCAAACGGTAGTTCAGATAACCCGATATTTGAAAAGCAAACGGTAGTTTAGATAACTCGATAGATGTATAGGGAACAAAAAATAACGAGGACAGATAACCTGATATTCGAAAGATGACGCTGAAGCTGGCAGACAGACCTAGCAGACGCGCGCCGCCCGAACCCAGTACATTTTTATCGTGACTGTACGCGCTCGGGTCGCAGCGTAGTGAGGCAGCACAGGGCCTACCCCCACCACTTAGCCGCTCGCGAATGAGCCGCATATATCCGTCTGGCGGAAATAATGTTTTTTTTTGCTTAACAACAACCGTCACCGGGATGAATCATGAGTCGATCGTTTCGTCCATTCATATAGATTAAGCATGTAAATCGTCAAGTCGCAATTGTCATGCGTGTTGACGGCAGACGACTTTGAACAAAAATTTTGTTCAAGTACGGAGACCCGAATGGCGGAAAACTTTTTTTATTCTTAATTAACAAAAGCCGTCACCGGAATGAAACATAGGGGGATTGATTCGGCGAAGTATAAAGAATAAGCACGTAAATAGAAAAAGTCGCTACTGTCATGCGTGTTCGCAGCAGACGGCCTTTTTTGAGATCTTTCGTGCGAGTAAGGAGGAGCGATTCGCGAATAACAATTTTTTAATTAACTTAACAAAGTCGGCCCCGGGATAAATCATAGGTCAATCGATTCGTCTCATTATAAACAATATGCAGCTGAATTTAAAAAGTAGCTGCTGCCAACCTGCAGCCGTCTGCTGCGAACACGCATGACAGTAGCGACTTTTTATATTTACGTGCCTATCCTATATACTTGGCCGAATCGATCGCCCTATGTTTCGTCCCGGTGACGGCATTTGTTGATTAACAAAAATAAATTGTTATTCTCGAAAAGAGTCGTGCTGGCCGCACGATTAAATTCACAAAAGGTCGTCTGCTGCCAACCTGCATGACAGCAGCTACTTTTTAAATTCAGCTGCATATTGTTTATAATGAGACGAATCGATTGATCTATGATTTATCCCGGGGCCGACTTTGTTAAGTTAATTAAAAAATTGTTATTCGCGAATCGCGCCTCCTTACTCGCACGAAAAATCTCAAAAAGGGTCGTCTGCTGCCAACCCGCATGACAGTAGCGACTTTTTATATTTACGTGCCTATTCTATATACTTGGCCGAATTGATCCCCCTATGTTTCATCCGAGTGACGGCTTTTGTTAATTAAGAATAAAAAAAGTTATCCACCATTCGGGTCTCCGTACTCGAACAAAATTTTTGTTTAAAGTCGTCTGCCGTCAACACGCATGACAATTGCGACTTGACGATTTACATGCTTAATCTATATGAATGGACGAAACGATCGACTCATGATTCATCCCGGTGACGGTTGTTGTTAAGCAAAAAAAACATTATTTCCGCCAGATGGATATATGCTGCTCATTCACGAGCGGCTAAGTGGTAGGGGTAGGCCCTATACTGCCTCGCTACGCTGCGACCCGAGCGCGTACAGTCACGATAAAAATATACTGGGTTCGGGCGGCGCGCGTCTGCTAGGTCTGTCTGCCAGCTTCAGCGCCATTGTTTGAAAGACAAACGGTAGTTCAGATAACCCGATGGATGTATAGACAAAAAAAGTAGCGAGGACAGGTAACCCGATATTTTGAAGGCAGACGGTAGTTCAGATAACCCGATGGATGTATAGGGAAAAAAGTAACGAGGAAAGATAACCCGATATTTGAAAGGCAAACGGTAGTTCAGATAACCCGATATTTCAAAAGCAAACGGTAGTTTCGATACCCCGATAGATGTATAGGGAACAAAAAATATCGAGGACCGATAACCTGATATTTGAAAGGGAGACGGTAGTTTAGATAACCCGATAGATGTATAGGGAAAAAAGTAACGAGGACAGATAACCCGATATTTGAAAGGCAAACGGTAGTTCAGATAACCCGATATTTCAAATGCAAATGGTAGTTTAGATAACCCGATAGATGTATAGGGAACCAAAAATAACGAGAACAGATAACCTGATATCCGAAAGGGAGATGGTAGTTTAGATAAGCCGATAGATGTATAGGGAACAAAAAATAACGAGGACAGATAACCTGATATTCGAAAGGGAGACGGTAGTTTAGATAAGCCGATAGTTGTATAGGGAACATAAAATAACGAGGACAGGTAACCCGATATTTCGAAGGCAGACGGTAGTCCAGATAACCCGATGGATGTATAGGCAAAAAAAAGTAGCGAGGACAGATAGCCCGATATTTTTAAGGCAGACGGTAGTTTTGATAACCCGATAGATGTATAGGGAACATAAAATAACGAGGACAGATAACCCGATAGTTTGAAGGCAGACGGTAGTTCAGATAACCCGATGGATGTATAGGGAAAAAAGTAACGAGGACAGATAATCCGACATTTTGAAGGCAGACGGTAGTTCAGATAACCCGATATTTCAAAAGCAAACGGTAGTTTAGATAACCCGATAGATGTAAAGGGAACAAAAAATAACGAGTACAGATAACCTGATTTTCAAAAGGGAGACGGTAGTTTAGATAACCCGATAGATGTATAGGGAACATAAAATAACGAGGACAGGTAACCCGATATTTTGAAGGCAGACGGTAGTTCAGGTAACCCGATGGATGTATAGGCAAAAAAAAGTAACGAGGACAGATAGCCCGATATTTTTAAGGCAGACGGTAGTTTTGAAACCCGATAGGAACATAAAATAACGAGGACAGGTAACCCGATATTTTAAAGGCCTACGGTAGTTCAGATAACCCGTTGGATGTGTAGAGAAAAAAAAGTAACGAGGACAGATAACCCGACATTTTGAAGGCAGACGGCAGCTAGATAACCCGATAGATGTATAGGGAACATAAAATAACGAGGACAGGTAACCCGATATTTTGAACGCAGACGGTAGTTCAGAGAATCCGATGGATGTATAGGGAAAAAAGTAACGAGGACAGATAACCCGACTTTTTGAAGGCGGACGGTAGCTTAGATGGCCCGATGGATATATAGGGAACAAAAAATAACGAGGACAGATAACCCGATCGATGGCTAGGGACCAAAATTAACGTAGTTAGATAACCCGAATGTTGAAGGGCAGACGATGAACAGAAAACCCGAAATTGGGAGCACAGACGGCTGGACTGATAAACCTGGTCGATGGTTCGGATGAAACCCCGATGTTGAAGGGCAAACGGTTGGATAGATAACCTGCAGTTTGAAGGACTGACGGTAGCATAGATAACCCGATCGATGCCCATGGAACATAAAATTACGTTTACAGATAACCGGAAATAATATTTCATAATAATAAAAATAAAAATGGAGGAAAATTTGTTACGTTGTAACGAAGCCAAATATTTGAGGTAGAGCATGGATACTGGTTTTTCGATAATATCGAAATACTGGAATATCGGACCACAAATCACCTATTGCACTCGAATAATACCGGTATTTCGATATCAGAGTAAAAAAGATAAAAATATTCTGTACTATTGTTTTTTCTTCCGTTCAAGTTACCTTTACTTGTTTTTTTACGTTTAACAGCCTTAAAATATTATCACCTACTTTACTTGAGAGCAACATTATGATGGATGAAATACTATCTGGGTTAAATTGACCCAGTGTGTCAAAATCATGGCCAAATATGACTGTGTCAATGAAGGGTAAATAAGTACTATAGTATTACTTAGCTATACACTATTATTTCTACAACTTGCTTCTTTACTTTAGGGCCGTACGGAAATTACGTAACGCAATTGCGGGTGGGGGGGGGGTCGGCCAGGCGTTACGGTCTACATACATGGAGGGGGGGGGGGGGCTGGGGTCAAGGTTTGCGTTACATCACGATTTTGAAACTGCCAGAAATAGCAAAATTTCTGCATGTTCAACTTTTTAATTTAAACCTCGCGTGCAATTTTACCGTGGACAGCTCACAGCTTTCTATACGCAATGTCAGTTAAGGGGGAAAGTCACTGTGCAAGAATTTGCACAGTAGCTTTCCTACATCACCCAAGCAAAATTTGAAGGATTTTTTTTTATAATTCTTGAAAGTACATGTATTGAAAAATATGTTGGCAACATTCTTATTAACAAGTCCGAAAATTGACGGAGTTATAGTCCCTTTAGTGAGAACAGGTAGCGTGACCGGTTAGTGCCCTCAGTCCCTACAGGTGTGGCTTCATTTAGAATAGATAAAGTTTATTATTTTTTTGTGAATTTTGTGAAATATCATGAAGATGAAGAACCGTCATATCGCCCGCGACTAGATACTTCAATGTAAGTATCAATATTCTAGAAAAAACCTAACTTTATATCAAGACACACGGAACGAAAAGTTTGAACGCGTTTTTCTTGAAACTAGTTTCTTCGGCCTCGTCCGAGCGGATACTTAAAAACTTATCGACCGATTTTCAATTTTTTAACAAATATTTTTTTAATCGCAGTGACGAAGGTTGTACGTATCCGCGTTTTTAACATTTGATGACGACTATTTTTAAAGACTGCTTGGATACAGAAAGAAGGCCTTGAAAATAGAAAAAAATGTCCCAACTGTCGGCATTTTGTAAAAAAAAAACCAAAATAAAAAAAACGGTTACGCATAACGATAACTACATTTGTATAGATATCGATAATTTACAGATAACCTTCCATAAAGATATCGATGGGACAATAAAGAGAAATTTTTAATTTTCGTGGTCAAATCAAGGCATATATCTCGGTTAATTTTCAAATTTTTTTCATAAAAATAGGTATAAAACGAGATGAATATATACTTCATAAAATGAGTATAAAAACCCGATCCTTTCATAATTAGTTATGTCTATGAAAAAAAATCCTTCTTATTGACGACAAAGCACCCGTCATACGCAACGGAATAGGGAAGGCGGTTCTAGCGAAGCGTTACGGTCGCGTTGCGTAAGGGGGGGGGGGTCAAAAATTGGGAAATTTTGCGTTACGTAATTTATGTACGCTCCCTTTCAACCTTCTAACGTTTTTAATCAAGGTTTCATATAAATATCGGAACATATCGAAATACCGGTATACCAGTAATACAAATTGATTATATCGAAATAACACCGGTATTAGCGAAAACTCCGATAGTCCAAGCTCTAATTTATGGACTTCAAATTTCTCACTGAAGTAATTCATCACTAAGTATCCTTTGGCTATGAACCACTCCGCTGGGAAATCCGAACTCGTCACGTATTTCAAGCCAATTTTTGTCAGCTTATAGGTTCATTGCCAAGGGTAGTTACTTGGCAACGAACCATTCCACTGATAAATTTGGATTAAAAATACTTGAGTGTTTCATTGTCAAGGATACTCTCTTAACGCTAAATCACTTCGCTGAGCAACTTTAACTGGTCAAGTATTTTGCGTCTCAATCTGTCAGCGAAGAGCTTTCTCACTAAGGACCCTTCCTCGGCAATTCGTGCTTCGACACGAATCGATTTATGCCGAAGCACAAATCCTCACCGATGAATCTCTTAGAATTAGAAGTATACTGAGTGGAGAGATAAATTCCCAAGGATGCTTCCTTGGCAACTTTTGTCGAAGCATGAATTGCCAAGGAAGCGTCCTTGGCAATGAATCTCTCTACTCAAATTCGTTTGCAATATACCGAGCGGAGAGACTTATGGCTAAGGATGCCTCCTTGGCAATTCGTGCTGCAGCACGAATCGAATCGTGCCAAAGCTAAATTCCTATTCAAGTTAAATGTCCATTCGTTTCGTGCCGAAGCACGAATCGAATTGGAATTTAGCTTCGGCACGGATCAATTTGTGCCACAGCACGAATTGCCAAGGCTGCATGCTTGGCGTTAGACCTCTCCGCTCGGTATATCGTATCCTGACTTAAACATGAAATTTTCGCCGAATTTTCGTTTGAATTCGTTTGGAATATACCGAGCGGAGGGATTCATCGCTAAGGATGCTTCCTTGGCAATCCGTGCTTCAGCACAAATTGGTTTGTGCCGAAGCTAAATTCCAATTTGATATGTGCTTCGGCACGAAACAATTTGTGTCAAAGCACAAATTGCCAAGGAATCATCCTTGGGGATGAATCTCTCTGCCTGAATTTCGCGGTTGAATTCTTTTGCAATATACCGAGCAGAGAGACTTATCGCCAAGGATGCCTCCTTGGCAATTCATGCTGCGGCACGAATCTAATAGTGCAAATCTAAATTCAATTTGGGCTAGATTTTAACTTGTTTCGTGCGGAAGCCCAAAACGAATCGGAACTTAGCTTCAGCTCGAATCAATTTATGCCGAAGTATGCATCGAATTAGGATTTAGCTTCGGCACGAACCAATTTGTGCCAAAGCCTGAATTGCCAAGAATCCATCCTTGGCGATGAACCTCTCTCCTTGGTATATTCTACCCTGATTCGAACGTGAAATTCTTGCCAATTTTTCGTTCGAATTCGTTTGAAATATACGAAGCGGGGTGACTCATCGCCAGGGATGCCTTCTTCGCAATTCGTGCGTCGGCCCGAAGTGAATCGTGCGAAAGCTAAATTCCATTTCGAGCTAAATTTCCATTCAATTCGTTCCGAAGCACGAATCGAATAGGTTCAGCACGGAACAATTTGTGCCGAAGCACGAATTGCCAAGGAATCATCGTTGGCCATGAATCTTTCCGCTCGGTATATTCTAACCTAATTCGACCGTCCAATCGCCGAGCATTTCCCGTTTCCAAAATTCAGTCGATTCTTGTTTCGGCATGAATAGATTCATGACGAAACAAGAATCGAATTGCAATTTCATTTATAAAAAATTGCGCGGGCTAAAAAATGTACCTTACCTTGGAGTTGGCACCGGTCATCCGATCTCTCTGCAGTTAGAACTTCTGACGAAAAATCTTCGTTCCAGCGGCAACCGATTGCTTCTCCAATTTGCGATTATCTTCTTACACTAAACACAATAACTTGTACTTTTCACGATGATTTGGCTGATCAGAACAATGGTTCTGACGTACGATTCACGAAGCCATTGCAATACCGTTGATTACACGTGACGCACAATGCCGCCAAAATATAACTCTTCGCAAAACGCGCCGGACGGCGCGGTCGCAAAGTACGCGCCACGACGTGTTGTTGAGATACGCCTTTCAGCGTTTCCATGAACGCTCGCGTATGGCGTTTCAACTTTTGAGTCTGTAAGGGTGAGGCCAGATGAGCGTAATTAAAGCTGCGTAATTTGCGTCGCTTAATTAACGCTGTGTAATTTGCATCGCTTAATTAACGGTGCGTATTTTGCGTCGCGTAATTAAAGCAATGTAATTTGAATGAACTTGGAATTTTAAAGAGCGCCTCTTAGAGAGCGCAGCGCCGTCCCCGGATGCGACTGTAACCACCCGTTGTGTCGCGCGATACCGCCTTGATGCGGGGTTGGCAGGCCTACCTTGAGTGTTCAACGACATCGAAGAAACAAATATACATTCTGTCGAATCGAAGAACAGTTGACGATAACTCGCAGTAAGTGTTTTTGTTTATTTCAAAAGAATTGTTTTTATATGTTTAATATTAATAATTCTACTCTTCGATAGTAATATTTTCTAAGAATGTATTTGTTTAAATGTGGTATAATACAAGTAAATCGATGTTTTTTATTGTTTAGATCCAAAAAAGAAGAAAGGTCCGGTCGGGCGGCCGAAAAAGGTGGTAAGTAAGGTTGAACCAATTTTTTTCATTTACAACATTGATAATTAGTCCTACCTTTTGCACACTGTCAAGGATTTGAAGTCCAAATTTCTTAGTGGAGTGATTCGTGATGGTGTGGAAGTTTGCATCGTTGAAACGCAACGAAAGTTCCGCTTCACATTTTATTTTCCATATTTTTATTGCTATAGGTGATCTTTTTTTTATAGATTTATAACGTGGATCGATAAACAAATTTCTTAAAAAATGGTTGAAGGACTTCCGTAGGCGAAATCTGCCAAAAGAAGTTAAATTCGTTGCAGTCCAACGATGCAAACTTTAGCAGCGTGATTCGTGGCCAAGCACACTTTCCTGTCAATGGACCATTCCGCTGACAGGTTTGGACGTAAAATACTTGAGTGCAAATTTCTCAGCGGAGTGATTCATAGCCAAGGAAGTATCGTCAGCTCTGATTCACTCCGTTGAGAAATGGGAGCAAAGAATTCCGCTGGCAAGTTTGGACTTCAAATACGTGACGACTTGAAATTTCTCAGCAGAGTGATTCATAGCCAAGGATAACTTCCCTCGCAATGAACCACTTCGTTGACAAGTTTGAACGTAAAATGCTCTATGTGCTCAAATTTGTCAGTGGAGTGGTTCATCGTCAAGCACGTATCGTTGGCGATGAATAGCTCCGTTGAGAAATTTCAACTCAAAATCCTCTATCGTGTGAAAATAGTATCACCAATCCGGTTCGCATAAATGAATTGGTTGACATTACAAAGCTTAATATTTTTTCCAAATTTATTGGTAACGCATTTGGGACATATAAAATTGGAAAAAAATATAATGTATTGTCGTCTCAATCAGCAAATTGGTGTGCGAGTCATCAGTGGATGGCTTTGAGGTAGTACGAGCGTGCAATCTTGATTTCTATAGATTTTGTTCAAATTTTAACCAGACATTGTTCATATCATTATGCATGTTTGAGTGAAATTTCAGAACAGTCGACTATTTAGATTGGAAGATAATGGGTTTTTAAATGGCAACTTTTAACACTGCAGGGTCTGCATTGAAATTTAAACAAAATAATTTTCCGTAAAAAATATTTATCCCCTATAATAAGAAGACACACCGCATCGTTCCATGTATCCAATGACGTGAGTTTACGCGGCATATTTAAAATAATACTGCAACACAAATTTTTATTTGGAAGTAATTTTTAATCGAACAAAGTTTTTAATTAGTTATGAATGAACGAACACTTTTATTTGTTGATGAAGCTAACATAAACAATATAAAATTAATATTTATAATGCAAATATTTTCTTATGACAACATTTTTAACTTTAGGAACACGATAATTATTTTTTTTCTCGAAATATTGAACAATACTGTTCTGTGGTGTTGGCATATGTCTTTTTATTATAGGGGACAAACATTTTTTTACGAAAAATTATTCTGTCTAAATTTCAATGCAGACACCCTACAGTGATAAAATTTGCAATTTTAAAACCCATTATCTCCCAATCTAAATAGTCGACTGTTCTGAAATTTCACTCAAACATGCATAATGATGTGGACAATGTCTGGTGTAAATTGGAACAAAATCTATAGAAAACAAGATTGCGCGCTCGTACTACCTTAAGTGCAAATTTGTCAGTGAATGGCTAATCAACAAATTTCCTTCGCGATGAGTCAGTCTATTTACAAATATGTACTTTAAATCACAGAATTTATCATTTTTCCTGGTTCCGCTTGTTTAAATTATTTGCTTATTTTTCAGATTAACAACCCACCAACCGAGCCGCAACCGCTTCCCCAAGCGGATCCACCGGAGCCGATACCGGGCACCCCTCCGCCACCGCCGCCGGTGCAGGAGATCGACCTGCCACCGCCGCCGGCGCAGGTCATCGGCCCACCATCGCCACCGACGCAAGCGGTCCACGCGCCACCACCGCAGACGGTCCAGCCGCGAAACTGGACATATGTTCAGGCAGTGGAACGGCGGCCACGCCGGCGGGCGCAGCCGCAACATCGCCCGCAGACGTACGTGCCGCCGCCGCCACATCGCCCGCAGGTGGCTCAGCCGCCGCCGCCGCCGCCGACGCCACAATATATGCAGCAATTTGGGCAGGTATGTAACTCCTCGATGGAAAATCTTAATTGTTAATTTACGGGCAACATCTTTCTAGATGCCTCAACAAACGGCCAAATACCGATTTTTTTTCTGGAAAACTGATGGTGTGAAAAATACGAATTTTTTAAAACGCATAGATACATATATTGAGAGCTTTAAAAAAATCACCAAAATTAAAAAAAAAAACAAAAATGGCCACCGACAGATAATGTATTTTTTTTGCGACATTTGGCGGCGGATATATCTCGAGAACCACTCGATGGATTTTTCCGAAATTTACAGGAGATACGTTCACGAACATTTAAAGGTCGGTGACGATATTTGATTTTCAAAATAATTTTTTTTTTTACAAAGGGGAGATCAATTGGAAGTTGAGCATACAGAATGTATTTAAAAATTCGCACTTTTTTCGTAAGTATTAAAAAATAAAGATCGATTTTGAAAACGTGGGGTCGTCAACGTCTTTGAACGGTTTCTCCTGTAAGCACGAAAACAACCCATCAAGTGGTTATTGAGATATCATGCCTACCGCCAAGCTCTGCAAAGAGAATTTCATCATCTGCCGGCGAAAATTGTTTTTAAAGGCTCTATATATGAAGCATTCCACACCAAGTGAAACACTAAAAAATCGTGTGATTTTTAAATGGGCTCATAATTTGTTTTTAAGTTCATTCGAGTGTCAAAAGCAACTACAATTTTTTTTAAATTTTTAAATTGTATTTAACACTCGAATTTGGATACCGGGAAATTTTTCTCGTTTTTTTTTCGATTCATCATACTCAAAAAGTGATGCATTGTACAAAAAAAACGTCAAAGAAGAAAATTTAGGTTTTCGAATGTACTTTTCAATCAAATATGCTTCGTAACTGTTAAAAATTCTGCTAATGTATTTTTCAACGAAATAAGGTAAAGATAATTTTTTTCGTCAAGTTCGCCCACTTTTATTTTTCTATAAATTTGAGAGAACTTTCATTGATGTCATAACAAACCATAGAAAAATTGGCATGATGGAGAATTCATATCTTCCAATTATTTTTTAAGATTAATTGATGAAGAATTTTATCGAACCATGCATATTGAATATCGACCATTGTTTTAGGCACAACAGTGGATTGCGACAAATATTTAGTATTATCTAGATCCATTTTGTCCTCCTTTCAATTCAATTATGGTTTTGTTTGTCTGCCTCGAAATTTTTCATTTTTGAATCTTTTTATCGTTAAACAATGAGTGAATCATAATATGGTTAGTCTACTAATACAAAAGCCACCGATGAGAAAACCATATCGAATCGTTTTGACCGAGTTCTTCCGCAAAATCAATTGTATTAGTATTGAGAGTGAGCAAACCAAATCATTCAACAAACGAAAAGCAAGATTTCTTTTTGATACGAGAATAACGCTACGAGAACCGGTGAGTAAATGAAAAATTTCGGGGCAGACAAACAAAACCATAATTGAATTGAAAGGAGGAGGACAAAATGGTGCTAGATAATACTAAATATTCGTCGCAATCCACTGTTGTGCCTAAAACAATGGTCGATATTCAATATCCATGGTTCGATAAAATTCTTCATCAGTTAACCTTAAAAAGTAATTGGAAGATATGAATTCTCCATGCCAATTTTTCTGTGGTTTGTTATGACATCAACGAAATTTCTCTCAAATTTATAGAAAAATAAAAGTGGGCGAACTTGACGAAAAAAATTATTTTTACCTTATTTCGTTGAAAAATACATTAGCAGAATTTTTAACAGTTACAAAACATATATAATTGAAAAGTACATTCGAAAACCTAAATTTTCTTCTTTGACGTTTTTTTGTACAATGCATCACTTTTTGAGTATTTTTTTTATAATTTTTTCTGTTGTCTCTGCTACGGCGAACGCTTCGCTAATTGTAGCTTCCATGTACAGGGATTTCCCCCTTTTACATTTCCCATCATTTTCTCCAATCCACATCCCTAATCGATCCCCACCTTGCGGCCGCAGCCGACTTCCCCTGTGTATCACATTCACCATGACATTTTCTGTCATGGGTATAGGGAAACTGCGGAAAACCTATACCAATACAGCCGATCTCGAGTTTGCTTCCCAGCCTCGGAGCTAGTCGCGTTTCGTCGAGAAATAGCTCACAGGCTACAGCCATACACGCCCGACACACACACGTACCGGTACGTGTGCGCGACATCCGTGTAGAACTGGGCTACGTCACGCCTGTGTTTTTATTTCTCTCCGAAACTACGAGACGGTAATTCGAACCCGCGACCTCCCGATGTGCTGATTACAGAGGCAAGCACGCTAACCACTAGGACAGCACATCGTATTTCACTTTTTGAGTATGATGAATCGAAAAAAAAAACGAGAAAAATTTCCCGGTATCCAAATTCGAGTGTAAAATCCAATTTAAAAATCTTTAAAAAATTGTAGTTGCTTTTGACGCTTGAACGAACTTGAAAACAAATGATGAGCCTATTTAAAAATTACATGATTTTTTAGTGCTTCACGTGGTGTGGAATGCTTCAGAGAAGTCCATTTATATTTAAAAAAATGGATTTCTTTTTTACCAATCGTTGCGCAGAAAAAATCTGAAATTGTCGATTTTTGTGTTGCCTCTACGTAGAGGTAGCCTCTTCATACACATTGGTATATTCTATCCTTTTGATATTATGGCTTTTTTATAATGATTGTTTTCTTTTTTAGTTCACCACCAGCATCGCAGGTTCGACCCAAACGCCCAGCTTGCAATTGGTGCACTTGGAGACCCAAGTGCAGCAATTGCAAGTGGGGCTAAATCAAACGAGCGCTTTCTTGTTGGACGCGAATCGTCGCTTCCAACAAGAAAGCGATCGTGTGAGGTCGCTGGAAGCTCAACTTGCCCAGTGCAATGGGCGGGCGGCGAATCGGCGAATGGCCGATCGCCTTAGGGAAAGGGGAGGCGTCCCGGCACAGCAAGGAGCGCCCAGGGCGCGGGGCCGTCGTCGAGGCTTGCCGCAAAACGCTTCCACCCCACGCGACGTCCAAACTTCATTGTGGCATCACGGAGGGCAACGGGAATGGGCCCAGCCCCACGCATCGCCACACATGTGGCCATCAAGCCCGCCGCCACAATCGCCATGGCAGTGGCCCCAGTTTTGAGCCCAAGTGCCGCCACCACAGCCGGCAATCCCTCAATGGACCCAAGGGCCGCAGCAATATCCGCCCCTTCAATGGTCCCAAGGGTTCCAATACCCATTTTAATTCGCGAAAATAATCAGTTACAAATATACAGTCATTATAAAAAATATAGTTCTAGTTTCCATTTTTTTTCATTTCATAAATACTCAATACAAGAGCTTTCTATTTTTTATTTATTTTCCTTACATTTTCAATGCATTCCTAATACATCCTTTACCGTCTTTCTTATTCCCTACATGGTAATAGTCTAAGAGCAGACAACCAAAATAGGTGTCCGATTTACAGATCGATTAAACCGACTTCATCAGTCTGCCTAAGCATCATTGTTAATTGATTCGGGTGTCTGGCAACATTTCATTAGTGGATGTGGGGTTCATTTTTAACCCCTTTCGGGCCGTACCGCCCTCACACCTATTATGAAAAATTGCCAGTCACCCGAATCAATGAACAATAATGCTACGACAGACTGACAAAGTGGGTTTAATCGATCTATAAACTGGACATCTATTTTGGTTGTCGATTCTCAGACTATAAGACCCATCGTATACCTTCGTACATAAAATTAAATATCTCGGCGACAAAAAATTGGAAACTAATTTACCAAACCGCTTTTTGAAGAGGATAAAATAAGCTTCATTTTGCTTTTTTATTTCTATTTTTGAATTTTTTTGTACACGGTGCGTCATTTTGAAAATTCCGGTTTTTCACGATTTTCGTACTGTGCAGAATCGCGTGCTGGACTTAGAAAAAATATTAATCTCACCATTTAATGATAAGATCGTTAAAAGGAAACAGTTAACTTTGATGACGATTAAAAAAAATTTGATTTTTTCCCAGAGTACTTTAGTTTTTTTTTGAAAAACCGGCAGGTTACCGAAAAGCTGGAATCGTGCGGTGTAACTTGAAAATTATGAGGTTTGGAATATTTACTCTAAGGAGTAAAAAGTTATATTTTGTTATTTTGGAGACGCTAAATTTTTTAAAGATTTTTTTCCAAAATTTCTTCGTATCGCTAGTTTTGGTTGATAGCCGACGATGTCAAGCCAAATCGTCGACTATCAACCGAAACTAGCGATACAAATAAAGTTTGGAAAAAAATCTAAGAACAATTTAGTGACTCCAAAATAACAAAATATAACTTTTTACTCTTGGACTAAATATTCCAAATCTCATAGTTTTCAAGTTACGCCGCACGATGCCGGCTTTTCGGAAACCGGCCGTGTTTTCAAACTAAGTTACTCTGCTAAAAAAAATCGCAAATTAAAAAAAAAACTAAAGCAAACGCTTTCCTTTACCCAGATCTCATCATTGAATGGTGAGGTTACTATTTTTTTTTAAGTCGAGCACGCGATTCTGTGAAGTGCAAAAATCGTGAAAAACCAGCATTTTCAAAATGATGTACCGGGTACAACAAATTCGCCAAAATAAAAATAAAAAAGCAAAATAAAGCTCGTTCCATCCTCTTCAAAACGTCGTTTGGTATATCGGTTCACTTCTTTTTCGCTGAGATTTTCGATTTTTTGTGCAGATAGAAAAATTACAGGGTGCTTTATACTTTGGCTAAGGGTGTGTGTGTGTGTGTGTATATATATATGAGACGTTCCATGCCATTTCGAACGGTCAAATAGTTGTCCACTCTCAAAAAAATTGAAATTTTGTTAAATTATTTAATTATATGAAAAACAAAGAGTGTACATTTTTTCAAAATGTTTGGATCGCATTTTCTCGAGTTTTTCAATATATCAAAATTTTCAAAATACCGTTATATCTCGTGAGCATTTGATTTAACAGAAAAATATTTAAGACAAAAAAGTTGCAATTTTACATGAACTTGGTGAAAAAATTTTGTTTTGAATTTTTCGAGTTTAAAAAATGCTCATTTTTACCAAAATTATACAAAAATATTTTTTTCGGTCGGTATGTCACTTTTGATTTTTCTTAAAGGATTCCAGAATATACTCTGAAGTGTGTACAGTAACACCTATTTTTTTTCAGAGTGGCTCGATTCGTTGTTCCAAAGCTGTGCTTTGTTTTATTATGAAGGATGTAGAAGGCATTTGACGGCGCACATTACTTTATATGACTGTTTATTTTGGGCGGTCAACGATACTTTGTATCGCATTTTCCATATTGCACGACGACGTTACTTTGTATCACAATTTTCATGTTGGACAACGAACGTTACTTTGTATGGCAAGATTAACCTTGTATACCTTACCGATAATTTATGATTAAGCTCAAAAAAATGATTACTGTTATGGATGATTATTGCCTGAAAAAAAGGTGAGAAAAATTTGGGAGAAAATAATTTTTAATAATAATTGATTTGTCTAAAAAAAATATCATAATAATAAAACAAAGCACAGCTTTGTAAGAACGAATCGTGCCACTCTGAAAAAATAGGTATTACTGTACGCACTTCAGAGTATTTTCTGGAATTTTTTGAGAAAAATCAAAAGTGACATACCGACCGAAATAAAATATTTTTGTATAATTTTGGTGAAAATGGGCATTTTTTAAACTCGAAAAATTTAAAAAAAAATTGTTTCATAAAGTTCATTTAAAATTGCAACTTTTTTGTCTTAAACATTGTTCTGATAAATCAAATGCTCAGGAGATATAACGGTATTTTGAAAATCTTGAAATTTAAAAAACACTCGAGAAAATGCAACCCAAAATTTTTGAAAAATCTACAGTGTTTTTTTCATATAATTAAATAATTTGACAAAATTTCAATTTTTTTGAGAGTGGACTCCTTTTTGACCGTTCGAAATGGTATGGAACGCCTCATATATATATATATATATATATATATATATATATATATATATATATATATATATATATATATATATATATATATATATATATATATATATATATATATATATATATTGAAACGTTTCGCGATACTGTAGCGAAGCTTTTAATTGGTTTCCCGATCACTTACGTGATAATGGGGAAAACAATTTCGGGACGGCGAATCTTCGACCGATGGATGATTTTTAGGGAACCCCGTAGCCTCCTGAAGGGCGATGTACGCGACGTGTGCCGGAATAGATGATAGGAATTTGAAGGTTTTTTGGAAGATGCCTCAGTGGTTATGAGGGTCTCAGGGACACCTGTCATCATCCGTCATCATCGGCATTTGATGTTTCGGATTTTCGTATTAAATTAGGGTTATGATCTGAACAATAATTTGTTAGTGTGTTAAATTTGATACTTGAGTTATTTTTGTTAGGTATAGCGACGTTTACCGGGATATGGACTAGGTCGCGAGAAGCGTGGTCGTGTGGAGAGTGACAAAGATGGTAAGTGTTGGGAGAGGTAGCGCGCGCCCGTGATTGTCGAACGCGCTCTCTTGGTCTCATTCGTTCGCTCTCTCTCTCGCTCGCGCTCGCACAAACCGTGAGCGTCGTCGTGCACGCGTAACGCCGGATTCGGGGTCGCTTCTGAAACAGAAGGCGATAGCCCTTGAATTTACGGATAGCGGTTTTTATGTGGCGGTACAATTGGTTGGCACAGGTTGCAGAGTGCAACTAAGCACACGGATGCCAACCCGTGTTACTCACGCGCTAGTTATCTAGCGTTCAAATAATGCGCTGGCTCGAGGCGGATTCAATCCCCCCGAGTGCACATAGCGGGGCCGTCCGGAAGGGACGGCTGACCTCCTCGGTGCCAAGCGAGGAGGACGAAAAACCAGAGAAGCTGGTTATAGAATTTCCTCCCGTGCAGCGATGCGCGACTGGCGCATCTCCGACTGCACACTTCGGGTCTTCGCGTACGAGAGCGTAGGTTGGCGATCGAACGTCGTCCGGGCGCTCGATCGGATGTTAAAGTCTGTTCCCTAACAGGCAATCACCACGATGACTCTACTCCCGAGGTCGGGGACCCAGGCGCAATGCTGGGGCTTCCCAAGGAAGTAGAGTGTCTACCACGAAGCTGAGGTCGTTCTAGGATGGGACCAGGGCTACGGCAGCAAGGCCTCCATCCTTCGATCCGATGTCTCGGATGACGGTGACTCCACGTAGTAGTTGAAGAATTTGCGAAGAGTGCCGCTCCGTCTCGCGCTCGCCCTTAAATAGCCCAAGGCCTGTCAGGAGAAATTCCATTTCTCCCGTAATTCTGGAGACTTAGGTGGGAAATTGCGCCGCCGAGGAATCCTCCGTTGGTGGGGTTGCCTGCGTTGGTTATTTTGAGGACGGCAGCGCCTTATACTCCTCTCGAGGAATAAAATACGCTAGCGCGTTGCTCTCTAAATTATTAGGCGAGCATGTAGTACGAAGAGGCGTTACGATGGATTTGTGTCAGCACTTTAATTAGCTAGGAGTGGTCAAGCCTGGGAAGCGAGACTTCGACGGAGGCGGCGATTCCCGCGAGTCCGCGGGCGTCGTGCTCCTCGCGGTGGGCGGGGCCCTTAGCGAGGTGCCGCGGCTTGCCCCGATTTCTTGGACCGATTGACACGCCCGGCCGTCGGCATGGTCGGTTGCTCTGAATGCTGGCTAGAATACGCGAGTGTCTCGGAAATGGTTAGACGCTATTGTATTCGGTGTGACGGTGGCTTACCTATGAGGCCGAAACGTTACATGGCCCCTCCAAGGTCGGAATTCCCTTCTTAAGGGGGCGACGACCTTAAGGCCTATTTCCTGTGGAGGGACGACCCCGTGCACTCTTGCGGGTGCACGCCTCCTCGATGGCGGGGTCGTCGGCAGGGCGCTTGATGTCGGGCCTAGCTGTGGTGCATCGCCGTCCCCAGACGATCCGCATCCCTTCCGGGGTGCGTACCGCTCGAGGACCCTCGCGGGCCGGTGCCTTCCACTCTGGAGTGGGCGGGGGCGCCGAAGGTGTGGGGACCACGAACTTTTTTTTGATTTTTGTTGTACCGGGCTCGAACCGGTTTGGCGTCCCTTCGGGAATCCCCAACGCCTCTCGCTGTCGTGCTTCGTCCTCCTCCATGTATTGGAAGAACCACGGCTCGGTTTGCGCCTGCTTGTTTTTCCCGGTCCAAGAACGGCGCGCGTTCCCTTTTGTTTTATCCGCGGGTATATACGGTCGCGGCGAGACCTCGTGACCCTCCCGATCGCTGCGTGTCTGTGTGGCTTTGTCCATGATCTATCGTGAACTGGAGTAGGCTCGCACGTGCTGCCTCTTATCTTCTTCTCGTTCCGTTGTTCTAGCCGAGGAGGTGTTCCGGTGCTCTCCGATAGGGGCGCAGATCGCTCTGATGGAAGAGACCTCGCTCCCTGTCGCTGCCCACATGTTTGAGGATGTATGACGACTGGTGGATTTCCGCGAAATGACGTAGGGTCCTTCATAGACCGGTAGGAATTTCGCGATCAGGCATACCGATGGTCGTGAGACGGCGAGGGCTCGAGCAAGTACCTCGTCGCCCACGTGGAATTCCCGTGTCCTATGCAGTAGGTTGATCTTGCCTGCTTGCTTGCTTCGTGCTTTCCGCATGCGTTCGGACGCGGCCAGTATGAGGTTTTCGTGCGTGGTGGGTGTCTTCGGGCGCTTGCTCAGGGCCTTCTGCCAAGGGCGATCCACCTCTGTTCCGAAGTGCAGCTCCCACGGTGTGAAGCCTGTAGATTCGTGATGGGTCATGTTGATGCACTCCTCGACGACGGGTAGCCATTTGACCCATTCGTTGTGTTTGCCTTGGATCAGGGTTCTGAAGAATCGGGATAGTTCCCGATTAGTTCTCTCTACGGGGTTGGCTTGCGGGTGCCGGATGGAGGTCCAGATCTTTTTTATCCCATTTTCTTGCAGGTATGCTTCCCATCTCTTGGCTGTGAATTGGGTCCCTTGGTCGCTGAGCAAGGCGCCAGGCTTCCCAAACTTCACGAAGTAGTCGTTCGCCAGCACCTTCCATGTCGCCTCCGTCGTGGTTTTACGCAGCCCATACAGGCGAGTGATCTTAGAGAAAACATCGATCACTGCTAGGATGTAGGATAGACCGTATCGACCCTTTGGGAGCGGCCCATAGTAGTCCAAGGATACCAGCTCGCGGGGTCGCGACGGCAGGATGTTCTGCTGGTGTGCGAAGCTTCCTACAGTGTAAATCTTGTTTCGCTGACAGCTGTCGCAGCTGGCCAGGGTTTGACGGATGACGTGGTGGAAGCGTGGAAAGTAAAAGTCTTCCTTGAGCATCAGGTGGCACTTCTTCGCGCCCGCATGGGCGTACGTGGTATGGCAATTTATGATCAGTTCTCGTATTCTCGAGGCGGGCACCCAGACTTTCTCACATCCCTTCGTTATTCTGAAGAGGAGCCCATCTCGCAGGAGATAGTGGGGTGCGTCGGGTTTTTGCTCGCCTTGTTCAAGGAGGTTCCCATATTCGGGGTCATTCTTTTGCAGCTCTTTGATGCGCGATATGGATGCTACTAGGGCTTCCACCTGGTCTTCTTCGAGCGATGCTATGCGTATGTTTTCCTTAGCTCGTTCCGTATTGGGACGGCTGAGGAGGTCCGCGACGAGGTTTCTCTTCCCCTCGCAGTATTCTATCGTGGGGTTGTAATCTTGAATCGCGAGTATCCATCGGGTTAGTCGAGCGTGAGACAACCGACATTCCTTGAGGAAGGTTAGGGCTACATGGTCCGTTACAGCGACCACCTGTGCTCCAAGGAGGTAGGTACGGAATTTCGTCAGAGCCCACACAATCGCAAGCAGCTCACGTTCCGTGACGGTATATCGGAGTTCCGCGCCCTTCAGAGTGCGGCTTGCGAAGTGGAGGACCAGTGTTTCTCCATCGTCAGATTTTTGTGACAGGACGGCCCCTAGCGCGAGGTCACTGGCGTCCGTTTGAAGATAAAACGGACGGTCTTTTAGGGGGTACGCCAGAATCACACTCGTGCAGAATTTAGCCTTGATGTTGTCTAGGGCCTTTTCCTCGTTGGTCCCCCATTCCCACTTTTCCCCTTTTCGTAGCAAGTGGAGAAGGGGGGCTGTCGCCTCGCTATGTTCCTTAGTGAACTTACTATAGTAATTAACTAATCCAAGGAACCCTCGGAGTTGTTTGATATTCTTGGGTGAGGGGAAGGCTTGGATGGCCGCCACCTTGTCTGGATCAGGTCTTATCCCGTCTTTTGACAGGATGTGCCCCAGAAACTTGGTCTCGTTTTTGAAAAAATGAGATTTTTCTAGGCTGAGCGTCAGGCCATGTTCCAGAAATTTTTGGAACAGCTCCTCGAGGCATGTGAGGTGATCCTCAAAAGACTCAGAGGTACATAAGATATCGTCCACGAAGTTGGTCACGTCGTGAAGCCCTTGAAGGACCTTTTCGAGTCCTCTCACCAGACTAGCCGTGCTGGTGGAGAGACCAAAGAGCGTCACGCGGAATTCGTAAGTTTTCCCGCGATGGGAAAAGGCGGTGTATTTCCGTGAGTCCGGGTGCAAGGGGACCTGCCAGAAACTGGCACGCATGTCGAGAGTGGACAGGAATGCCACACGGCGACATTCCTGGAACAATTCCTCCGCGGTCTCCATGCGCTCATGGTCCGGTTCCAATATCTGGTTTATGCGTCTCGCGTCCAGACACAGCCTGACTCCGCCATCCTTTTTTCGGGATATCAAGAGTGGGCTGCTGTAGGGGCTTTTCGAGCGCTGAATTATTTTTTGATTAATGAGTACCCGTATTTCCTCATCGACTGCTGAGCGGTAGGCGAGGGGCACGGGGTAGCTCATTGCCTTGAATGGTACGTGTGGTTTGACCTTCAACACGTGTTGGTATGATCGGAGCAAACCAGGCTTTTTATTGAAGACTGGTTTGTTTTTCTCGAGGAGGTTCCTGAGCTTTTCCTTCTCGGAGGTTATGAGGCCGGTGGTTTCCGAGACCTTTTGGTCCAATTCTGAATCGGTGACTTCCTCAGAGTCGAGCATTTCTCCTCGATCGGAGATATGCGTGTCTAGATAGGTAGCTTGCAGGGGTATGGATTGATGGGCCCTATCATCCTCCCTGTTGTCAAGAGTAATGAAGTATTGTCCCAGATCTATCACGGACCGCGTTCTTACGAGGAAGTCTATCCCTAAGATGCACGGGCTCGTGAGATTGGGAACAATTAATATGGTGTGCTGCACCTTGATCGACAGGATGTCGATCTCCGCGTATATTTGTTTGGTTACAGGAGTTGCACGTCCCCGTGTCGCTCCTGTGACCGTTGTCCTTGTTAGTGGTAGAGTGGGACACGCCTGAAGGGCCCGATGACTGTTGAAGAGGTCCAATCCTATTGCTGTTGCTTGGCTTCCCGTGTCTACTAGCGCGGACACCGGGATGCCCGCGATTCGTATCGCGATCTTGGGGCATTCTCTGGGCTCCTCTTCTTCCTCGGACTCCTCTGCTAAGAGGTCGCCTCTCACATCCCTGCCCAGGCCGAGCGTCACCTCCCTTATGGCGTAGCAAGAGGGGGTGACGTCTGCTCGTTTCCCTGCTCGGAGGGAACGGGAGGATCGGCGACCGTCTCAGAGGCTGATTCGGTGAGTTCAAGGCTCTGGAAGACCTTGCGGTTGTCCCCGCGGTTCTCGGGGAATTGTCCCTTTTCGGGTGGCCCTCTAGGGTGCCCGTATCGAGGAGGCTTTATATTCCCCGGATGGGATTCTGGACGTGGGGGTTCCCGAGAGAACCCCGCAAACGTTGGTCGAGGCGGACGGCCTGACCCGTCACGCTCCTTGTTTCCCGGTCCCTCTTCGTCCAGAGAGGACAATAGGTCCAGGAGGCTTGAAATGGTGTCGATGCATTTTGCTCGGACGATCATTCGGACCTCCTCCGGGAAATGCCGTCGTATTTTGCTGATGATCTCCTTGTCGGAGAGT
Source organism: Ophion slaviceki (assembly GCA_944452715.1). NCBI lineage: Eukaryota > Metazoa > Arthropoda > Insecta > Hymenoptera > Ichneumonidae > Ophion > Ophion slaviceki. The sequence continues at coordinate 50,785,581 of OX101783.1, forward strand.
GGCGGCCGAAGATCTTTAGCCAGACCGATCAATGAGAGCGCGTACCCAAAACGGGACTCCTTCTTTAGAGGATCAAACCATCCGTATTCAATTTGATTTTTGGCTCTATATTGACGGTCCTCACTCCAGAATCGCTCGAGGAACATTTGCTCGAGCGATTCCCAGGAGTGGATGTCATTTCTCGCTATCTTCCACCATTGGAGGGCAAGATCCGATAGGCATTGAGATACGATTATCTTGAAATCGTAGCGGGTGCCGAATACTCGATGGTACTCCCTCAGATCCGTTAGAAATTGCCACGGGAGTTCGTGATCATGTCCTCCAAAGGTGGGGGCATTTATCTTCATCACTCCCGCGCTTGTGCATGCGGGGATACCTTCCCGTGGTGCTGGAAGAGTGCAAGGTGAGTCGGCAGTGGGGTTTTCCCTGATGGGATTCCCATGACGCTGCTTGATTTCTTCCGCGTACCTTTCCGGTAAGCCCAAGTTTCCCAGGTTGAGGAGTCGTTCCTCTTGGGTAGGATGTGCTTCCTCTTGGGGAGCGCGAAGTCCACGCGACGTAGGGACGCCGTGGCGCGTGGATGAGAGGGGGTCATTTCCCCAATGCTCGAGGGTCGAGTTCGCGTCCGGAGGTCTCTGGAGTAAACTCCGGACTTGTGTGTTGATTACGTCCTCCAGGGACTCGAGCTTTTTAGCAAAGGTCTCGTTAATTGAGAGGAGTGTGGCCGTCAGCGCCTTAGCGTCATCATCAACTCGGCGTTGGATGTTGGCCATCATCTCCTGTATGGTTGATAAGGATAATTGGGATTCTTCCGGTGTGAGACGAGCGTTATCCGCCTCGTGTACGTGCGGGTCAGAAATATTGGGGTTCCACGCAGGAAGACCCCTCGTTCCTTTCCCGGTACCGTCGTCCCTGCGACGCACCCTCTTCTCACCGCCCCGCTGCTCGCTCCTCACATTTGTGAGGGCGTCGGGTTCGGTGGGAGGGCCGGTCGCGAGGGCCGAGTCTGTAGCGGCACGGGGCGGTAGGTTTAGCGCCCGCCCCTCCTGAGGAGGATTCCCCTTCCGGGCCTCGCTCATTTCGGCGCGCTAAGCCTCGGTGTGGGAAGAGGGGAGGTACTCCTCGCGCACCGAGCGGTACGTTCAATTTCTTTGGACTTGAAGCGTGTCTCCGTGGTAAATACTTGTTAGGTATTTACGTCTTACGCGCGGCCTTGCGCAATGCTCGAGTTGAGACTCGGGCTTAGTGTTATTATTTTTTTTTCTTTTCTCTTTGTTCGGAATTTCGAGTCGAGCTCGAGGCCTCGCTAATCCCCGCGACGAGCGCGCGACAGAAAAAAAAGTTTTTTTTTTCTTTCTGTTTTTGCTTTCGCTCAGCGCTCGGGAATCGCGTGGCCTTGCCAAATTGTAGGCATTCGTGCTCGAGATTGCGCGTTTTGAATTTTGCCAGGCGAGAGTGAGACGGACGAAATATTCGTCTTTACCACGGGATATTATTTCCTCTCCCACAAGAGAGAGCGAGCAAGCACGACGTGCGGATACTCGCTTCTCTTATGCTTCCTTTTTGGGCTATGTTTGAGACAAGGATCGTCTCGTACTTTTGCTCGAGATATTTACTCGGCTTACCTAAGAGAGAACGAGCACGCTGCGTGCGCGAGTGCTCGCTTCTCGTTGTATGTTTTCTCTTATTACAAAAGACCTGAAATAGGAATTTTCTCAGCGTACGCTGGCTATACGAGCTAGTGGTGATTACAACGGCTAACTATCTATTTTATAAACTAGTTCGCGCGTTTCTTAATACGTCCGTTCGTATGTACATTTTCAGGAAATTTTGGAAGGCTTTCGGGCCCCACGTTGGGCGCCAATGAAACGTTTCGCGATATTGTAGCGAAGCTTTTAATTGGTTTCCCGATCACTTACGTGATAATGGGGAAAACAATTTCGGGACGGCGAATCTTCGACCGATGGATGATTTTTAGGGATTCCCGTAGCCTCCTGAAGGGCGATGTACGCGACGTGTGCCGGAATAGATGATAGGAATTTGAAGGTTTTTTGGAAGATGCCTCAGTGGTTATGAGGGTCTCAGGGACACCTGTCATCATCCGTCATCATCGGCATTTGATGTTTCGGATTTTCGTATTAAATTAGGGTTATGATCTGAACAATAATTTGTAAGTGTGTTAAATTTGATACTTGAGTTATTTTTGTTAGGTATAGCGACGTTTACCGGGATATGGACTAGGTCGCGAGAAGCGTGGTCGTGTGGAGAGTGACAAAGATGGTAAGTGTTGGGAGAGGTAGCGCGCGCCCGTGATTGTCGAACGCGCTCTCTTGGTCTCATTCGTTCGCTCTCTCTCTCGCTCGCGCTCGCACAAACCGTGAGCGTCGTCGTGCACGCGTAACGCCGGATTCGGGGTCGCTTCTGAAACAGAAGGCGATAGCCCTTGAATTTACGGATAGCGGTTTTTATGTGGCGGTACAATTGGTTGGCACAGGTTGCAGAGTGCAACTAAGCACACGGATGCCAACCCGTGTTACTCACGCGCTAGTTATCTAGCGTTCAAATAATGCGCTGGCTCGAGGCGGATTCAATCCCCCCGAGTGCACATAGCGGGGCCGTCCGGAAGGGACGGCTGACCTCCTCGGTGCCAAGCGAGGAGGACGAAAAACCAGAGAAGCTGGTTATAGAATTTCCTCCCGTGCAGCGATGCGCGACTGGCGCATCTCGGACTGCACACTTCGGGTCTTCGCGTACGAGAGCGTAGGTTGGCGATCGAACGTCGTCCGGGCGCTCGATCGGATGTTAAAGTCTGTTCCCTTACAGGCAATCACCACGATGACTCTACTCCCGAGGTCGGGGACCCAGGCGCAATGCTGGGGCTTCCCAAGGAAGTAGAGTGTCTACCACGAAGCTGAGGTCGTTCTAGGATGGGACCAGGGCTACGGCAGCAAGGCCTCCATCCTTCGATCCGATGTCTCGGATGACGGTGACTCCGGGTAGTAATTGAAGAATTTGCGAAGAGTGCCGCTCCGTCTCGCGCTCGCCCTTAAATAGCCCAAGGCCCGTCAGGAGAAATTCCATTTCTCCCGTAATTCTGGAGACTTAGGTGGGAAATTGCGCCGCCGAGGAATCCTCCGTTGGTGGGGTTGCCTGCGTTGGTTATTTTGAGGACGGCAGCGCCTTATACTCCTCTCGAGGAATAAAATACGCTAGCGCGTTGCTCTCTAAATTATTAGGCGAGCATGTAGTACGAAGAGGCGTTACGATGGATTTGTGTCAGCACTTTAATTAGCTAGGAGTGGTCAAGCCTGGGAAGCGAGACTTCGACGGAGGCGGCGATTCCCGCGAGTCCGCGGGCGTCGTGCTCCTCGCGGTGGGCGGGGCCCTTAGCGAGGTGCCGCGGCTTGCCCCGATTTCTTGGACCGATTGACACGCCCGGCCGTCGGCATGGCCGGTTGCTCTGAATGCTGGCTAGAATACGCGAGTGTCTCGGAAATGGTTAGACGCTATTGTATTCGGTGTGACGGTGGCTTACCTATGAGGCCGAAACGTTACAATATACAGGGTGACTTTTATAAGGTGGACAGGTGTTTTTAGAGGGTCTTGCGCGGTGATTTTGCGACTGAAAAAAATATGATTTTTAATGGGTTTTCACGCTTTCTTTGAAAAAAAAATATATCGAATTTTTGTCATGAATAGCATTTGCCAGAGAAAATAGAGTATTCTGGAAAAGAATAAACAATCCATTTTGCGTGCAGGAGAATGAAGCTTATAAAATTCCGAATACGGGACACTCCCGAAAAACTATATTTGTGCTCCCCGTCATAGAGAAAAAAATTATCAAACATACGATTAAAATGTACAAATCGGAATTTAATCGGTGGAACAAACGAGCTAAGTCAGGCACGACAGTGCTATAGGAAGTGCTAGTCTGCTGACGTCACAGCTGCAACTTCCGAATGGTCGGCTGTCACAGGAAGTTGGTTCAGAGTCCGATGATACGCGGTCGAGCCAAGGAACCTGAATGTGTCCCTATCTGAGAACTTGATTCAAAATAATGTCAATTTATAAAATGTTCGAGGATTCCATGCACTGCAAATACGATTTTCAATCATATGCGATTCGCTAACAACTTTTGGAATAAATGATTCTAGCAATACATTTTAAAGTAATTTGACGTGGAATTATTAATTTTTACCAAAAATTACGAGATTTCTGTCTTTTAATGTTGCATAAATTATCTTCACATGTTGTAGTTACAGAATTTTTGAATAATTTATGAAAAGTCAAAAATAAAAATGCTCGTGTAATTTGGCAAAAAATAATAATTTCACGCGAAATTACTTTAAAATGTATTGATAGAATTATTTATTGCGAAAGTTATTAGCGAATCGCAAATGATGAGGAATATTGATTGCGGACCATGAAATCCGCAAACATTTTCGAAATTGACATTATTTCCGATAAAGTTCGCAATCTATAGATTAAGTTCAATGGATTATCTTAAACCTCAATCTATGAAGGTATTTCAGGCACTTTAATCCCGTGAAACTGGGTCGTTTTCGTTTTTGCACTGCCAAACCAACAATTGTCGGTGGAAAAAATCTGAAAAAAATCTTGGTCGATTTTAAACCGTACTTCTACAGGAATGATAAAGTTGTGGTCTTCCTTATTTTCGATTTTTAAAAAATAAATATGAAGTGAAGAAAATGATCTTGGGCGAGATGAAAACGACCTAGGTTTGCGAATCGCGGGTTAGCATTTGCTCCGCAATGGGTCAGATTGAGTTGAGAAATCTGACGATGCTGCGACAACGACGGAATGAGCATTGTTTATTTAACAAAGATAGAATCAGTGCTCGCAACGGTTCTCGGAGCACCGATCGGACATTCCTGACACTACTGCCCCGAATTCGTCTCCGATTTTATCTTATTTCCGGTCAGATCGGGTCGAGAAGTCTGACGATCCTGCGACAGCGAGGGAAGGAGCATTATTTATTTAACAAAGATAAAATCGGTGCTCGCAACGTTCCTAGGGGCCTCAATCGGAAATTCCTGATAGTACTTCCGCGAATCCGTCTACGATTTTATTTTATTTCCGGTCAGATTGAGTCGAGAAGTCGGACGATGTCGCGAGAACGACGCTAGGAGCTTTGTTTATTTAACAAACATAAAATCGGTGCTCGGAATGGTTCCCGGGGCCTCGATCGGACATTCCCGATACCACTGCCCCGAATTCGTCTCCGATTTTATCCTACTTCCGGTCAGATTGGGTCGAGAAGTCGGACGATGCCGCGAGAACGACGCTAGGAGCTTTGTTTATTTAACAAAGATAAAATCGGTGCTCGGCATGGTTCTCAGAGCCTTGATCGGACATTCCCGACATTACTGCCCCGACTTCGTCTCCGATTTTATCCTACTTCCGGTCAGATTGGGTCGAGAAGTCTGACGATGCCGCGAGAACGATGCTAGGAGCTTTGTTTATTTAACAAAGATAAAATCGGTGCTCGGAATGGTTCCCGGGACCTCGATCAGACATTCCAGATATTACTGCCCCGAATTCGTCTCTGATTTTATCCTACTTCCGGTCAGATTGGATCGAGAAGTCTGACGATGCCGCGAGAACGACTCTAGGAGCTTTGTTTATTTAACAAAGATAAAATCGGTGCTCGGAATGGTTCCCGGGGCCTCAATCGGACATTCCCGATATTACTGCCCCCAATTCATCTCCGCTTTTATCTTACTTCCGGTCGGATTGGGTCAAGAAGTGTGACGATGCCGCGAGAACGACGGTGGGAGCTTTGTTTATTTAACAAAGATAAAATCGGTGCTCGGAATGTTTCCCGGGGCCTCGATCGGACATTCTCGATATTACTGCCCCGAATTCGTCTCCGATTTTATCCTACTTCCAATCAGATTGGGTCGAGAAGTCTGACGATGCCGCGAGAACGATGGTAGGAGCTTTGTTTATTTAACAAAGATAAAATCGGTGCTCAGAATGGTTCTCGGAGCCTTGATCGGACATTCCCGACATTACTGCCCCGAATTCATCTCCGATTTTATCCTACTTCCGGTCAGATTGGGTCGAGAAGTCTGACGATGCCGCGAGAACGACGCTAGGAGCTTTGTTTATTTAACAAAGATAAAATCGGTGCTGGGAATGATTCCCGGGGCCTCGATAGGACATTCCCAATATTTCTGCCCCCAATTTGTCTCCGATTTTATCTTACTTCCGGTCAAATTTGGTCGAGAAGTCTGACGATGCCGCGAGAACGACGGAAGGAGCTTTGTTTATTAAACAAAGATAAAATCGGTGTTCGGAATGCTTCCCGGGGCCTCGATCGGACATTCCCGATATTACTGCCCCCAATTCGTCTCCGATTTTATCCTACTTCCGGTCAGATTGGATCAAGAAGTGTGACGATGCCGCGAGAACGACGCTAGGAGCTTTGTTTATTTAACAAAGAAAAAATCGGTGCTCGGAATGGTTCCCGGGGCCTCGATAAACAAACAATGCTCCTTCCGTCGTTCTCGCGGCATCGTCAGACTTCCTGATTCATTCTGACCGGAAGTAAGATAAAGTCGGAGACGAATTGGGGGCAGTAATATCGGGAACGTCCAATCGTGCCCCCGGGAACCATTCCAAGCACCGATTTTATGTTTGTTAAATAAACAAAGCTCCTAGCGTCGTTCTCGCGGCATCGTCAGACTTCTCGATCCAATCTGACCAGAAGTAGGATCAAATCGGAGATGAATTGGGGGCAGTAATATCGCGAATGTCCGATCGAGGCCCCGGGAAGCATTCCGAACACCGATTTTATCTTTGTTTAATAAACAAAGCTCCTTCCGTCGTTCTCGCGGCATCATCAGACTTCTCCACCAAATTTGACCGGAAGTAAGATAAAATCGGAGACGAATTGGGGGCAGAAATATCGGGAATGTCCTATCGAGGCCCCGGGAACCATTCCGAGCACCGATTTTATCTTTGTTAAATCAACAAAGCTCCTAACGTCGTTCTCGCGACATCGTCAGACTTCTCGACCCAATCTGACCGGAAGTAGGATAAAATCGGAGACGAATTCGGGGCAGTAATGTCGGGAATGTCCGATCAAGGCTCCGAGAACCATTCTGAGCACCGATTTTATCTTTGTTAAATAAACAAAGCTCCTACCATCGTTCTCGCGGCATCGTCAGACTTCTCGACCCAATCTGATCGGAAGTAGGATAAAATCGGAGACGAATTCGGGGCAGTAGTATCGGGAATGTCTGATCGAGGCCCCGGGAACCATTCCGAACACCGATTTTATCTTTGTTTAATAAACAAAGCTCCTTCCGTCGTTCTCGCGGTATCGTCAGACTTCTCGACCAAATTTGACCGGAAGTAAGATAAAATCGGAGACGAATTGGGGGCAGTAATATTGGGAATGTCCGATCAAGGCTCCGAGAACCATTCTGAGCACCGATTTTATCTTTGTTAAATAAACAAAGCTCCTACCATCGTTCTCGCGGCATCGTCAGACTTCTTGACCCAATCTGACCGGAAGTAAGATAAAATCGGAGATGAATTGGGAGCAGTAATATCGGGAATGTCCGATTGAAGCCCCGGGAACCATTCCGAGCACCAATTTTATCTTTGTTAAACAAACAAAGCTCCTAGCGTCGTTCTCGCGGCATCGTCAGACTTCTCGATCTAATCTGACCGGAAGTAGGATAAAATCGGAGACGAATTGGGGACAGTAATATCGGGAATGTCCGATCGAGGTCCCGGGAAGCATTCCCAACACCGATTTAATCTTTGTTTAATAAACAAAGCTCCTTCCGTCGTTCTCGCGGCATCGTCTCTCTTCTTGACCCAATCTGTCCGGAAGTAGGATAAAATGGGAGACGAATTCGGGGCAGTAATGTCGGGAATGTCCGATCAAGGCTCCGAGAACCATTCTGAGCACCGATTTTATCTTTGTTAAATAAACAAAGCTCCTACCATCGTTCTCGCGGCATCGTCAGACTTCTCGACCCAATCTGATTGGAAGTAGGATAAAATCGGAGACGAATTCGGGGCAGTGTTATCGAGAATGTCCGATCGAGGCACCGGGAACCATTCCGAGCACCGATTTTATCTTTGTTAAATAAACAAAGCTCCTAGCGTCGTTCTCGCGGCATCGTCAGACTTCTCGACCCAATCTGACCGGAAGTAGGATAAAATCGGAGACGAATTCGGGGCAGTAGTATCGGGAATGTCCGATCGAGGCCCCGGGAACCATTCCGAGCACCGATTTTATCTTTGTTAAATAAACAAAGCTCCTAGCGTCGTTCTCGCGGCATCGTCCGACTTCTCGACTCAATCTGACCGGAAATAAAATAAAATCGTAGACGGATTCGGGGAAGTACTATCAGGAATTTCCGATTGAGGCCCCTAGAAACGTTGCGAGCACCGATTTTATCTTTGTTAAATAAATAATGCTCCTTCCCTCGCTGTCGCAGGATCGTCAGACTTCTCGACCCGATCTGACCGGAAATAAGATAAAATCGGAGACGAATTCGGGGCAGTAGTGTGAGGAATGTCCGATCGGTGCTCCGAGAACCGTTGCGAGCACTGATTCTATCTTTGTTAAATAAATAATGCTCCTTCCGTCGTTGTCGCAGCACCGTCAGATTTCTCGACTCAATGTGACCCATTGCGGAGCAAATGCTAATCCGCGATTCGCAAACCTGGGTCGTTTTCATCCCGCCCAAGATCATTTTCTTCACTTAATATTCATTTTTAAAAAATCGAAAATAAGGAAGAAAACAACTTTATCATTCCTGTAGAAGTACGGTCTAAAATCGACCATGATTTTTTTCAGATTTTTTCCACCGACAATTGTTGGTTTGGCAGTGCAAAAACGAAAACGACCCAGTTTGACGGGATTAAAGTGCCTGAAATACCTTCATAGATTGAGGTTTAAGATAATCGATTGAACTTGATCTATAGATTGCGAACTTTATCGGTAATAATGTCAATTTCGAAAATGTTTGCGGATTTCATGGTCCGCAAACAATATTCCTCATCATTTGCGATTCGCTAATAACTTTCGCAATAAATAATTCTATCAATACATTTTGAAGTAATTTCGCGTGAAATTATTATTTTTTCCCAAATTATACGAGCATTTTTATTTTTGACTTTTCATAAATTATTCAATAATTCTGTAACTACAACATGTGAAGATAATTTATGCAATATTAAAAGACAGAAATCTCGTAATATTTGGTAAAAATTAATAATTCCACGTCAAATTACTTTAAAATGTATTGCTAGAATCATTTATTCCAAAAGTTGTTAGCGAGTGGCAAATGATTGAAAATCGTATTTGCAGTGCATGGAATCCTCGAACATTTTATAAATTGACATTATTTTGAATCAAGTTCTCAGATAGGGACACGTTCAGGTCCCTTGGCTCGACCGCGTATCATCGGACTCTGAACCAACTTCCTGTGACAGCCGACCATTCGGAAGTTGCTGCTGTGACGTCAGCAGACTAGCACTTCCTATAGCACTGTCGTGCCTGGCTTAGCTCGTTTGTTCCACTGATTAAATTCCGATTTATAGACTTTAATCGTATGTTTGATAATTTTTTTCTCCATGACGGGGAGCACAAATATAGTTTTTCGGGAGTGTCCCGTATTCGGAATTTTATAAACTTTATTCTCCTGCACGCAAAATGGATTTTTCATTCTTTTCCAGAATACTCTATTTTCTCTGGCAAATGCTGTTCATGACAAAAATAAGATATATTTTTTTTCAAAGAAAGCATGAAAAACCATTAAAAATCATATATTTTTCAGTCGCAAAATCACCGCGCAAGACCCTCTAAAAACACCTGTCCACCTTATAAAAGTCACCCTGTATACATAAACACACATGCCTATTTCAATCGCAAAACTTATTAACGCGCGCGCAAGGAACGGCAAATTCTTCGATCGGTATCTTCGCGAGCTTTTTTCTTAACCTCGCATGCCAAGTCATTGCACAGCATTTCCAGTGTACTTGTGTGGTACTTACGTTGTACTTTCATATAGTAATGACATGAATTTTTTGTTACAACAGTGAGATGATTTTTTAGAATGAAAATGAAATATGTAGAATAATATTATTCCTTAGGTTTAATAATTTGCAAAGTTTTTACTTGCTTGGCTATTTTATAAAAAGTGATTTCACTTTTTTCATTAATTTGAATTGGAAAAATATAAGAAAACCATTGTTTAAATTAAAAAAAAAAGTATTCTACTATAAATCAGAATTTTATTAATGGTAAAACAAGCAATAATATTTTTGGCGGAATTTTTTTATTACTTGGCATTCTTTTTTTACTTCAAAGTGTGGAAAAGGATTTCATATCTTTTTGAACGGAAAAAAAAACCCTTTTTTCATTGAGCTTCAGTTTAAACAGGAGCGAATTTCAAATATGTCTGATGAGAGTACGTCTATAGCTTCAAATTCGTACGGAGCAGGGAAACGTTTTTCCAGATATTTGAATTGATCTTTTCGATCAATTCAAATATCTGTTATACATAGCTCTAGATGTAGCATAAATCATTTTTCAAATTTTTATTATTCTTATAAACATGAAAATTCGTTTCTTAAATTATGTTGAGAACTAAAAGAACATCGATATAATCGAAACTATCAAAGGAATTTTCATCAAATCCAAGCGTTCAGAGTAAACCTTATGCATACTATGTACCTGGGCTCGGGGGTATTCGAGAGGATATCCTACTCCACGCTAAAGCCGAGGAGGCTCGTCATGTCGTCGGGGGTCTCCTGTTTGTTGGCTAGGCTCATTAAGCCGAGGCATTGATTCTCATTGATGAGTTCAACTGCGACTCGCCTGAAGAGTGACTCATATCTACTATTGAACATCAGACGACAGTTACCGAGAGTCGCATTGAGCTTTGTTGGCATCAAGATTTTTTTTATACTGCTGCAATTATGTACACCGGAATAGCGGCTGTTCGCTCCGCTGTTGGCTCGTTGAATGCTATCGATGGCTTTTCTATCTTTAGGGCCAGCATGTTGAGCTTGTTTGGCTTTCTAGTACCTAGTTATCTAAGCATTTTATTGTTTGTCTTACTTTAACTAAGAGCAATGAACATTTTATATTTGTAGAGACTGCAAAGAGAAAAACATGGTTTTCTTAAGCGATTGGACACATTGAAAAATGTATATTTCTCGGTATACAAGAGGCGATTAATGAACTTTTCCCACATCAACTATATCCATAATTTCAGAGAATTTTCTGAGCTCTGAATCTGCGATGCAGGGACCTTGATCAAATTTATTTTTGGCTCTGAAAAGAGCCGTTTAGTTTTTTTCCTCAGATTACACGTCAAATTAATATGGCCCCAAAAAGGGCCATTTCTTTTTTCTTTACACTTATTCTGTGCACTTTAAAATTTTTGTAATTGAAATAAATAAATTTTATTTTTTGGCACACCCTAAGCCTACTTGGGGGTTAAGCTGTCAAAATCACGGTACATATTAAAACGAAGACACTAGTAACAGGCGATGCTACTCGGAGGCGTTGCGCTCGCCCGGATGTGGCACACTCGCGGCTGCGCAGAGCAATCTATTCGATGTTTATGACACGGGGGCGTACACAAATTACGTAACGCCAAATTTCCCATTTTTTGCCCCCGCTCCCTACGTAACGGGACCTCAGCGCCTGGCCTGAAACCCCGTCTGCCCCTCTATTCGATTACGTACAGGGTGCTTTGTCGTCAATAATTGCTCGGATCGGAAAAAGGATCGGGATTATACTTATTTTATGAAGTCATCTATTTATACCAATTTTGATGAAATAAAAAAAATTAACTGTTATATATGCCTTGATATGATGACGGAAAAAAAATCTCTTCATTGCCCCATTAATATCTTTATGAAAGGTTATCTGTAAATAAAAAGTCAACAATTCATCGATATCTATACAAATGTAGCTATCGTTATGCGGAGCCGTTTTTTTATTTTGTTTTTTTTTTTACAAAATACCGACAGTTTGGACATTTTTTTTTTATTTTCAAGGCCCTTTTTTGTATTCAAGCCGTCATTAAAAATAGTAATTATCAATATGAACCGATGTGCTGGTCTAGTGGTTAGCGTGCTTGCCTCTGAAATCAGCACATCGGGAGGTCGCGGGTTCGAATCGCCGTCTCGTAGTTTCGGAGAAAAATACAAAACACAGGCGTGACGTAGCTCCACTTCTACACGGATGTCGCGCACATGGACCGGTACGTGTGTGTGTCGTGTGTGTAGGGCTGTAGCCTGTAAGCTATTTCTCGACGAAACGCGACTAGCTCTGAGACTGAGAAGCGAACCCGAGACCGGCTGCATTGGTATAGGTTTTTGCAGTTTCCCTATGCCCATGGCAGAAAATGTCACGGTGAATGCGATACAGAGGGGAAAGTCGGCTGCGGTCGCAAGGTGGGGATCGTGTAGGGATGTGGAGTGGAGAAAATGGTGCAAAATGTAATAAGGGAGAATACCCCGTACGTGGAAGGTACTAATTAACTAAGCTAGCAATTTTTAAAAAGTTGTCCAAAAGTTGGCTAAGTGGGTACCGAATGTCCGTTCGGAAGTTATCTTAAAGTTAACAACTATCCAAAAAGATAACTGTTGGACACATGGTAACTTATAGGTAGCTTCCAAGCGGACATTTGGTACCCATTCAGACAACTTCTGGACGACTGTTTGGAAATTGCTACCTGGGTAGTCACTGCGATTACAAAAATGTAAACAAAAATGAAAATCGGTTGATAAGTTTTTGAGTATTCGCTGGGACAAGGTCGAAAAAGTAGTTTCGAGAAAAACGCGTTGAATGTTTTCGTTCCGTTTTTCTTGTGTCGCGGACAATATGACGATTCTTCATCTCATTATATTTCACATAATAATAAGAGCCTGCACTTGAGCTATTGCGAACGATGGCACACCTGTGGCGACTGAGGAAACTAACCGGTCGCGTTACCTGTTCTCACTAAAGTGACTAACTTCGTCAATTTTCGGACTTGTGAATAAAAATGTTGCCAACATATTTTTCAATATGTGTACTTTCAAGAATTGTAAAAAACAAAAAAAAATCTTTAAATTTTGCTTGCGAAAAGTGGGAAAGCTACTGTGCAAGTTCTTGCACAGTGACTTTCCCCCTTAACTGACATTTGGTATAGAAAGCGTCAACTTTCCGCGGTAAAATTGCACGTGAGATTTAATTGAAAAATTTGAAAATGCAGAAATTTTTCTGTAATTGGCAGTTCTAAAATCGTGGCATAACGCAAACCTCCCCCCCCCCCCCCGCCGCACACGCACGTACATCGTAACGCCTGCCCGGACCCCTTCCCCCGAAATTGCGTAACGTCATTTGCGTACGGCCCCCATGGGTGAAAGATTTTAGTCAATTCAGCGAACCGACCGAGGGAGGATCAATTTCTAGTCATGAGCTAGCTCGAAAATTCTCATGAGATCAGTAGCGCGGTTCTGTAACTCGTTATAACTCGGCTGCAACAGTTTTCGTTGTCGATAAATAGTAACAGCCAATCGCATGCACGAACACAGAAGAAAGGGAGCCTCTTATTGGCTGTCGCTACCGACTCACAGAATCTCGCTCATGGAGGCGATTGAGATAGATGATCGCTTGGGATCGTTGCAGCTGTCAAGTAGATCCAGTCCACTATGTTCGCCGGCCACCCGGCACACACGACTGTTAGCTCTCCTGCTTCTCAATTTGTCGTACAAACGTACAAACGTAGAAACATTTCCACACCGATGAAGCCTTCTATTATGTCCAATTACCGTAGTAATGCATTTTTCGGCACTAACTTCTCCGGGTAATATTACAATGCGTGGAGAACTTACCACTTATGGTATTTACTTGCATTATCACAAACGTTGAATAAACAAACGTTTTAATTTGAATATTCGTAATTTACAAACGATTTTTCGCCGATTTGGCCATTGATTATGGAGAAATACCATACGAATACATTTTTCGGCGCTAACTCCATCTGGTAATATGGCCATACGTGGAGAACTTGCCACAAATGGTATTGACCTTTCTACTTTAGCAACGAACTTTCTACTACGAAAGCAACTGTTGAATTTGATTATTCGTCATCTACAAACGATTCCGGATTTAATGATCCGCTAAAGAATGACAATGACGATATAAATAAATATCTTGGCCCTATCTGCCTAGTAATTTTTAATGTCTATTTTTCAACAATAGGCTAATATAACAAACGTTCAAAGGGTCTCCATAATCACGTACTTGCAATCGATTAGAACGAAAAACTTCAAAATTCGAAAGCCGTGGTGCTAACTTCACCAAGCTCACTTCGTTCAACTATCTTTAAACTTTTGAGTCGGCAACAGAGATTGTTAAATGCTCACCTGCAAAGGAAGTAACAATACGAAAATGCGTATGATGATTAAATGTACTGAATTATTGATGATTTACATCGGACGACAATTACTACGGAAAATGCGACGCCGGTCGAATTTCCTATCAACCATGTTCGTGAGGGATTCGCCTGGAAAATAACGTTACCACGAATTAAAGTTTTTCGTTATTCAAAGGAATACGGCTGCTAGAGGCGATGAAGTTGTTTAAAAAATACGTTCTAATTTGAATTTTATTGGGGCCGAGGCGTCTATAATGAGACGCAGTACAACAATTGTGAAGCGTAAAGTTTTGCGTTCGGAAAAACGCATAAAAAACAAATAATTCGAGCGCAATATCGCAATATCGATTATGGAATTCCATTTTGATAGGGTTATTTATAAGGATTTTAAATAACGATACATTGTACGCGGTATTCCCACCTTTGTACGAGTGCTTCGACTCTATACTACTCGACCGGAACATGTGCAGTCCTCGCCCGGCGAGCGTAGCGCTGTTCCCGTTCGATACTAGTCCTACTGGCCTGCGCGGCCGACAAGACTGAAGAGACGGCGATAAAATGCCATTCGACTTCAAACATCCATGATGATGCCACGGAGTAAGTCTTTTTTTTTATACATCCGATATGTATATTCGTATATAACCTTCTTCTATGTATTGGTATATTCATATAATTATATGTATATCCATATACGACCCTTTATTTTTTAATGACAGAAGGATATGAATAAGGCCGTATTCATAACGTATTCAATTTTTCAGATAAAAAAAAGAAGACCGGACAAATCGGGCGGCCGAAAAAAATAACGGTAAGTTAACAATGCTGCTTGAGTGTCTTATTTTTCGTCCTCCCTGCTCCCGTTATCGTTGAAAGGGTGATAATTAATCGCCACAGGCGCTTCAACGAATTCATGTACACGTTGTCGGTGCAACCAGGCTACTGGTTCATTTTTCAGCGGGACGGTTCATCGCCAAGGACACTTCCTTGGCGACAAACCATCCTGCTGAAAAATTGTGTGTGTGAAGTATTGCGCCGACAACGTGTATATGAATTCGTTGATTGACACTAAGATACATAATATTTTGTTCCAATTTTATTTGCCTCAGTTGTGTTGCAAACAAAATTGTAAGAAAATATTATACATCGTGGTGTCAAGCAACGAATTAATATATGCTTCGTCGGTGCAAAACTTTGCACCTGCTCAAAGATTTTAAATTCACGTTTGTCAGCAGGGTGGTTCATTGCTAAACAAACTTCCTTGGCGACAAACCAGTCGCTAACAAATTTGGACTTGAAATCATCGATCAATGTATCGTATAAATACACGAGTTTGGTGATTTATACTATAATGCATAATATTTTGTTATAATTTTATTTGCAGCACAATTGAGGCAAATAAAATTAGAAGAAAATATTATGCATTGTAGTATAAATCAATAAATTGGTGGAACCGTCATCGGTTGATGATTTTAAGTCTAAATTTAACAGTGGACTGGTCCGTCGCCAAGGCAGTGCCTTTAGCAATTAACCACCCTGCTGACAAATGTGAATTAAAAATGTTTAAGTCCAAAGTTTTGAGACACTACGATGGATAATATTTTGTCACAATACTATTTTGTCACAATACTATTTGCAATACAGCTGAGGCAAACAAAATTGGAACAAAATATTATGCATCGCAGTATAAATCAACAAATTCGTGTAACCATCCGCGGTCGATGATTTCGAGTCCAAATTTATCAGTGGACTGGTTTGTCGCCAAGGAAGTGTCCTTGGCGATGAACCATCCTGCTGAAAAACTTGGATTTAAAATCTTTGATGGTGTGGGAAGTATTGCACCGACAACGTATATATGAATTCGTTGATTGACACTGAGATACATAATGTTTTGTTCCAATTTTATTTGCCTCAGTTGTGTTGCACATAAAATTCTAACAAAATATTATCCATCGTGGTGTCAAGCAACGAATTAATATATGCATCGTCTGTGCAAAACTTTGCACTCGCTCAAAGATTTTAAATTCACATTTGTCAACAGGGTGGTTCATTGCTAAATAAACTTCCTTGGCGACAAACCAGTTCGCTGACAAACTTGGACTTGAAATCATCGACCAATGGCGCATACACGAATTTGTTGATTTATACTATAATGTATAATATTTTGTTACAATTTTATTTGCAGCACAACTGAGGCAAATAAAATTAGAAGAAAATATTATGCATTGTAGTATAAATCAATAAATTGGTGGAAGTATCATCGGTCGATGATTTCAAGTCTAAATCTAGCAGTGGACTGGTCCGTCGCCAAGGAAGTGCCTTTGACAATTAACCACCCCGCTGACAAATGTGAATTAAAAATCTTTGACTGCAAAGTTTTGCAACACTACGATGGATAATATTTTGTTACAATTCTATTTGCAACACAACTGAGGCAAATAAAATTGGAACAAAATATTATGCATCGCAGTATAAATCAACAAATTCGTGTAACCGTCAGCGGTCGATGATTTCAAGTCCAAATTTATCAGTGGACTGGTTCGTCGCCAATGAATTGTCCTTGGCAATGAGCCATCCCGCTGAGAAAATTTGGATTTGAAATCTTTGATGGTGTGTGAAGTATTGCACTGACAACGCGTACATGAATTTGTTGATTGACAGTGAGATACATAATATTTTGTTCCAATTTTATTTGCCTCAGTTGTATTACAAATAAAATTGTAACAAAATATTATCCATCGTAGTGTCGCGAAACTTTGCACACAGTCAAAGATTTTTAATTCGCATTTGTCAGAAGGGCGGTTCATAGCCAAGGACACTCCCATGGCGACGAAGCAGTTCGCCGAGAAATTTGGACGTGAAATCGTCGACCGATGGCGCTTATACGAATTTGTTGATTTATACTGTGACGCATAATATTTTGTTACAATTTTATTTCTGGTACACTGTACTAATGGTACACTTACAAGCATGAAGTTGGCGAAGAACCACCGCGGTGACAAATATGAATTCAAAATCTTTGTGTGTAAAGTTTCACACCTACGACGCGTATTTATGAATTCGTTTTTCAACGCTGCCATGGATAATATTTTGTTGAAATTTTATTTGCAAGATAACGGAGGCAAATAAAATTGGAAGAAAATATTATGTATCTCAGTGTCAATCAACAAATTCATGTACGCATTGTCGGTGCAATACTTCGCACACGGTCAAAGATTTTAAGTCCGAATTTGAATACGGCGCGGTCGATCGGCGAGGACGTATGTTGAAGTTGCCATTTTTTCCTTAGACTGCTAATCCCTGGCCGGCATTGCGGCCGATCCCGCCGCTGCTAGTCAACCCGCCACTGTCGGCGAACCCGCCGCTGCCAGCGAACCCGCCGCCGCCAGCGAACTTGCCGCGGCCACCGCCTCCGCCGCGGCCACCGCCTCCGCCGCCTTACCCGCCACAGTATCCACCCGCCCAGTATGGTGAAATGGTATTTTACCCCTATACCGAAACCTTAATTATTTTATGAAGAAATTATATCGGTAGATTTTGTACATTTTTTATTTAACGTCCTTTGTACTAATCGTCGCTCCTTTTCAGTTAAACGCGGGCATCGGAGAAGGGGCACCACAGCTGCGGGAGGCCGACGTGCCACTGCACTTGGTTCAGTTGGATACCCAGGTGCATCAACTGCAAGCTGGGCTCCGCCAAACCAGCGCTCTCCGGCTGGAAGTGAATTTACGCTTCCAACAGGGGGTAGCTCGAGTAAGGGTCTTGAAGCAGACCGCTTGCCGTCAAAACGGTCAAGCGGCCAATCGCAGAGTTGGAGTTCGCCCGCGGCGACGTGACAACGCCGCTCATGTGGTTGGACCACAAGACCAGACCGAGCAGGGGTCGCGCCGCAGTCTACCGGCCCGATGGCAACAGCCGCAACAGCAGCCACAACAAGAGCAGTTTCAGCAGCTACAACAGCAACATGTGCCACCGAGGTGGCCGCATACCGGGTGGGGCCCTTCAATGTGGCCGCCGCAGTGGCCGCCGCAGTGGCCGCCGCAGCAGTGGTCGCCGCAACAGTGGTCGGCGCAGCAGTGGCCGCCACTGCCGTGGTCCCAACACCAGTGGCCCTGCGAGCCACACCCGCCGTGTTAAAGGAGCTGCACATGCATAGATTACCGTCATTTATCGAATTTTATTTAAGATTTTTAAACGTAACATTGCCTAAAATTATTTAAAATTCTTATCATATTTTTTTTTAATTTTAGATCCTTGTACTATTTGTTCTTTTTTAATATACATTTCTTCAAAACAATCCTACAGTAGCACTTCGATTATCCGAACCCCAATGACCGCGTCCACACTGGCCGAGGCAAGAACCGTGGCAGCTGCGCGCGGCACCGTCTCGCACTATTAATCCAGGAAATGAGTTCAAATAGGGGCTTTTTGATGACTCGCCTCTAGGTAGTACGGGACCTAGATATTCTTGTAGGGTTCATAGCCCAGATGAAAACCTACTATTTTTCAATATTCCATTTGTACGTGATTATTATTCCCACGTGTTCAAAGTTGGCGAAACGAGGTTGTTTAGCGATAGCGACGAAACTGTCAATTTGATAGGAAAAAAATGAACGAACTATTTGTAGGTGTTAGAAAGACGAACAATTTGGCACGTCGGAAATTACAATCGATTAATTAGTTCTCCTGCAAAGTAATAAAAACCAGCTAAAATGGACACTCCTTCAATAACTAATTATTAATGCAATAATGCCTATACAGCTTTTAAAATCTCGGAAAACATGTCTCTTAGTGTACTAAAGAAGTGTGCAAAACCGGCTCGATCGGATAAATACTTCGCGAGAAAAGATATCTGTTGCAAGGCATTTCCGGGCTGGAAAATTATCATAGAACAATTCAATTAGTGGCATTTTAATCGAGAAGGGTCTTACTGTCATGTACACTTTGGGGCGAAAGGATTTTTTATAATTAAGTGGGTGAAAAATGGCTTCAAAAAAAAGATACGTCTTTCAGTCATCAACAAATGGAATTCCGTCGCCAATTTTTGTGTTACAGAGTCGAGATTAGCATCATTCGAAAGCTGTTATTTTTACACGAATTTACAACAAAAATTTCTTAGAGTCAATTGGGGGGGGGAGGATAATTTTCTTTTTTCAACAATTATTGCACCGGCTTTTGTTGACATAAAGGGCCAAAAATTGGACACAGTATACAGGAAGACTCATACTAAATGCCATAAAATTTCCAAAGAAATCACTCATCACTGTGCTACTTATATTTGCGGTTAATTCACGGACAAAATGCGACACCGCATATGGCGGTGGAGTAGGGGAAGCTATGTCAACCTGCAGACGCTTGCGCTCAAAATGAACTCGCGCGTTAAAATTCCACGAACTTGGAATATCTCTTCAACAAATTAACTAAACCATGAATTTGCTGTAAAAAAAGCAAAAAAAAGTATATCTTCAGCTCGAAACACTACAGATTTTTCTTTTTTTTTGGATATAGTGATTGAGGAACTTTACGACAATACAATCCAATTTAGATGAAATGAACAAATTAATTAACTAACGGTGAAAAAAAAAATTACGCAAACAAATTTCGAGCTGCAGGTATACTTTTTTGCTTTTTTATGGCAATTTTATGGTAGTTAGTATGAGTCTTCCTGTATACTGTGTCCAATTTTTAGCCTTTTACGTTAAGAACAGCCGGTGCAATAATTGTTGAAAAAAATTATCCCCCCCTCCCCCAATTGACTCTGAGCAATTTTTTTGTTCTTGTAAATTCGTGTAAAAATAACAGCTTTCGAATGATGCTAATCTCGACTCTGTAACATAAAAATTGGCCTCGGAATTCCATTTGTTTAAAACTGAAAAAAGTATCCTCTTTTTGGAGTCATTTTTCACCCACTTAATTATAAAAAATCCTTTCGCCCCAAAGTGTACATGATAGTAGAACCCTTCTCGATTAAAATGCCGCTAATTAAATTGTTCTATGATCATTTTCCAGCCCGGAAATTCCTCGCAAAAAAATCGGTTTTTTTATGACAAATAACTTTTCTCGCAAAGTATTTATTCGATCGAGCCCCGGTTTTGCACACTTCTTTAGTACACTAAGAGACATGTTTTCCAAGATTTTCAAAGCTGTACATGCATTATTGCATTAATAATTAGTTATCGAAGAAATGTCCATTTTAGCTGGTTTTCATTACTTTGCCGGAGAACTAATTAATCGATTTTAATTTCCGACGCGCCAAATTGTTCGTCTTTCTAATCTTACAAATAGTTCGTTTATTTTTTTGTCAAATTAACAGTTTCGTCACTATCGCTTAAAAACCTCGTTTCGCCAACTTTGAACGTGTGGGAATAATAATCACGTACAAATCGAATGTTGAAAAGTAGTAGGTTTTCATCTGGGCTTTCAACCCTACAAGAATATCCAGGTTCCGTACTACCTAGAGGCGAGTGATGCAAAAACTACCCATTTCTTGGACTATATGTGGACGTGTCTCGCTAGCGGCATCCTCGGTCTGAGCGGTCAGCAGTGGCTCAGGTCTCGCTTGTGCGACGCGCAAAGGTGCGTTCATGGAGACTAGATACAGGAGGCCACATTCGGCCTTTCAACTCGTCCCTCAAACGGTATCCGAGATAGATGGCGCTGGCGTGCTCCGGACCACATGTATAGATATACGCAAAACATAGGTCCGCTGAAGATGGTTCACAGCTGATGTACCTTTCATTTATCTTTAAGTGTCGGAGTTATAAAATTTAAGACAAAGTAATACGGTATTACATTAATAAGCATACAGTACAGATAAAGCATAGTTTTCGGAATCACAAACTTTTGTTTTCTATTCTTGTGTATAATTTTGCACAGTACAAAACGTATATGTATTACTGAACTTGAGTCTGCAGATATAATTCAATTTCTAAATGGCCAATTACGTCCATTATTACAAAAAAATCTTCCTCCTTATCCTTACACAATAATGTTCATATAAAATGTAAATTATAACAAATTATATCAAAAAAATTATGAGATTATTTAAATAATGTACATTTATATCCGTCTATGGAATCGTTAACAACTTTTTCAAATAATTCTTTTTCATATTGCCTATTATTGATATTTTGGAGAGTGTGCTGTAAATATTAAGAGATTATTAAAGTGTAATAAGTCGAAAAATAGTTGATTTTCGCTATTTGTTTTTCGATGGTTGAAATACGCGAATCTGATTTTTTATGTCAAATCAAAGCACTCATAAAGAATAGAAAATAAGATTTGAAACGTTTACTTCTATTTCTTTTATATTTTTTGACGGTTGAAAATATCTTCGGAAAAAGGGTGTTCTCATGTTGTACAAGGTTGTGGCCGTAAATATGATGTGAAACAAAATTTCTAAAAAGATTATTAATCAGTATGAAAGCCGCTATCTTGCTATGGAGTTTCTTTTAAAGCGAAATTGACAAGATGTCGGCATTTTGAAAAAAAAGCATCGAATTTAGCCTATTTTGTCGAGATCCACTCAGAAAGCCTGTTATTGCACTATAAAATCCAATACAATTTTCAACTATATGCGTAGAGATAGTTTCTTAACCAAAAACTTCAACATCAATTTATTTCAAATATATTTACCTTAGGAGTACGAAAGACCGCATGCTGCCGTAATCCCAATGCGCACCGCCGAATTCGCCGTACGTACTGACCAGTCTTGCAACTTGGTACTCCGCACACTTTCACCATATTGCACACTGATATTAAATTTCAAGAATAAAATACTGACGATAGGTTTTAATTCTCGAATACGATATATTATTCGTAACATTCATAATGAAAAAAATACAAATTTCTATCCCAGACTCTCAGTGAACAAGGAAATTTACTTTGTCATCAATTATTGAATAAGTTACTCTACGGGCGACAAAGTTTTCCGTCGGAAAATTTAGTATACTTAAACAAGACCTTTTCGAGCTCTAAAAAGAGTTTTTCTTGAAATGGTCATGGGGAAATTACAAAGCCTTGATGACTCGAAATTTTGACGTTTGCTGCCACGCTCGGTTTGTCATGAGGTTAGTAACTCATTCGATCACTTTCACCTCGACGACCAATATATTATTATACATACGGCCCGATACCATCGTAAAAAGTTTTCAATAACTTAGCGTACTTTTGAAACTTTTAAACAGTTAGCAAAAGAGATATCAATTACAAAACAGCAGCTTCGGGCTCACAAATCGTACAATTGCAGTGACACTTGCACGGTCAAGCGTGACAGCCGTTGCATACAACGGTTACCGGATGGAGTAGCGACCAACGGAATTGCTTTGGCAATGACACTTTTAGGTGCCACCGGAACACCCACCCACGCTAACCCACTTATACTTCTGTACAAGTGCGTTCCCAGATGCCTGCAATACGCGAAGGACCCCCTGTATCACTGTCTGCTGACAACCTCGCATATTATTTCAGCGGTACCACGATTCATGCTTCACAACAGAGCAACTCCTGCTCGCAAGTTGTGTAATTGCAGTGATACTCGCGCGGTCGGACGTGGCAGCCGTTGCATACAACGGTTATCGGATGGACTAGCAACCAACGGAATTGCTTTGGCAATGACACTTTTAGGTGCCACCGGAACACCCACCCACGCTAACCCACTTATACTTCCGTACAAGTGCGTTCCCAGATGCCTGCAAAACGCGAAGGACTCCCCCTGTGTCACTGTCTACCGAAAACCTCGCATATTATTTCAGCGGTACCACGATTCATGCTTCAGGGAATGTTGTTAGCCTGCGAGATGACAGTATATGCGCCAAATGCTGTCTCATTCGTAACGCATCTCGTGAATAATTTCGTGACGTAGGATCATCTCCCAAAGCTATAGCAGTAGCAAAAGCGGCAGCATATATTCCACATGAGAAGGGATCGGGCTGCTTTGTCACCGGTTGTATAAATACATCATCAACATGGACGTGAGGATAGCGCCTACCGATATATCGCTTTACCTCTTTGCTCAACAAATCATACTCTGCACAGCAAACACTATCATATACAAAAATCTGGTCACCATCGTAATAAATGGCAACTCCAAGGCGACTCCAATGGCCGCTTTTATTACCACCAACTATTTGTATATCCCGTTGCCGCGGAGTGCATGGCTTGATGCAGCTATAATAAGCGGTATACGACGCAGGATTACAACGGAAGGAGCTATTTTGTTGCACAATATTTTGAAACACGTCGATCGCTGAATCGGTTAACAAACTGTTCGAGGATGGCACCAGTTGTACGACCTCTTCAGCTGTAACATCTTCTCGAATATTTTCAAGTAATGTTTCAGCTGCAGCAATTGTTTCTTGACCAGAAACCTCCATTTCGTCATCACTCTCGATTGAGATCCAATCGGTACGGCCAATTTTGCCATCGCTCTTAGAGCAAGGTGGTGCTACATCTGTACTCGAGTCGACACCTTCGTTGCTTTGAACGGAAGCTCGTTTAACTGCTATCTCCGATTCCGAAATCGAACGTTTCTTCGCACATCGCTTCTCGAGAGCTTTCGTCCTGGCTTCCAAAACGTATTGTGGATTTCGTATAGGCATGTTCCTACTGCGACGACTGTCCACGATTTCAGGAAGCAGAGAATTCTAATAAAAGCGAGTAAGAACTGGTCTCATTTTCGACTCCCAAAACTCGGCACAGTGCGAATATGCAATAGCTGCGCAAAGTTACATGAAGCTGGCCTTGCACCTGATAATAGTAAACGTGGGACTTGTTCATAGAATTCAAGTCATTTTTAGCGAAAATGCGTCTAATGGTAGGCTTTTCCGAGATAACTTTTCCCAATTCTTCATCTTTACCTGAAAATGGGCATTTTATTTCGACGATGCCATCATCGTCAATCAGACCATCCGTAGATGCCCCCAAGTAAGGGATCTCTTGGTCAATGAAAAGGCGGCAAAGTTCGGCAAAGGCCCGAGTTCAAGTTCAATCTTCTTTTTCGCATTTTCCTCGTTTTCGCGACCATACTGTACAGCTGCAGTATCAAGGATTTTTTGGATCCCGTATAGTGGCGACCATATTGGCAGGCAAAGTGGCCGGCAACATTCTACATATGGAGCCGAACCTCGATGCCGTGATCATTTCAGTATGCAGCCGTTGCCATTCCTCAGAAGAACTCTGCGATATTGTTAATCTCTCAATCTCTCTCCAGTTGGCCTGGGATGATTTTAATGTATCCAAATATTGTTCCACGGCATCATTAAACGTTTTTTCATCCAAATCCGGTTTATGAACGGATGGTCCGTAGTCTTTGTCGCCACCCTGAAATTGATCGGGTTTGCGGCGGGGTCTCCTCTGTACGTACAAGCGGTTGCATTTATTTTTATGGCGCCTATGAGTTTCCAGCTTTGTCACGGTATCGGGAACTTTCGAACCTTTGTTATGGTGCAGCTTCGAAAGGATAGACTGCGTGTTGTGTTGAACCACTGCGCCCAAACATCTTATCTGGTATGAATTTCCAAAGCAATAATTGATTCTTTTACCAGAATTCAATTTATTCTCAATGGAATTACACGCCTCCGCCATATTATTGGTGACATTCTTCAAAAGAGATTGAGCATGGCAACTTAAATATCTGACCGCCTCATGAACAAGAGGATAGATACCGGTTACGCGAAGTTCGGTCATCACATTTTTCTCATTTTCTTTCGGTTCACACTCGAATGGAAGAGTGTGACAATTTGAGTGCTCACCGAACACGTGGCCAGCTATGTTAAACATATCTTTGCACAAGCGCGTAGCCTTTTCATCCTCCGATATATTTTCAGTTTTGCGACAATCTCTTGCACGTTCAACGAGGTTGCGGATTTTCAAACCGCTACTATGCACACATTGACGTAATTTCGTAACGGTTATTACTCCTTTCGTGGGAAGCGCTTTTAACTTCATAGCAGAAGCGAGGTCGGTTTTTCGACACAAATTTCGAAACAAATGGTTATTGCATTCATATTTCTGTACAATAACTTTGTGTTCAGCGTAAGGGTTGGCATTCCGAATCCCCTAAAATACGCTGCTGTCGCCATCCGAAATAAGCGTTTTATAGATTAAGCCATTACACTCTATGCTGGATTTAAAACCTTCCACTATGATATCGGTTTCCATCGCAGTTGAGCTTTGATCGCGACCCCAATTTGTATAACAAACGTGGTCGGGTGGCTCTACATTTAGTCGCTTCGCTCTTTCATGCGTAGCACAATACTTATTGCGTACGGCGACGAATAAAACCAACTTACACTTTCGGCCAATGATCATGGCTACACCTGAAAGAAAATTATATTTACTACGGGCATAGGACCGTTTGGCCCAGCAACCATCCGTAATTACTATAATGTACGGAATGCCATTTATGACATGGCCTTTTTTTATAGCGATCTCTCTTTCTATCGCTGCAGCCTTTATCCTCTCCTTTTCAGCAACCCCGTGAAAGTTATTGAAAATTCTGTTGCGGAACTTGAGGTAAGTTTTGTCCGACATAGGTGGAACAGACATTGCAGCTAGTTGTTCCTGCAATGTATTGTATCCAATACCCGAAGTGAGTGTGCCGCATACAGCGCTTTCATGAATGCCCATAATATTCTTATTGTCGGGATCAGTCCATACGGCAAACTCAAAATTGCACATTTCGCACTTAAAAAAGACGTAAGCCACGATCACGATACCGAATTTTGTTCAAGTTGCTGAATGAGCATTGCAACGGAGGGTTGTGCTTATCAAATTTAGCATGCAATTCTTGTAGGAAAAAGGTCAAGTCAACAATGCGACGACCTTCGATCGTGCATTTAGTAATACGATCCTTGTCCAGGGAATCACTTTCAACAATCAAGGAATCGTCAGCACTTTCCGATTGTTGCGAAATACCTCGAGTGATTTGTTCATCACACGGTTCTTCCTCTATGGGAAGGGCGGAATTTTGATTGCTTGGACGAGCCGAGGTATTATTACGTGGGTCCGGTACGACTCGATGCAGCACATCTCTCTTCTCGGCCCTCTCGGATGCAGCTTGCACCCGGTCATTTTGCTCAACATTATTGCTTATATCTATATCGCATGCAACTACTGGGCTGAGGCAGTCGTTAAATACGGCGGATCTATCAAACGCATCACAGAACTTAGGCAAGCCTAGCCCTGGCTTTCTCTGCGACCAGTTGACGGTGACCAAACCCTCAAGTGGTTCCTTGACCTCTCGGTTACCGTACGCATCGCAGGTTATATATACATTTTGCACAGCTACTTGGGAATGTCCTTCACCAAAAGTAGGTTTAGCGACGGCCGAGTCCGCGGAGAAGCGAGAAGAGCTCGCTTCCGGACTTTTCTCCGGGTAATCAGAGGTGGCTCGTCTCTCGGGTAATCCATTGACCACCCGGTTGTCGGACTTACCGAGCTGTACGCATTCGGGAACGTCGTGTTTTTCCGGATCGATGGTATCAGCATGTTGAACATCGTTCACACTGGCTTCTCTTCTCAATTTCCGATGTCTGAAAGAAAACATCAAAATTTATCAATGAGGGGCAGACGTTCAGAACCCACGGTCATTTTCAAACTCTACGCAGTTGTAGCTGTCGATTACAACATACTGGAAGCAGTAAATTGATATAATCACTAAATTGATATAATCACTTAGTTTTCGAGAAAACGGACGGAGAAGCTAGCGTAAACAGACTGGAGGTCGGATACTTTCCTTCCTATTACCATTTTGTCCCAATACGATGGATTTTTTTTCGTTCTTCTGACGAATGTTATATATATTCGATTCTACGTTTTTCTTCACTTCTATGCTTGAAAAAAATGAATAGCTGTAATCTCTTCCAATCACTTTGTGACTGCAGCGTTGCTAGACATTACACACTTAAAATCGCTATATTTCTGTCATTATACCGTGAAAAGTCTTGTTTTTTTACACACTTCGTCATATGTTCCTCTTTACTTGATGATTAAAATAAAAAACCTATCGACAAGTTTCAGAGTTTGTTTGGTTAAAATATGAAAATTCTTTCATGTGACCGCAAAATAAAAAAGGATTTTGTCTACAAACGCTTTGCCGAGTCTACTGACTCAAAGTGCTCCTTCATTGACTAAAGAAAGCACTTTTTCTCGTGTAAGAAGGCCGCGAATTGATTCTTTTACTTCATGCAAACAGGGTGTATCTCAACTACTAGGGCTCCGTTTGTGAATATATAGGGCGTTCCTTTCCGAGCAGAGATTTTTTTTAAATGTCGAGTGACGAAAATTGACCGAGATATTGATGAGTGAAACCCGACGTTGAGTACCTAATGGCACAGTACTTTCGGCGACAAAACGAACCCAGCGCGGGTTCAAAACCACGTCCGGGCAAGTCAAATTTTGTTTTTCCACATATTTCTTTTTAGCTATCAAATAAGAAAAGCGAACAATTTTTCTTTAACGGGTTACGTGAGTTGGAAAATTTCAAACAATCCATTTTTTAAATATCATTATCTAATGGTACAATATGTCTAGAAAATTCTCCCAAAGTTTTGAGTCAATCGAAGTGAAAGTGTAGGAGATACAGGTATATCGCATTTTTCTCAAAACACTATATTTGACGTTGGTGGACACGATTTCTCAAAAACGATCTTATTGAAATTGTGCACACTTCTTCAGAATAGCATTGACTAGTGGTTGAACGAAGGTTTCATTTTTTATTAGAACTAATTTTACAAGTCTGTACGTAGTGTAAATTGTACCAAAAATTGAACTATTTTGCATACAACTCCGTCAAAAATGCAAATTGTTTTTTTTTTCTTTTAAATAGTTCGTTCAATCACGAGCTATACTTATCTACTAACTGAAAAAATTGGTTTTCTAAATTTCAGATAAAGCAATCATGAGTTATTCTGACCACCACGGGGACACTTGTTTTTAGGTGTCTCCGGAAACCAGGTCCCACAGGCGGAATTCCCAAATATTTGGCTGAATTAAAAAAAAAAACTGTTGAGATGGTGCTCTTTCATGGGCTTAATATTTTGAATAAGTTAATTTATATATTTTATTTTATATAGAGAACATATGCTTTTTTTGGCGTCGACACTCACGTAACCCCTTAAGTGAAGAATATTGTACAGAAATGTTCATTTATTAATTAGAAGACTCGTTTCAAAGTTCATACAACAGAAATAGATTTAGGAAACAACTGTCAACAAAAGGTGACATTCAAATAGACTCGTCGCCCGCTACGTAACGAGAAAGTTCGGGTTCGCGGCAACCTAATGGACGTTTTTCACACCTGTTGCGGTAAAACTTCTTTTTTCTCGGTTGAACATGAAAAATGCGCCAAATTTATTTTTCAAGGCAAAATTGAAACGCGATTACATTTGTCCTCAGTGTAACATAACAAGCGCGAATTCTCCTAGTCCAATCGAAATGTACATGAGTTCAATTCGCGGCGGCCAGCAGGTCGCCATTTTTTTGTCGTTTCTCTGGATTGCCAGGAATACACCCTGAAATAGTCCACAAAAATGGTGTTTTGCGGCTACCAGAGATAGTTTTTAAAAACCGGTATTTTAATATCTTGTTTGGAATTGGTTTTATCAAAAAATGCATCTTATAAAAGTTGCGCGGCATATTGGCATCTACAAAAGAAGTTCTATACAAAAGCCACATAGGATTGTTAATTCATCGGCAAATCACCAATGTATGTTGCATGTTTTTGGGTTATTGCTGAACGTAGGGTTCTGAAAGTCATACAGTACCTAGAAGAATCTATCCCCAAAATATATCTTTAAATTTTATTGAACCATGTCATATAGTTAACCAGTCATTGCTGGTAACCATTTGACAGAATGATCTTATATAAGATGGATTTTTTTGCGGATCCATAATCATCCTCGTCGTCTCATGATTATGTACGTGCAGACAAAAAATGTAATTTTTGCGCAGAATCATATGACGTATTACTATGATATATTCAATATAATAAAGAATATTGTAAACTGAATAAAGTTCAGGCTTGTACGCTCATCTTTCTAATGTCAGATCACTTTTAGCTCTTTCCCGTGAAAATTAAGGATGAACATTTATCATTGGGTTAAGGGGTCTTCTCACTTTAAACGCTAAAAGGGCTATTTTCGTGAATTTTTTTGATAGGTTTATATTATAGATATTGATATAAAAGTTGATACACTTAATAAATGCACATTCGAAATACATTTAAAAAAATTTAATGTATTTATGTAACCCAAACAAACTTTAAACGCGTTTTTATGGCAACAAGGTTTTTCGACGGCTTGTTGATAACATCTTGAAACTACTATAGGTATAGCGCATATCAATGATTTTTTTAAATTTTGATATTTACTATTTTTTTTTGTGCCAAAAACGGTGAAAACACGGTTTTTTCGAAAACACTTTTCGAAAAATGTCCGCCATTTTGTTATTTTTGCATAGATAAAAATCGTATGATCCGTGCTATAGCCATTAACATGCTGAATCTGAAACCGTTTGTTTTTTTTTGTTTCGGATGATCCATTTCCGAAATTTCATCAACGACGCAGACCTACAATTTTTTTACGAAATAATTTTTACGAATTAATTTTAAATGTATTGTAAAGTGTATTTATTAAGTGTAACAACTTTTATATCAATATCTATAATATACACCTATAAGAAAGTTAATGAAAATAGCCGATTTTTTGCGTCTAAAGTGAGAAGACCCCTTAAATATTGAGAAATACGGATTTTGGAGGGCATTTTTTAATTTGCGAGGACAAAATATGTAAAATTGGAAGAAAAAA
Source organism: Ophion slaviceki (assembly GCA_944452715.1). Lineage (NCBI taxonomy): Eukaryota > Metazoa > Arthropoda > Insecta > Hymenoptera > Ichneumonidae > Ophion > Ophion slaviceki. The sequence goes on from OX101783.1 coordinate 50,815,810, forward strand.
CTTCTTTCTGCTACCATTTTTAAGTGAGTTATCACAATAGTTAGCTAAGCCCTGCGAGGGGTGCCGTGGCGGGAGGGGCGGCACCGCCACGACGCCGCCCGTCGCACCAACTGTTTCGTATTAAGCGGGCGCGATCGGCTTCCATCTCTATGTGCATTGCGATGAACACTCCAACGAGTTTGTAACATATTGCATGTTATGTCTAAAAGTATTAGGAATGCTCACGAATATGAAAAACGCGAAAATATTGATAACCCCAATAATGAATTGGAGAAACGTAAAAATAACTGTATGTCCGTTTGTAATAAAGATATAACCCAAATAAATCTTAGTTGGTGAGATACACCCCGTATGGGGCCGTACGCAAATTACGTAACGCAACTTTGGGGTGAGGGGGATCCGGGCACGCGTTACGATCTACGTGCAAGAACTTGCACAGTAGCTTACCCACTTTACCCAAACAAAATTTGGAGGAATTTTTTTATATATATTTCTTAAACGTACATGTATTGAAAAATATGTTGGCAACATTTTTATTCACAAGTCCGAAAATTGACGGAGTTACAGTCACTTTAGTGAGAACAGGTAGCACGACCGGTTAGTGTCCTCAGTCTCTACAGGCAGAGGTGGTTTATATACTAGGCTCGCTAGGCCCGGGCCTAGGGCGCCACGGCAAAGGGGGCGCCGCGCGTCTGCGGGATCGGCAATTACACGCGCCCCTTCTTATCTCGCCTCCTTATGACCGGCGAGTGGGGGGGGGGGGGGCTAACTTTCTCAGGCCTAGGTTTACTAATTTTTGTAAACCGGCCGTGCCTACAGGTGTGGCATCGTTCACAATAGTTGGAGTGCAGACTCTTGTTATTATATGAAATTAAATGAAGATGAAGAACCGTTCTAGCGCCCGCGACTACATACTTCAATCTAAGTATCAATATTCTAGAATAAAAACATAACTTTATATCAAGAAAAACGAAAGGAAAACTTTGAACGCATTTTTCTCGAAACTACTTTTTTCGACCTTGTTCCAGCGAATACTCAAAAACTTATCAACCGATTAAAAAAAAATTTTGACTTTTTTGTAATCGCAATGACTAAGGTTGTACCTACGTAGCCAATTTTCAAATTTTCATAATTACTATTTTTAATGACTGCTTGAATAAAAAAAAACGCCTTGGAAACAGAAAAAACTGTCCAAACTGTCGGCAATTTGTAAAAAAAAAAAACAAAAAAAAACGGCTACGCTACATTTGTATAGATATCGATAAATTGTTGACTTTTTATTTACAGACAACCGTTCATTAAGATGTCGATGAGACAATGAAGAGATTTTTTTTTCGTCCACAAATCAAGGCATATATCTCGGTTAATTAAAAAAAATCATAAAAATTGGTATAAAACTAAATAAATATATATTTTATATAATGATTATAAACCCTATTCTTTCATAATTAGTTATTCCTTTGAAAAAAAAACGCAATTATTGACGACAAAGCACTCGTTGCGTAATGGGATAAAGGGGGGGGGGGGGGAGTTCAGGCCAGGCATTACCGTTCCGTTACACGGAGGAAGAGGGGGGTGTCAAAAGTAGGGAAATTTAGCGATACGTAATTTGTGTAAGCCATTATCGTGTGAATAATGTAATACAGCATATATAAACCGAATCCTGCTGGCATACTTCCGCGATTTTCTAGTCGATTTGTTGCGGTTAGCGCCCATGACGCCATTGTTTCATTTCTCCGCTCTCTCTCTCTTTCTCTTGTTGTCTCTCTGTCTCTTTTACACACGCACACATGCATAAATACACTCTCTCTTACGCGTCTCCTTTTTCTTCACTTTTTCGTCAATGTTACTCCGTTCACCACACGCAACAATAAAACACTCGATAAACTTTTTAAAAAAGTGAACAGCACAAAGATGTGCGTGCACTTTTCAATGGTTATCGTAGCTACAGAAATTATTTGCCAAGCCTGTAACAAAAGACGCTCGGCCATATATTACGAAGATACGAGACGCTATCTACTGTAGGTGATTGTTTTCGTAGGTGGCAAAAATAACTAGTTTCGCAAACAGCCGACGAATCGTGGTATACCGTTTTCCTGCTATATAGTATCATTTGATATGTATTCATATAAGAAACACTCATAAAATAAGAAAGGTACAGTAGACCTCGAATATCCGAACCAATTCGGATAATCAAAAGTTCGGATAATCGAAACGTGGGTTTTTTGGGACGAGATCATAAACAACATTTTTTACATAAAAACAGTACATACATATATATTCAAATTTGACATATTTATATGTCATAAATAAATAAAAAAAATATGTCATAAACTTATGTATGTAAAATTTGATGTGCGTGCGTGCGTGCGTGCGTGCGTGCGTGCGTGAGTGCGTGCGTGCGTGTGTGTGTGTGTGTGTGTGTGTGTGTGTGTGTGTGTGTGTGTGTGTGTGTTTTAAACATATGAAAAAAGATATAACCTTTTATAAAATCGTCCATTTTTAATTGACGAACAGCTGTAACGCGTTTTTGAGCGGCTAAGTTTTGCAGCCGTTTGAGAAGGAGAAGTTGCGTTGGGTTGCTGATTGTTGCTCACGGCGGTGGCAGCGAGCAACAATGTATCTTTCGCGCCAACGTTCGGATAAACTAAGTCATCGTTCGGATAATTGAGGGTTCGGATGATCGAGGTTTGGATAATCGAGATTCCACTGTACTCAATCTTGCGATCTCGTAATATTCGGCCGAATTTTCGAGCGATGATTTCCCACAGAAATTATTCTTCTTCCACACTTGCCGTTCAAGACTGAATCGAATAATGCCATTCGGTCGCATCCCAAGCATTGCTACATACGTCCTTTGCGCCACGCTCAGCGTACGCTATAGAGTGCAACGTTTCCCAACTCGCTACCGGAAACAAGCGATAATGTCAAAACAGTCGGGTTCTTCAAGTTTACGGCTTCTCCCGTATCTAACCTCCACGCAAGGTTAGAGCGTGACAGTGGAATAGTAAAGGGAAAAGCCGTGAATGTCATATAAGACCAACCAAAAATCAAACGGCCCTATTTACGGTTACGAAATGAATTCGGTGGAGATACTCGCTGCAAATAATATGTTACAGAGTGCGGCGTTTTGACAGTTCTAATCATTGTCCATGGTTAAAGAGCTTTTTAGGACAAATTAATAACTAACCGAAGGTCCCCCGTATCTAAAATTTTTGAGATAAAGAATTAATTGAATACAAGCCATTTTAGGACTAAAAATAAATTTGACAAAGGTTCTTTGTGTCTCATATTCAAACCTTAAAAAATTCTTCGCAATGGGGAATAGGACAGCAAGCAGTGCATTCAACTCATACTTTACCCTTTCAGAAAGAAACCGATTTTCGGGTAATAAAAATGGACTTTTCATTGTCTAACCACAACGAAAAACGCATACCCTTAGATATCGAGGCGCTAAAATAAAAATCCATGATTTTGATTTTTTAATTATATGACCCTTTCACTGTCGGTCTCAAAGTCAATAGAAACAATCAACCTTTTATATCATTAGAGACTGCGACACCAACATTTTGGATTTCTTCGCAGCGTTCGGAGACACTGAAAATCTCTAATTTCTAGTAATCGAGGAGCCAGTTTATGAATTTTTGTCACATCAACCAAAGGCAATTAAGATGTATATCTGTACGGATATACATTTTTCATTGCCTTCAGTTGATGCGGTAGAAGTTAATAAATTGGCTCCTGTATACCGAGAAATGTAAATAATTCAATGTCTCCAATCACTGCAAAAAATCGATGTTCTTTGCCTTGCAGTCGCCAAAGATATAAAATGTTCATTGTTCTTAGTTAATGTAAGACAAACAATAAAATACTCATATAATTAGGCACTGGGAAGCCAAAAATATGTATCAAGAGACGCGGCAGCGTTTTGACGCCAGGTAATAAAAAAAATTCAACGCCACTGACGGACTGACGAACACGCTTACTTTTTATACAGTAAGATGGGCTTTTAGCAGACGACTTTTAACTTTGAATCGACATTACGCGAAAACGCGGCGACAAATCGAAAATCTCATGACATTTTACCAATGTAATGCGATTTTTACCTATCGATTTTGTGTGGGTCATTTTTCTATCTGTCTACTCAATCCCCGTGATCTCATCATATTTATCGAATTTCCGAGCGATCTCACGACTAGAAATTTGTCCACCCTTGGTGGGTTTGCCGAATCGAATAAAGTCTCTCAGCCATGTCATAAACATGAAACATACGCCCTAATTAGAGTTGATTAACATTTCCCTGTCAACATCCGCAGTAGACGCGTTTAAGATACTCTGTGCAGCCGCGAGAGCACTAAATTCAGGCGAATGTAGCGCCTCCGAGTGACATTTTTAGGGCCATATTAATGTGACGAAGGTTGTAATCTAAAAAAAAACAAACTGCTCTTTTCAGAGCCAAAAACAAATTTAACGAAGGTCCCTTGCATCGCAGATTCAGGCCTCAGAAACTTCTTTGAAATTATGGATCAGACGGCCATAATCGATTTACTTAATAACGGAGGAAATAAAGGCCAAAAATATGAAATCTTCTAGCATCGAATACGGGTAAGAAAAAATCGGGTACTGGAAAGTGAAGATGAAAAAAAAGATCAGTGCCGTTCAACATTCTGAGGTCAAAGGATCCTCGTAGTCTCATTAATTGAAGAATCATTCGCAACCATTGCAGGAGTACTGCCTTACGCAAAAGTTCAAAAGCCCGAAGCACCAAAATTGACTAAGGATGAGGCCACCCCGAGTGCCGCTCTCGACGCAGTATTGGCAAGCTCAAGGTAGAAGTATTTGTGAATTCAACGAAAAAAGCAAAGCACGATATGGCTCAAGTGATGCTTGACAAACTTGTGAGATATACAAGTTTCAAAAAGTCACACAACCGGATGACCAACGATGACCGGCAAGCTGCGATCGATGTCACCGAGCACATGGTAAAGCTCAACATGCTGGATCTGAACATACAAAAGCCATCAATGAGCCGGTCAGTAGAGCATAGAGCCTCAATCCCGGTCTGGAGAATTACAGCGGCATAAAGACAACCCTGATGAGGAAGAAGCCCAATGCGACTCTGGGTAAATGTCATCTGATATTGAAAAGGAGCTATGAGCTACTCGTCAGTCTAGTCGCAGTTGGACTCATCAACGAAAATCAATGCCTCGGCCCGATGAGACTATGCAACAAACAGAAAACCCTCGACGATGTGACGAGCCTCCTCGGCTTCAGCGTCGAGTACGATGTCCTCTCGAATACCTCTGAGCTCATGATCGTTGTATGCATAGGGTTTACTGTGAATGGTTTTATCATTAAATTATTCGATAGAAAATACTTTGACAGTTTAGATTATATTGATGTTTTTTTATTACTTGAACATAATTTACAGAAACGAATATTTACGTTTATAAAAATAATACATTTTTTAAAAACTATTGATGCTACAATTAATGCTATAAATGCTATGTCCCAGGTGGCGATCAACTCAAATATCTGGAAATACTTTTCCCTGCTCAATACGAATTGGATACTATCGACGTATAGTTTCTGCAGATATTTGAAATACATTTCCCTTTAAGGAGTGAGATGCAGTCAGAATTTTCAAAATATCGATTTTTTAAAACATTTTCTTGAAGTATGATGTTTCGAAAATATTTCCTGAAAATTTCAAATCAATCCGATGAATAGTTTCCGGGATATCCCGCAATTGGTGAAGGGGCTTCGATTTTCAACGTATAGACGTGGCTGACAAACGCGCAAACGATAATACCCGGGAAGGCAGAATGCTTCGAAGACAACAACAAATTAACATTGTGGAAGCTTCCACATCGGCAGAAGCCCTATTGTATGGGCCAAGAATTGATGCTTCGATGTAAGTAATTTTTTAATTAGTATTTCTATACATAAATCAAGTGTAAAATTGGAAAACTCTTTTAGAAATTTTTGAAAATGTATTACTCAAAAACTATGAACGTTAGCAAAATTTTATAAAGAATACTTTCGTTTAAAAATTGCCCAAAATATTTTTTTAAAATAATGCATCCCGAAAAACTTTATTTTTTTTTTGAAAAATTGTTTTAACAATTGTCTATAAACAATTGAATGCTCGACTTTTCAAGTCGGTGACCACTATAATGTTACATCCTAGCGAATGTGCCTTCTCTCGGTTATCCCCAATATCCTCATTTGCCGTCATAAGCGTATTAAATGTATAAATCTAAGAATAATACGCGTAACAACATTAAACGGAACTTGCGTACGTTCCGCGAGCATATTTTTCATTTATTTTATTCAGTCGGTTCGCCTCGTGTTATAACCTCGCATTTCTTCAAGGCGTAAATATCAAACTCCCAGAAAGAAATACGAGGCACCACTCGAACGAGACGAGAAGACTTTGCGACTAGCCTAAATAAGTCCCGACCGATAATTATTTAACATGGTGCCGGCAGGAAACGAGAACTCGCCGACACTCGATCTCTTCGCGCACCCGATATAATCTTTACCATAACACAGATCATGTGCATGTTTAGGTCTCAGATACCGAACTCTATATCCCATGCGCTTTTTCGCCGAAACACAGGACAAAGGTCTCCTACCTTCCATGCGTGCAAATTCTATATAAGGAATGATCGAGATCGATTCTGCGAATCATGAATATCGCGACCAATCACGCTAAACCTTAAAGTTCTTTCTCCCACAATTCATCCCCACTTAATTTTCTCGTCAAGAAAGAATTCCTTCCTGAAGTCAGTCTCCCAACAGTTTCCATCGCGTTCAGATCAAGCCTCCCAACAATTGCCATCGCGTTCAGATGAAGTCTTCCAACAGTTACCATCGCGTACAGATCTCAGTCTTGCAAAATCGTCTTCGCTTCTTAATCTTGTTCTGACAGAATTCGAAGTGTAGTACCGATATCATAGAGCTTTGAATATTATACATCTTCGGGTTTTGACCGAAGTGTCGTATAAACGTTTAGTCGACTCTCGCGGCCTCGAGTCTATAAAATAGTTCAAGTGCTGTTTACCACGCGTATATACATAAATACTCTCAGCGCCCAAGAGTCTGGTGCTGGTGACCGCTTTCCGAACGCTAAGCGTGGCGTCCATCAACGAGACTCTTATCTGCGAGCGACAACCGATACTCTTGCGAGCGAGTGTACCTACACACTGATACACTCACGAACACAGCGACCAATGTAAGCAACAAATTTCATTTTATGTTAATGCGATTGTTCCCCCGACTTCATAGTTATTTTTATTGTCATTTTGTCTGTATAAGTAACCTTATTCATCCGATCACTTATTTGTAATAAACCTTTAGTTAAGTTTGTACAAATTTGTCGGATTATTTCTCGATACCAAATCACTGCATGATTTCCTAATTTCAACTCATTCCAAGCACTACCCCTTTTTACCCTCATCCCGTGCTATTGCGCTTGTCGTAGGCAAAAAAGGAGGGAATCAAAAAATATATGCCCACGTCCCTTCAGGACGTGACAATAATTTGAAAACCACTCGATGGATTTTGATAGCATTAAAAACTGGTCCTTAATCAAAGGATTTTCATTTTTGTTGAAAATGTATATTTTTTTAACAACAAACGAGCGATTTTTTGGTCGAAAATCGAAAGTTATCTGTCGGAAGTCGCCATTTTGTTAATAAAAAAAAGCTTCCATTAAAGACTAGATTTATTATTAACCTAATGATTTTTTTTCGATTTATTTTTTTATTTCAGATGATCCAGCAAAATTTTATGATGGTCACCGCAAAGCACTACATCCCGAAGGGGGTCCGACAAAGATATTTTTATAAATAATCAATATTTTTCTTCGAAAATTTGTACAAGTCAAGTGGAAATATAACATAAAAAGTCTGTGTAACCACTTTTGTAAAACAAACTTAATTGATATAAAAAAATTGAAAATGCTCGTTTTTTCACGCTGCTAACTGCATCTCACACCTTAAACTGAAGCTCAACGAAAAAGGGGTTTTTCCTTTCAACAAGATATGAAATCCCTTTTAAAAACTTATAAAAAGAACGTCAAGTAATAAAAAATTCCCCCGAAAACATTACTTTTGGTTTACCACTTTAAAAATGATTATTTATCTTAGAATTTTTTTATTTTATCTTCTGAGATGGCGATTACAGTAATGTGCCAGTAATGTATTACAGTACAGTAAGTTTCTCGATTGTGTCGGTGGCGCGAAGTGAAACAGAGGATGTGCCCTGCTAAGGCCCATGAGAAAATATGTTCTCTATGGCTCGAGCAACGGCATGTCGAGAGCATGATTCGCGCCAAATTAACGAAAATGCGATGCAATGGTTAATAATTCACAGTTTTTCACATGGTAACTACAAACTGCAATTTTTTTTTCGAAATTTTGGAAAATTTCGCGAATCATGCTCTCGGAGTAAGCGCCCTGCATGCACACAACAAATTTCATTCCAATTGGTTGATCCGTTCGGGAGAATTCCCATTTCAAAATTTCGATGCGGTCGGAGGCATGTGGCACATAGCCTTAACGATCTCTTGTCACCTACACGGCCGCACACTTCTTTGATTCATTTTAAATCGACTGGCTATAAACAGACACAATGACCTTCTTCAGCGAGATACTACAACTCTTCGGATATTGCACCCTAGCAGCGTTCAAGGATTGGAAACACGACACTGCCACGAAGACTCGCCTAAAACAACAACTTCGTTTCTTACTTAAATGTAGACGAGAAGGTTTGACACCGAAACACATTTTTTCCAAACACTTAAATATTCAAATCTCCAGTAACAAAGGTAAAATAAAACTTAATAGAATATCTCACAAATTCCACAAATCATTATTAAACATAGAAATTGACGATCTCAACTTTCGAATAAAAATACTGAACAACAAAATAGAAAAGAACACAGAAACAATCAGCATAACCCCAAGCAATATTAAAGAAAGATTTTTCACTTTAGAACAAATAAAACTAAACAAACTATCAACACTCTCATATGAAACACCAAAAAAACTCCAAAATCTCAAATTTCAACGAACCAAAAACATACACCATCACATTTTCAATCATGAAGAATTTTTAAAAACAATATCATCACAAACACATATGGACCAAAACAAGATACATCACCTAAATCATCAAAATACAAATCAAACAACACAAAATCACAACATTTTATACTCATCACTCGCCAATAGACAACATGACACAAATAATAATCTCCCCACTGACCCTTTGAACAATATAAATTCAACAATCACATTGAACAAAACTAAAGATTGGCTCATAAACCTACCAATATAGACATTCCCCTACACATTTCCACTTTCCTGTCTCTGGGTGAAAAATTCTGTTTTCCGTACCCTAAACTCTCAAACATAAAAACTCACATATACAAATCAATTTCTGAACTTTAAGCCAAACTAGATTTTTAACTCGACAAGCCTAGACAAATTGAAATTAGAAGCAGATTCAATAAAATTCTAAACAAAATATCTATCCCAAAATCATTCTCCAACACCAATCAAATCATAAGACACAGATCCTCATTCTTGAAAAACAACCCTCAACTTTTAGTTACACGAGCGGCCAAAGGAAATTCTACAGTCATTCTTAATAAATCGGATTACATTACAAAAACCATACAGAAGTATGGGCCCGGATACTTATACTTCAAAAAAATGCAATAAAAAAAATCGATTTTTTCAAAATTGCAAGTGGGGGTAACCCCTTAAGGGAAGACGGAGAAAAAGGGGAAAGAAAAAGCGGTCAAATTAGAGTATAAAAGGACGGGAATTTTGGAGGAATGGCACTTCTTGAATCCCTCGTGGATCGACTCGTACTGCTTGGCAAAGTACATCCCTAGTGGACAGGAAACGCTGAGAACACGGAACGTTGAGAAACAAGAGAAACAAGGAGTCGCGCCTAAAAAGCATTAGATCTTTTTTTTCTTTTCTGGAAAATTAACTAGTACTGCTGGGCCTAGTACATTCCTAGTGGATCGGAAACACCTGGAACACGGAATGTTAAGGAACAAAAAAGAAGAAGAATTGGAATAATCTTTTTTAGTATTAAGTGAGAAAATCTTGGAAAATCAAATAAAAATAAAAAGAGAGATGCGGAAAGTCGATAAATAAAGTGCGAAAATCAGTTATCGCAAACTAAGTAGAAAAATTATAAGGAGTACAACTTTGCAGCGACCGTTTTTTTCAAAAGTTTAAGGCTTTATTATAAAAAAGTGGCTACATATTTTTTAATCAAAGTACTGCCCGTCGCTAGCTACGACCTCGGCCCATCTTTCAGGTAGCATTCGAATCCCGCGTCGATAAAAGTCTTGGTCCTTGGAGGCAATCCAGGAATCGACCCAATTTTTGACTTCTTCGTAAGTACCGAAGTGCTGGTCAGCCAAATCGTGTGCCATTGACCGGAACAAGTGATAGTCGGAAGAGGCAATGTCTGGAGAGTACGGCGGGTGGGATAAAACCTCCCATTTCAGCGTTTCCAAGTACTCTTTCACGACATTTGCAACATGGGGTCGGGCATTGTCATGCTGCAGTATCACCTTGTCATGTCTTTCGTTGAATTGTGGCCGTTTCTCTTTGAGTGCCTTACTCAAGCGCATCATCTGACGTCGGTAGAGTTCCCCTGTGATGGTTTCGGATGGCTTGAGCAGCTCATAGTACACAACGCCCAGCTGTCAGCCCGTCTTCAAAAACTTTCTGCCTTCCGCCACCATGCTTGTTCTCGACCTCAAAATCTCGACTTTTGAAGCGTTGAAACCACCGCCGACACGTTTTCTCACTAATAGAATCCTCCCCGTAAGCATCTACAAGTAAACGATGGGCCTCAGCCGCAGATTTCTTGATATTGAAGAAGTAAATCATAACCTCCCGCAAATGCTGAGAATTCGGTTCGTAGGTTGCCATGTTTGAGTGCCTATAACTTTATAATGCATACACGTATCCGTTAGCTTTTTTAAATTGTTTACATTGGCAGAGCCTCTAGTTTAAAATGCCACTCTTTTTATTGAGCTAGGGCCACTACTTCGGCCGCAGTGGCTCTCTAAGTAAAACGGTCACTGCAAAGTTGTACTCCTAATATATTAGGAGAGCATAAAGGGCGAAGAGGTATTTTTAATCTGCGAGCGTCACAATACTCACGCAAAAACACAACAAACATACGCACACCTCCACCGATATAACGTAAACATTGAGCGAGCCAGCGCGTCACGATTCACCGCGCCGCGATCGATAGGGCGAGTAAGGGAAGGGGAAAAATTATCAGCCCATGATAATCAATGCGGGTCGCGCCCGGAAGGGTTTACAATCCGAGTAATTACACGAAGTGAACATTTACCGACGGAGAAAAACAATGCGGAAAAGTACAAAAACAACACGACCAACACACTACACTTATACATAGCGTTATTTTTAGATTATATCGAGCCATAAAAAACTGAATAAATCATATTTTTTTGTTAAAAAATACCCAAAACACCTGAGTTTATATTAATTTCTTCCCTGTTCGAGTCGCGAACCTATAAATTTATTTGTAACGAATTAAGACCCGTTACAATATATATATATATATATATATATATATATATATATATATATATATATATATACAGGGTGTTTCATATTAAGTGACCCATCGGGAACTGGCGGGATTAGGGGGGTACCCCGAGTAAATCTGCCAAGGCGTTTTTTTTCCGTCAAATAGTTTTCAAATGAGAGCGATTAGAATTTTGGCGTTCGACTGATTGTTGTAGGACTTGAAGCCTGCCCTTAGCAACGACGCCACTCGAGTGCCGAGTCTGAGCGCGAGACGCGTAGCAGGCAGTGAGCAAGGTAGCTAGGCATCCGTATCGGTTGCCCGGCCAGTTTGACGTTTCTTGTATCGTCTGCTATTATTTTCTGTCATCTTAGGTAGGCAAGTTCAGAGCGTGCGTTTGACAGGTAACGCGCGCCCTGAACTTGCAGGGCTTGAGGAACGCACCGTTTGACAGATGACGACACGGATGCTTTGACGTTTTGCGTACCATTCGCGTCGGCGTGACAGGCCGACGGATGTGACATTTGCCGCTTCGTCTTCTGCCGCTCCGTGAGTCCGGGCCGAGGCGTGAAGGTTGCCGACATTCAGAAGACCTGTAATTCTTGATGATGATAGGAAATAAGATTGTTCAATGCATTCGTAATTTTTATTTTCGAGAGAAACAAAGCACAGAACGGTCAATAATTTAGTGTTTTCCAAATTTGGAGGCAACGAGCGAATGTTTTTTTTTCTTTTCGTATTGCCGTTATCGTAAAGACTCGACGCGGACGTTTCCATATCGAAACGCGAGTAAATTGTTCAATTTTCATACCGACTTTGATCAAATTGTCCATTATTAGTTGTTGAGGCAGTGATAACAATTATCACGCCCGATGATATTATTCAATGAGAGTTTCTGTTATGATTGTTACCTCAATAAATAAAAATTAACAGATTCGGAACCAACCCAATATGTCTGGAGTTTCAAGTGCCGAGGTACAGTACGTTTTTTTTGTTTAGTTTTTTACAAGGTTTTATTTAACTTGACTTGGTGTTAGATGCGAAACGGAAAATCGATATTACACACACTTCCCAACTACTTAGAGCTCTGAAATTTTGCAAACATGCAACTAAGATGTGACACAAGCTTTCATTTATAGTCGCATATGGGTGACTTGGTAAAAATAATATTTTCTACTTTTTAGCATGTTAAGTGAAAGCTCGTTAAAAATCGTTCTCTCACATATAAATGATTTCTATTCATGTTACCGGTATTCTGAATATCCAAATTATCCAGCTGGCGAGTACCCTAATTTTGGGAAAAAACGGTATTTCAAACTTATACAAATAACAACGATTAAATGCAAATAGCAACAGCTGGTGAATCCGACTGCGAACTTTTAAGTGAGCAAAACAGCAAACAGCGCGCCGTATGATCGCTGGACTCTCGGTCGAACATTTCTGAAATCATTCGTCGGTTTATACATTCCTGAAATCATCTCTGTGCGTTATTATCGGAATGGAGATGAAATCAACCGTAAACTCGTTGTGACCTTGTCGAGTATATCGTATGGATAATGCACGAATCGTTGTCCGAATTGATTTCATCTCCTATCGCGATCGGGAACGAGATGAATTTATCTCGTTTCAATATGATCGGAAAGGAGATGAAATCAATGGCGAACTCATCGTGACGACTTCGAGTATATCCTACGGACAGTAGAAGAATCATTAACAGAATTGATTTCATCTCCGTTCGCGATCGGGAACGAGATGAAATAATCTCTTTGCGATATTAACGGAATGGAGATGAAATCAACCGCGAACTCGTTGTGACCTTGTCGAGTATGTCGTATGGATAATGCACGAATCGTTGTCCGAATTGATTTCATGTCCGATTGCGATCGGGAACGACATGAATTTATTTCGTTTCATTATCATCGGGAAAGAGATGAAATCAATGGCGAACTCGTCGTGACGGCTTCGAGTATGTCCTACGGATACTAGAAGAATCATTGACAGAATTGATTTCATCTCCGTTCACGATCGGGAACGAGATGATATCATCTCTTTGCGATATTAACGGACGTTGTGACCGTGTCGAGTATGTCGTATGGATAATGCACGAATCGATGTCCGAATTGATTTCATCTCCTATCGCGATCGGGAACGAGATGAATTTATTTCGTTTCAATATCATCGGGAAGGAGATGAAATCAATGGCGAACTCGTCGTGACGGCTTCGAGTATGTCCTACGGACACTAGAAGAATCATTGACAGAATTGATTTCATCTCCGTTCGTGATCGGGAACGAGATGAAATGATCTCTTTGCGATATTATCGGAATGGAGATGAAATCAACCGCGAACTCGTTGTGACCTTGTCCAGTATATCCTATGGATAATGCACGAATCGTTATCCGAATTGATTTTATCTCCTATCGCGATCGGGAACGAGATGAATTTATCTCATTTCAATATAATCGGAAAGGAGATGAAATCAATGGCGAACTCGTCGTGACGTCGTCGAATGTATCCTATGGATACTGCACGAATCACTGACAGAATTGATTTCGTCTCCGTTCCCGATCGGGAACTAAATGAATTAATCTCGTCGCGATATTATGGAAAAGGAGATGAAATGAAGGGCGAACTCGTCGTGACGTCGTCGAGTGTATCCTATGGATACTCCACGAATCACTGACAGAATTGATTTTATCTCCGTTCGTAATCGGGAACTAGATGGATTCATCTCGTTCCGATATAATCGGAAACGAGATGAAATCAAAGGCAAACTCTTCGTGACGGCTTCGAGTATGTCCAACGGACACTAGAAGAATCATTGACAGAATTGATTTCATCTCCGTTGGCGAATGGGAACGAGATGAAATCATCTCTTTGCGATACTATCGGAATGGAGATGAAATCAATCGCGAACTCGTTGTGACCTTGTCGAGTATGTCGTATGGATAATGCACGAATCGTTGTCCGAATTGATTTCATCTCCGATCGCGATCGGGAACAAAATGCATTTATCACGTTTCAATATCATCGGAAAGAAGATGAAATCAATGGCGAACTCGCCGTGACGGCTTCGAGTATGTCCTACGGACACTAGAAGAATCATTGACAGAATTGATTTCATCTCCGTTCGCGATCGGGAACGAAATGAAATCATCTCTTTGCGATATTATCGGAATGGAGATTAAATCAACCGCGAACTCGTTGTGACCTTGACGAGTATATCGTTAGGATAATGCACGAATCGGTGTCCGAATTGATTTCATCTCCTATCGCGATCGGGAACGAGATGAATTTATATCGTTTCAATATCATCGGAAAGGAGATGAAATCAATGGCGAACTCGTCGTGACGGCTTCGAGTATGTACTACGTACACAAGAAGAATCATTAACAGAATTGATTTCGTCTCCGTTCCCGATCGGGAACTAAATGAATTAATCTCGTCGCGATATTATGGAAAAGGAGATGAAATGAAGGGCGAACTCGTCGTGACGTCGTCGAGTGTATCCTATGGATACTCCACGAATCACTGACAGAATTGATTTTATCTCCGTTCGTAATCGGGAACTAGATGGATTCATCTCGTTCCGATATAATCGGAAACGAGATGAAATCAAAGGCAAACTCTTCGTGACGGCTTCGAGTATGTCCAACGGACACTAGAAGAATCATTGACAGAATTGATTTCATCTCCGTTGGCGAATGGGAACGAGATGAAATCATCTCTTTGCGATACTATCGGAATGGAGATGAAATCAACCGCGAACTCGTTGTGACCTTGTCGAGTATGTCGTATGGATAATGCACGAATCGTTGTCCGAATTGATTTCATCTCTGATCGCGATCGGGAACAAAATGCATTTATCACGTTTCAATATCATCGGAAAGAAGATGAAATCAATGGCGAACTCGCCGTGACGGCTTCGAGTATGTCCTACGGACACTAGAAGAATCATTGACAGAATTGATTTCATCTCCGTTCGCGATCGGGAACGAAATGAAATCATCTCTTTGCGATATTATCGGAATGGAGATTAAATCAACCGCGAACTCGTTGTGACCTTGACGAGTATATCGTTAGGATAATGCACGAATCGGTGTCCGAATTGATTTCATCTCCTATCGCGATCGGGAACGAGATGAATTTATCTCGTTTCAATATCATCGGAAAGAAGATGAAATCAATGGCGAACTCGTCGTGACGGCTTCGAGTATGTACTACGTACACTAGAAGAATCATTAACAGAATTGATTTCATCTCCGTTCGCGATCGGGAACGAGATGAAATCATCTCGTCGCGATATTATAGAGAAGGAGATGACATCACTGGCGAACTCGTCGTGACGTCGTCGAGTGTATCCTATGGATACTCCACGAATCACTGACAGAATTGATTTTATCTCCGATCGTGATCGGGAACTAGATGGATTCATCTCGTTCCGATATAATCGGAAACGAGATGAAATCAAAGGCAAACTCTTCGTGACGGCTTCGAGTATGTCCTACGGACACTAGAAGAATCATTGACAGAATTGATTTCATCTCCGTTCGCGATCGGGAACGAAATGAAATCATCTCTTTGCGATATTATCGGAATGGAGATTAAATCAACCGCGAACTCGTTGTGACCTTGACGAGTATATCGTTAGGATAATGCACGAATCGGTGTCCGAATTGATTTCATCTCCTATCGCGATCGGGAACGAGATGAATTTATCTCGTTTCAATATCATCGGAAAGAAGATGAAATCAATGGCGAACTCGTCGTGACGGCTTCGAGTATGTACTACGTACACTAGAAGAATCATTAACAGAATTGATTTCATCTCCGTTCGCGATCGGGAACGAGATGAAATCATCTCGTCGCGATATTATAGAGAAGGAGATGACATCACTGGCGAACTCGTCGTGACGTCGTCGAGTGTATCCTATGGATACTCCACGAATCACTGACAGAATTGATTTTATCTCCGATCGTGATCGGGAACTAGATGGATTCATCTCGTTCCGATATAATCGGAAACGAGATGAAATCAAAGGCAAACTCTTCGTGACGGCTTCGAGTATGTCCTACGGGCTGTAGAAGAATCATTGACAAAATTCATTTCATCTCCGTTCGCGATTGGGAACGAGATGAAATCATCTCTTTGCGATATCATCGGAATGGAGATGAAATCAACCGTGAACTCGTTGTGACCTTGTCGAGTATGTCGTATGGATAATGCACGAATCGTTGTCCGAATTGATTTCATCTCCTATCGCGGTCGGGAACGAGATGAATTTATCTCGTTTCAATATCATCGGAAAGGAGATAAAATCAATGGCGAATTCGTCGTGACGTTGTCGAGGGTATCCTATGGTTGATTTCGCGGTTGATTTCATCTCCAGTCCGATAATATCGCAAAGAGATGATTTCATCTCGTTCCCGATCGCGAACGGAGATGAAATCAATTCTGTCAATGATTCTTTTAGTGTCCGTAGTACATACTCGGAGCCGTCACGAAGAGTTTGCCTTTGATTTCATCTCGTTTCCGATTATATCGGAACGACATGAATCCATCTAGTTCCCGATCGCGATAGGAGATGAAATTAATTCGGACAACGGTTCGTGCATTATCCATACGACATACTCGACAAGGTCACAACGAGTTCGCGGTTGATTTCATCTTCATTCCGTTAATATCGCAAAGAGATTATTTCATCTCGTTCCCGATCGCGAACGGAGATGAAATCAATTCTGTCAATGATTCTTCTACAGTCCGTAGGACATACTCGAAGCCGTCACGAAGAGTTTGCCTTTGATTTCATCTCGTTTTCGATTATATCGGAACGAGATGAATGGATCTAGTTCCCGATCGCGAACGGAGATAAAATCAATTCTGTCAGTGATTCGTGGAGTATCCATAGGATACACTCGACGACGTCACGACGAGTTCGCCATTGATTTCATCTCCTTTTCGATAATATCGGGACGAGATGATTTCATCTCGTTCCCGATCGCGAACGGAGATGAAATCAATTCTGTCAACGATTCTGCTAGTGTACGTAGGACATACTCGAAGCAGTCACGACGAATTCGCCATTGATTTCATCTCCTTTCCGATGATCTTGAAACGAGATAAATTTATCTCGTTCCCGATCGCGATAGGAGATGAAATCAATTCGGACACCGATTCGTGCATTATCCATACGATATACTCGACAAGGTCACAACGAGTTCGCGGTTGATTTCATCTCCATTCCGATAATATCGCAAAGAGATGATTTCATCTCGTCCCCGATCGCGAACGGAGATGAAATCAATTCTGTCAATGATTCCTCTAGTGTCCGTAGGATATACTCGAAGCCGTCACGATGAGTTCGCCATTGATTTCATCTCCTTTCCGATGATATTGAACCGAAATAAATTAATCTCTTTCCCGATCGCGATAGGAGATGAAATCAATTCGGACAACGATTCGTGCATTATGCATACGACATACTCGACAAGGTCACAACGAGTTCGCGGTTGATTTCATCTCCATTCCTGTAATATCGCAAAGAGATGATTTCATCTCGTTCCCGATCGCGAACGGAGATGAAATCAATTCTGTCAATGATTCTTCTAGTGTCCGTAGGACATACTCGAAGCCGTCACGACGAGTTCGCCAATGATTTCATCTCCTTCCCGATGATATTGAAACGAAATAAATTCATCTCGTTCCCGATCGTGATAGGAGATGAAATCAATTCGGACAACGATTCGTGCATTATCCATACGACACACTCGACAAGGTCACAACGAGTTCGCGGTTGATTTCATCTCCATTCCGATAATATCGCAAAGAGATGATTTCATCTCGTTCCCAATCGCGAACGGAGATGAAATCAATTCTGTCAATGATTCTTCTACAGTCCGTAGGACATACTCGAAGCCGTCATGAAGAGTTTGCCTTTGATTTCATCTCGTTTTCGATTATATCGGAACGAGATGAATCCATCTAGTTCCCGATCGCGAACGGAGATAAAATCAATTCTGTCAGTGATTCGTGGAGTATCCATAGGATACCCTCGACGACGTCACGACGAGTTCGCCATTGATTTCATCTCCTTTTCGATAATAACGCGACGAGATGATTTCATCTCGTTCCCGATCGCGAATGGAGACGAAATCAATTCTGTCAGTGATTCGTGCAGTATTGATAGTACACACTCGACAACGTCACGACGAGTTCGCCATTGATTTCGTCTCCTTTCCGATGATATTGAAACGAGATAAATTCATCTCGTTCCCGATCGCGAACGGAGATGAAATCAATTGTGTCAATGATTCCTCTAGTGTACGTAGGAGATACTCGAAGCCGTCACGACAAGTTCGCCATTGATTTCATCTCCTTTCCGACGATATTGATACGAGATAAATTCATCTCGTTCCCGATCGCCATAGGAGATGAAATCAATTCGGACAACGATTCGTGCATTATCCATACGATATACTCGACAAGGTCACAACGAGTTCGCGGTTGATTTCATCTCCATTCCGATAATATCGCAAAGAGATGATTTCATCTCGTTCCCGATCGCGAAAGGAGATGAAATCAATTCTGTCAATGATTCCTCTAGTGTCCGTAGGATAGACTCGAAGCCGTCACGACGAGTTCGCCATTGATTTCATCTCCTTTCCGATGATATTGAACCGAAATAAATTAATCTCGTTCCCGATCGCGATAGGAGATGAAATCAATTCGGACAACGATTCGTGCATTATGCATACGACATACTCGACACGGTCACAACGAGTTCACGGTTGATTTCATCTCCATTCCTTTAATATCGCAAAGAGATGATTTCATCTCGTTCCCGATCGCGAACGGAGATGAAATCAATTCTGTCAATGATGCTTCTAGTGTCCGTAGGACATATTCGAAGCCGTCACGAGTTCGCCATTGATTTCATCTCCTTTCCGATGATATTGAAACGAGATAAATGCAGCTCGTTCCCGATCGCGATCGGAGATGAAATTAATTCGGACAACGATTCGTGCATTATCCATACGACATACTCGACAAGGTCCTAACGAGTTCGCGGTTGATTTCATCTCCATTCCGATAATATCGCAAAGAGATGATTTCATTTCGTTCACAATCGCGAACGGAGATGAAATCAATTCTGTCGATGATTCTTCTAGTGCCCGTAGGACATACTCGACGCCGTCACGAAGAGTTTGCCTTTGATTTCATCTCGTTTCCGATTATATCGGAACGAGATGAATCCATCTAGTTCCCGATTACGAACGGAGATAAAATCAATTCTGTCAGTGATTCATGGAGTATCCATAGGATCCACTCGACGACGTCACGACGAGTTTGCCCTTCATTTCATCTCGTTTTCCATAATATCGCGACGAGATGAATTCATCTAGTTCCCGATCGCGAACGGAGACGAAATCAATTCTGTCAGTGATTCGTGCAGTATCCATAGGATACACTCGACAACGTCACGACGAGTTCGCCATTGATTTCATCTCCTTTCCGATGATATTGAAACGAGATAAAATCATCTCGTTCCCGATCCCGATAGGAGATGAAATCAATTCGGACAACGATTCGTGCATTATCCATAGGACATACTCGACAACGTCACAAACAGTTCGCGATTGATTTCATCTCCATTCCTATAATATCGCAAAGAGATGATTTCATCTCGTTCCCGATCGCGAACGGAGATGAAATCAATTCTGTCAATGATTCCTCTAGTGTCCGTCGGATATACTCGAAGCCGTCACGACGAGTTCGCTATTGATTTCATCTCCTTTCCCATGATATAGAACCGAAATACATTAATCTCGTTCACGATCGCGATAGGAGATGGAATCAATTCGGACAACGATTCGTGCATTATGCATACGACATACTCGACAAGGTCACAACGAGTTCGCGGTTGATTTCATCTCCATTCCTTTAATATCGCAAAGAGATGATTTCATCTCGTTCCCGATCGCGAACGGAGATGAAATCAATTCTGTCAATGATTCTTCTAGTGTCCGTAGGACATACTCGAAGCCGTCACGACGAGTTCGCCATTGATTTCATCTCCTTCCCGATGATATTGAAACGAAATAAATTCATCTCGTTCCCGATGGCGATCGGAGATGAAATCAATTCGGACAACGATTCGTGCATTATCCATACGACATACTCGACAAGGTCACAACGAGTTCGCGGTTGAATTCATCTCCATTCCGATAATATCGCAAAGAGATGATTTCATCTCGTTCACAATCGCGAACGGAGATGAAATCAATTCTGTCGATGATTCTTCTAGTGTCCGTAGAACGTACTCGAAGCCGTCACGACGAGTTTGCCTTTGATTTCATCTCGTTTCCGATTATATCGGAACGAGATGAATCCATCTAGTTCCCAATTACGAACGGAGATAAAATCAATTCTGTCAGTGATTCGTGGAGTATCCATAGGATACACTCGACGACGTCACGACGAGTTCGCCCTTCATTTCATCTCCTTTTCCATAATATCGCGACGAGATAAATTCATCTAGTTCCCGATCGCGAACGGAGACGAAATCAATTCTGTCAGTGATTCGTGGAGTATCCATAGGATACACTCGACGACGTCACGACGAGTTCGCCATTGATTTCATCTCCTTTTCGATAATATCGGGACGAGATGATTTCATCTCGTTCCCGATCGCGAACGGAGATGAAATCAATTCTGTCAATGATTCTGCTAGTGTACGTAGGACATACTCGAAGCAGTCACGACGAGTTCGCCATTGATTTCATCTCCTTTCCGATGATCTTGAAACGAGATAAATTTATCTCGTTCCCGATCGCGATAGGAGATGAAATCAATTCGGACACCGATTCGTGCATTATCCATACGATATACTCAACAAGGTCACAACGAGTTCGCGGTTGATTTCATCTCCATTCCGATAATATCGCAAAGAGATGATTTCATCTCGTTCCCGATCGCGAACGGAGATGAAATCAATTCTGTCAATGATTCCTCTAGTGTCCGTAGGATATACTCGAAGCCGTCACGACGAGTTCGCCATCGATTTCATCTCCTTTCCGATGACATTGAACCGAAATAAATTAATCTCTTTCCCGTTCGCGATAGGAGATGAAATCAATTCGGACAACGATTCGTGCATTATGCATACGACATACTCGACAAGGTCACAACGAGTTCGCGGTTGATTTCATCTCCATTCCTGTAATATCGCAAAGAGATGATTTCATCTCATTCCCGATCGCGAACGGAGATGAAATCAATTCTGTCAATGATTCTTCTAGTGTCCGTAGGACATACTCGAAGCCGTCACGACGAGTTCGCCAATGATTTCATCTCCTTCCCGATGATATTGAAACGAAATAAATTCATCTCGTTCCCGATCGTGATAGGAGATGAAATCAATTCGGACAACGATTCGTGCATTATCCATACGACACACTCGACAAGGTCACAACGAGTTCGCGGTTGATTTCATCTCCATTCCGATAATATCGCAAAGAGATGATTTCATCTCGTTCCCAATCGCGAACGGAGATGAAATCAATTCTGTCAATGATTCTTCTACAGTCCGTAGGACATACTCGAAGCCGTCACGAAGAGTTTGCCTTTGATTTCATCTCGTTTTCGATTATATCGGAACGAGATGAATCGATCTAGTTCCCGATCGCGAACGGAGATAAAATCAATTCTGTCAGTGATTCGTGGAGTATCCATAGGATACCCTCGACGACGTCACGACGAGTTCGCCATTGATTTCATCTCCTTTTCGATAATACCGCGACGAGATGATTTCATCTCGTTCCCGATCGCGAACGGAGACGAAATCAATTCTGTCAGTGATTCGTGCAGTATTGATAGTACACACTCGACAACGTCACGACGAGTTCGCCATTGATTTCGTCTCCTTTCCGATGATATTGAAACGAGATAAATTCATCTCGTTCCCGATCGCGATAGGAGATGAAATCCATTCGGACAACGATTCGTGCATTGCCCATAGGATATACTCGACAACGTCACAACGAGATAGCGGTTGATTTCATCTCCATTCCGATAATATCGCAAAGAGATGATTTCATCTCGTTCCCGATCGCGAACGGAGATGAAATCAATTCTGTCAATGATTCCTCTAGTGTACGTAGGAGATACTCGAAGCCGTCACGACAAGTTCGCCATTGATTTCATCTCCTTTCCGATGATATTGATACGAGATAAATTCATCTCGTTCCCGATCGCCATAGGAGATGAAATCAATTCGGACAACGATTCGTGCATTATCCATACGATATACTCGACAAGGTCACAACGAGTTCGCGGTTGATTTCATCTCCATCCCGATAATATCGCAAAGAGATGATTTCATCTCGTTCCCGATCGCGAAAGGAGATGAAATCAATTCTGTCAATGATTCCTCTAGTGTCCGTAGGATATACTCGAAGCCGTCACGACGAGTTCGCCATTGATTTCATCTCCTTTCCGATGATATTGAACCGAAATAAATTAATCTCGTTCCTGATCGCGATAGGAGATGAAATCAATTCGGACAACGATTCGTGCATTATGCATACGACATACTCGACACGGTCACAACGAGTTCACGGTTGATTTCATCTCCATTCCTTTAATATCGCAAAGAGATGATTTCATCTCGTTCCCGATCGCGAACGGAGATGAAATCAATTCTGTCCATGATGCTTCTAGTGTCCGTAGGACATACTCGAAGCCGTCACGAGTTCGCCATTGATTTCATCTCCTTTCCGATGATATTGAAACGAGATAAATGCAGCTCGTTCCCGATCGCGATCGGAGATGAAATTAATTCGGACAACTATTCGTGCATTATCCATACGACATACTCGACAAGGTCATAACGAGTTCGCGGTTGATTTCATCTCCATTCCGATAATATCGCAAAGAGATGATTTCATCTCGTTCACAATCGCGAACGGAGATGAAATCAATTGTGTCGATGATTCTTCTAGTGCCCGTAGGACATACTCGACGCCGTCACGAAGAGTTTGCCTTTGATTTCATCTCGTTTCCGATTATATCGGAACGAGATGAATCCATCTAGTTCCCGATTACGAACGGAGATAAAATCAATTCTGTCAGTGATTCATGGAGTATCCATAGGATACACTCGACGACGTCACGACGAGTTTGCCCTTCATTTCATCTCGTTTTCCATAATATCGCGACGAGATGAATTCATCTAGTTCCCGATCGCGAACGGAGACGAAATCAATTCTGTCAGTGATTCGTGCAGTATCCATAGGATACACTCGACAACGTCACGACGAGTTCGCCATTGATTTCATCTCCTTTCCGATGATATTGAAACGAGATAAAATCATCTCGTTCCCGATCCCGATAGGAGATGAAATCAATTCGGACAACGATTCGTGCATTATCCATAGGACATACTCGACAACGTCACAAAGAGTTCGCGGTTGATTTCATCTCCATTCCTATAATATCGCAAAGAGTTGATTTCATTTCGTTCCCAATCGCGAACGGAGATGAAATCAATTCTGTCAATAATTCTTCTAGTGTGCGTAGGACATACTCGAAGCCGTCACGACGAGTTCGCCATTGATTTCATCTCCTTTCCGATGATATTGAAACCAGTTAAATTCATCTCGTTCCCGATCGCGATAAGAGATGAAATCGATTCGGACAACGATTCGTGCATTATCCATACGATATACTCGACAAGGTCACAACGAGTTCGCGGTTGATTTCATCTCCATTCCGATAATATCGCAAAGAGATGATTTCATGTCGTTCCCGATCGCGAACGGAGATGAAATCAATTCTGTCATTGATTCCTCTAGTGTCCGTAGGATATACTCGAAGCCGTCACGACGAGTTCGTCATTGATTTCATCTCCTTTCCGATGATATTGAATCGAAATAAATTAATCTCGTTCCCGATCGTGATAGGAGATGAAATCAATTCGGACAACGATTCGTGCATTATGCATACGACATACTCAACAAGGTTACAACGAGTTCGCGGTTGATTTCATGTCCATTCCTTTAATATCGCAAAGAGATGATTTCATCTCGTTCCCGATCGCGAACGGAGATGAAATCAATTCTGTCAATGATTCCTCTAGTGTCCGTAGTACATACTCGAAGCCGTCACGACGAGTTCGCCATTGATTTCATCTCCTTTCCGATGATATTGAAACGAGATAAATTCATCTCGTTCCCGATCGCGATAGGAGATGAAATCGATTCGGACAACGATTCGTGCATTATCCATACGATATACTCGATAAGGTCACAACGAGTTGGCGGTTGATTTCATCTCCATTCCGATAATATCGCAAAGAGATGATTTCATCTCGTTCCCGATCGCGAACGGAGATGAAATCGATTCTGTCAATGATTCCTCTAGTGTACGTAGGACATACTCGAAGCCGTCACGACGAGTTCGCTATTGATTTCATCTCCTTTCCGATGATATTGATACGAGATAAATTCATCTCGTTCCCGATCGCCATAGAAGATGAAATCAATTCGGACAACGATTCGTGCATTATCCATACGATATACTCGCCAAGGTCACAACGAGTTCGCGGTTGATTTCATCTCCATTCCGATAATATCGCAAAGAGATGATTTCATGTCGTTCCCGATCGCGAACGGAGATGAAATCAATTGTCATTGATTCCTCTAGTGTCCGTAGGATATACTCGAAGCCGTCACGACGAGTTCGCCATTGATTTCATCTCCTTTCCGATGATATTGAACCGAAATAAATTAATCTCGTTCCCGATCGCGATAGGAGATGAAATCAATTCGGACAACGATTTGTGCATTATGCATACGACATACTCAACAAGGTTACAACGATTTCGCGGTTGATTTCATGTCCATTCCTTTAATATCGCAAAGAGATGATTTCATCTCGTTCCCGATCGCGAACGGAGATGAAATCAATTCTGTCAATGATTCCTCTAGTGTCCGTAGTACATACTCGAAGCCGTCACGACGAGTTCGCCATTTATTTCATCTCCTTTCCGATGATATTGAAACGAGATAAATTCATCTCGTTCCCGATCGCGATAGGAGATGAAATCGATTCGGACAACGATTCGTGCATTATCCATACGATATACTCGATAAGGTCACAACGAGGTCGCGGTTGATTTCATCTCCATTCCGATAATATCGCAAAGAGATGATTTCATCTCGTTCCCGATCGCGAACGGAGATGAAATCAATTCTGTCAATGATTCCTCTAGTGTACGTAGGACATACTCGAAGCCGTCACGACGAGTTCGCTATTGATTTCATCTCCTTTCCGATCATATTGATGCGAGATAAATTCATCTCGTTCCCGATCGCCATAGAAGATGAAATCAATTCGGGCAACGATTCGTGCATTATTCATACGATATACTCGACAAGGTCACAACGAGTTCGCGGTTGATTTCATCTCCATTCCGATAATATCGCAAAGAGATGATTTCAGGAATGTATAAACCGACGAATGATTTCAGAAATGTTCGACCGAGGGTCCAGGAATCATACGGCGCGCTCTTTGCTGTTTTGCTCACTTAAAAGCTCGCAGTCGGATGAACCAGCTGTCGCTACTTGCATTTAATCTTTGTTATTTGTCTAAGTTTGAAATTGTCTAAGTTTTTTTCCCAAAATTAGGCTACTCGCCAGCTGGATAATTCGGATATTCAGAATACCGGTAACATGAAGAGAAATCATTTATATTTGAGAGAACAATTTTTAACGAGCTTTCACTTAATATGCTAAAAAGTAGATAATATTATTTTTACCAAGTCACCCATATGCGACTATAAATGAAAGCTTGTGTCACATCTTAGTCTCATGTTTGCAAAATTTCAGAGCTCCAAAAAGTTGAAAAGTGGATATAGTACCGATTTTCCATTTTGGATTCAACAGAAAGTCGTCACTTAAAAAAAATGTTTTTTTTTTTAAGTCGAATCATGCGCTGTCACGTCTGGAATCCATGTTTGCAAAATTTCAGAGCTCTACGTAATCGGGAAGTGGACGAAATATCGATTATTCATTTTGCATCTCACACAAAGTCTTTTTTTATTCATTTATTTATTTATTCATTTTTTAAACGTTGAATCGTGCATTTTCTCCCCTCAAATGTATGTTTGCAAAATTTCAGAGCTCTAAGTAGTTGGGAAGTGCGTGTAATATCGATTTTCCGTTTTGCATCTAACACCAAGTCAAGTTAAATAAAACCTTGTAAAAAACTAAACAAAAAAAACGTACTGTACCTCGGTACTTGAAACTCCAGACATATTGGGTTGGTTCCGAATCTGTTAATTTTTATTTATTGAGATAACAATCATAACAGAAACTCTTATTGAATAATATCATCGGGCGTGATAATTAAGAATGGACAATTTGATCAAAGTCGTTAAGAAAATTGAACAATTTATTCGCGATTCGATATGGAAACGTCCGCGTCGAGTCTTTACGATAACGGCAATACGAAAAGAATAAAAAACATTCGCTCGTTGCCTCCAAATTTGAAAAACCCCAAATTATTGACCGTTCCGTGCTTTATTTCTCTCCAAAATAAAGATTACGAATGCATTGAACAATCTTATTTCCTATCATCATCGCTCGCGGGTAGAATTACAAGTCTTCTGAATGTCGACAACCTTCACGCCTCGGCCCGGACTCACGGAGCGGCAGAAGACG
Organism: Ophion slaviceki; assembly: GCA_944452715.1. Lineage (NCBI taxonomy): Eukaryota > Metazoa > Arthropoda > Insecta > Hymenoptera > Ichneumonidae > Ophion > Ophion slaviceki. Next base: position 50,843,125 of record OX101783.1, read on the forward strand.
AAGCGGCAAATGTCACATCCGTCGGCCTGTCACGCCGACGCGAATGATAGGCAAAACGTCAAATCATCCGTGCCGTCATCTGTCAAACGGTGCGTTCCTCAAGCCGTGCAAGTTCAGAGCGCGCGTTACCTGTTAAACGCACGCTCTGAACTTGCCTACCCAAGATGACAGAAAATAATAGCAGACGATACAAGAAACGTCAAACTGGCCGGGCAACCGAGATAGATGCCTAGCTACCTTGCTCGCTGCCTGCTACGCGTCTCGCGCTCAGACTCGGCACTCGAGTGGCGTCGTCGCTAAGGGCAGGCTTCAAGTCCTACAACAATCAGTCGAACGCCAAAATTCTAATCGCTCTCATTTGAAAACTATTTGACGGAAAAAAAAACGCCTTGGCAGATTTACTCGTGGTACCCCCCTAAACCCGCCAGTTCCCGATGGGTCACTTAATATGAAACACTCTGTATATATATATATATATGTATATATATATATATATATATTGTGACGTTGCGTTACAAGGAGATAGAGAAAAAGCCCGCGTGACCACGCTCGGGCTTTGTCTCCGCCACGCACCTTCACTTGAAATTTAAATGTTAATTTTAAGGTAGTATTAAGAGTTATTATTATATAGAAGCTGCAACACCCCCCCCCCCTTCATTCCCGTATCCCTCTCATCACGACCGCGAAAGGACTACGCGGGACTTCGGCTGGGGCCACGTCGGCCCGGCCGTCAACTCGAAGAACCATTGGCGCCATCTCACAACGACGGGGAATGTCGGGCTCGCCGTCCGAGGGCATCCTGCTGCCATTTCCCGAGCCTCCGGTCTACCGTGCGTCAGGAGAGACTGCAGCTCTCGCGCGGCATGGCTGGCGAGCGCCGTACCGACTGGGGCGCTCACCGACTCGGGAGAGATAAAAGCAAAAGAGAATATCGACCGGAAGAGCGAGCCACAAAGATCGAGGAAGGAAATCGATAGGAGGTCCGTCGTCTATCATGGAATTTGACGAGACGAGGAAGCCGGCCGGCGTGGTCCAGTATTAGGTCCTGCAGCGTGGTCGAGCGAGGTAGTACCGTCAGAAACAGAATCGCGTAAAGGAAGTCGAGAGAAAGATAGGAGTAGAGAATAAAGGATACAAGGGAAAGTATTCCTAGTCGAACTGATCGAAAGAACAATCAGCACAAACTGTATGTCTTTTCTCTTTTCGCCTTTGTAAGAGTGGCTAGCGAAAAGCCGGTAAATTCTGTTCGGGAAAAATTTGTCGCTCTTGCGACCGTTAACTCGTTTCCTTCACCCCGCCCCGGTTATTCCTGAAATGGACGTCCTTTTTCCATGCGCGTCGTTATAAAAACCCGTGTAAATTCGAATAAGAATCGTAAATTCAGTGTGAGTCAATCCGAGCAATTGGCTCGAGGAAAATAGTCAAAAACTGTCACGAATAAATTGTGAAAAGGTGTCGTGGCAGATCCCCGGTGTCCCGCGAGAAATTTTTCAGTAGCCACGGCCGTCAACCGAATCGGGTAACATTTCCCGCGAGAACAAATCGCGTCGCGATAGATCGAGTCAATGTAATTTTCTTATTTCCTGTTTTGCGCGATATTAATTCGGTATTATAAAATAAATAAATTAAAATAGTCGTGGTCCAAGTGATAAGAGGCCATCGCGTTCGAGAACCCCGTCTGTCCCCGATACCCCGTGACCTTCTTAGCGAGTCTCACGCGAACAAAGAGAGTTAGCGTTTGTTTACTTTTTTTTGAGTTTCACCATTTTGCGTACGCGTTAAGCGCGTTGCCCGAGAAAGGCTGGCGCCCAACATAATTTGAGATTGTAACGTAGAGAGAATATTTCGAACGGGTAAAGAAATCGAGTAGGGACTTCGCGTGTCCAGTAACCCGTTTAATTCGAGTCCAAATTATTATTATTATTATTATTATTATTGCGGAATCTTTTCATTATATCGAGTCTGACATTATTCAATTTTTTTTCTTCGCAATTATTCCAGTAACTTCTTTTTGTATCGAGCTTTAATTATCTTTGCGTGAATTAAATTATGTTTGACGTTTATCATTGATTAAACCATTATTCATTTTTCCTTCCCCCCTCCTCCGCCGTCATTATGTGTGGGTGTGTGTGTGTGTGTGTGTGTGTGTGTGTACGTCACTATATATATATATATATATATATATATACGTGGGTCATTTGACAAGTACCTAGCCTCACCGCTAGATGGTGCCACTATTGCAAGAGAAATACACTATAGTGTTGTCTATACACTTGTAGACGGCTACTAACAAAATTTCAGCCGGATCGGACTTGTAGTTCTCTTTTGAGAGTGTGTGAAAGCAAGTGTGTCCGTTGATTTTTGAAAGAATGGAGAAAGAACAATATCGGTCGGTGATTCGATTCTTGTTTTTGGAAGGGAAATCGCGCAGTGAAATTAAAGAACGCTTGGATGCAGTGTATGGGGATGCTTCTCCTTCGATGGCGACCGTTAAATTTTGGTATAACGAGTTTCAACGTGGTCGTACGTCGGTTTTTGATGATCCACGCCCAGGTGCTCCAAAAACAGCCACTACGGAGGAGAACGTGACAAAAATACACGATATAGTTTTGTCAGACCGCCGATTAAAGGTGCACGAGATAGCTGTGATAGTAGGCATCTCAGAAGAACGCGTGTGGCATATCCTACATGAGACTTTGGGCATGAGGAAGCTGTCGGCAAGGTGGGTGCCGCGTTTGCTGACTGCAGACAACAAGCGCATTCGTGTGACCACTTCAGAGCAGTGTTTGGAGCTGTTTAATCGCTATCCAAAAGAGTTTTTGCGTCGTTACGTGACCGTCGACCAAACATGGATTCACTGGTATACTCCAGAGACCAAGGAGCAGTCAAAACAGTGGACCTTACCCGGTGAACCTGCTCCAAAGAAGGTGAAGACGGTCCCGTCGCCTGGAAAGGTGATGGCCACTGTTTTCTGGGATTCTCAAGGTGTGATTTTTATTGACTACCTGGAGAAGGGCAAGACGGTCGCGGGACAGTACTACGCCGAACTATTGAGCCGATTTAACGCCGTGTTAAAAGAAAAACGGCCCCATTTGTCGAGAAAGAAAGTGCTTTTCCACCATGATAATGCACCTGCTCATACCTCCGCGCTCGCCACGGCTAAATTGGTCGAATTACGCTATGAACTGCTGCCCCATCCACTGTATTCTCCAGATTTGGCTCCGTGCGACTTTTTTTTGTTTCCGAATCTAAAAAATTCACTCGCCGGGAAGAAATTCCACTCCAATAACGAAATAATCGCCGCCACGGAGGCCTATTTTGCAGACCAAGAGAACATTTTTTTCAACAGGGTTAAAAAAATTGGAACACCGCTGGGCCAAGTGTATGCAACTAAAAGGAGACTACATTGAAAAATAAATTTTATTTTTAGCAAAATTTTGGTGTTTTCATTTGTAGGCTAGGTACTTATCAAATGACCCACGTATACATATATATATATATATATATATATATATATATATAGTGACGTGATTTTTTAAGACACGTCATGCTACCGATGATCGATGTATGCTCTCGATGCCCGGGTTGCGACCCATCCTTTTGTGGTAAGGGTCTTTTCTCTAGAACGTTTGTCTCGTTACGTTTCAGGGTTTATGTTGTGCTTTCATTTTGGTTAGGTTGGCGTGCGGAACTCGGTCGAGCGGCGTGTGGCTCAAGGTACCGAGCAAACCTGACCGAGAGATGCACCCAACGAGGCTTCTCGATGAATCGATGCACGCCCGGCTGAGACGCCGGCGCCCCACTGTAGTGGTGCATCGTGCTGGAGAGCGGGCCGTTTGGGTTACGGGCGGGGGCTGGAGATCTCCGCGCCGCGCTTCGCGAGAGAAGCTTTGCCTGCTTTCGCACAGTGAACCGGGGATGCGATCTCCGAGAGCCTCCATGTTACCGATGAGAAAAGGTCCCGATTTGTTACCGTTCCGTTTTCGGGATAACTCGGGCAGAAAATATAGATTCCGAAAGAAATATTATATCAGAATATTCCAGCTCCCGAAATAATATTTCAGCTCTCGATATTATAAAGTTCTCGCTTGAACCGGCGATTCCGCATGGTCCGATTCCGCGAGCGTGTTGACATTTTTTCTGTTAACGCGCTCTGTCTCGCTCTCGCATAATCCCTCGCACGCCGGCCTTGGTCGCGCGAGGTACAGAGTTGGTAATGAATCTTCGCGTCAGACGGTTGTCTCCCAAATCGCGATTGCTTCCGATTTTTCGGATATCGTGAGAGTTGTCGATCAGACGTCGAGCCACGAGCTTCGCGATAGAGAGACGTGTCGTGTCTCTTTCGCACCCGTGACGTCGCGCTCTCGTTCTCGCGTTAGAGGCACGTCGTCGTACTCTCTCGTCCCCGTTCGTGTGACGTGCAGTGTTCCGAGTGCAGTTCGCGTTCGCGTTGAGTTGCGGTTACGTAGAAAATTCTCGGGGGGTTAAACCACCAGCTCCAGCACCATAAAATAAAACCTTATTTCATTTTATTAGTGACGTTTTCGGTGTCGCGAAAGTGACACATCGCGTGATCGTTCACACTACTCCCCGGTGAATCCCGACCCCTCTACCACAACGCACAACCTGAGCGGCCGTGCAGTACCGTAACCGTCCACCCGCGTACAAGTGCATCCAGTTAGTCCGGTTACACGATTCCGGCGATTAAAAATCGAGGAGAGCTCCAGTTTCCGAGCCCGGTTAGGATTCCGGGAGACCAAAAATCAAGAGCTCCAGTCTCCGCTTGGTGAGTCGGGTTGGATCCCCCGACCCCAGTTTAGTCCGGTTGAGACGTCCGGCGAAAGAAAGTCTCTGGCGCCCCGGGTACTGCGGATGCACGTGCACGGGAGGGACGGCCGAAGGTAACGGTTTCTCGCACCAGATCCCGGATTGAGTTTTCTCGTTTCCGTGGTTAGAGAAAAATATCCCCGTCACAATATATATATTGTGACGTTGCGTCATAAGGAGATAGAGAAAAAGCCCGCGTGACCACGCTTGGGCTTAGTCTCCACCACGCACCTTTATTGAGAAAATTTAATTGCAATTTTAAGGTACCTTTAAGAATTTTCTTTATATATAAGCTGCGACACTATCCCCCCCCCCCCCTCGTCCTTCCCGCACCCTCTTATCACGATCGCAAAACGACCACGCGGACTGTCGACTGGGGCCACGTCGGCCCGGCCGTCAACTCCGAAAACCATCAGCGCCATCTCTTAACGACGCGGAAATTGGACTGGCTGTCCGAGGGCGTCCCGCTGCCATCTCCCGAGTCCCCGGCCTACCGCGCGTCAGGAGAGACTGCAGTTCTCGCGCAGTAGGGCTCGCGCCGTACCGACTGGGGCGCTCAGCGACTCGGGAGGGACAAGAGCCATCGAGGATATCGACCGGAAGGGCGAGCCACGAAGATCGCGGTGGAAAATCGATCGGATGTCCGTCGTCTAGCACGGGATTGGGCGAGACGAGGAAGCCGGCCGGCGTGGTCGATCATTGAGTCCTGCAGCGTGGTCAAGCGAGGTAGCAAAGCGCAAAAGTCCCGAGCGAAGAACCGAGCAAACTGAGCAGCGAACTAAGAGAGAGAGAAAGAGACGCGAACAATACGAGGACAAAGTATATTGTCCGCTCGATCGTGATAGAAGTCACGGCGAAAAGAACCGTAAGTCTTTTCTCTTTTCTTAATTTTGCGAGAGCGGCTAGCGGAAGCCGGTAAATTCAGTCAAGAAAATCTTGTTGCAGGGGCGACCGTTAATTTATTCCCTTCAGCCTCCCCCGGTTCATCCCGACATCGACGTCCCCCTTTCCGTGCGCGTCGTAATTAATAAAAGTGTGAATTAGATTAAAGAATCATAAAATCAGGGCGATTCAATCCCAGCCATTGGCTCGAGTCAAATAGTCGAAACATTATCGCGAACAAAGTGTGAAAAGGTGTCGTGGCGGATCCCCGGTGTCCCTCGGGAAATTTTCCATCGCGCGCGCGTAGCCGCGGCCCAGCCTCGTGTAGCACGACCGAGCAGATAGCCGAGATAACGGAAATAAATACCTCAGGTGACTCAAGACAGTTTGATACCCGAGTAAGTGGCCTCACCCGGTAGAAAGTAGCAGAGGTAACCCGAATTATAACGATAATCGGGTAGGTAGCCCAAATAACGGGAATAAATACCGCAGGTAACTCGAGATGCTCCGATACTCGTGTAGGTAGCCTAACTCGATGGAAAGTACCAAAGGTAACGCGAATTATAGCGATTGTCGGGTAGGTAACCTAAATAACGGGAATAAATACAGCAGGTAACTCAAGATGTTCCGATACTCGAGAAAGTAGCTTAACCCGATAGAAAATACCAGAGGTGACCCGGATTATAACGATAATCGGGTAAGTGACCTAAAAACGGGAATGAATACCGCAGGTAACTCGAGATGTTCCGATCCTCGAGTAGGTAGCCTAAATACTTCAAAGGAATACCGGGGTATTCACGGATGCGTGAATGGTGTCAGACGTCGATTAGGTGTCCCAATAACTTCAAATAAATACCATAGGGTACTCGAATGACGTCGAGGGTCGAGTAGGTAACTTAAATAATTTACATAAATACCGTAGGCAACTCGAGGGTGTCGATCAACCGAAAGGCTACCAAATTAATGCCAAGAAATACCACAGGTAACTCCACGGATGCCGATTGTCGATAAGGTAACCCAATTAATGCAAAGAAATACCGCAGGTAACTCGACGGATGTTGATTGTCGATTAGGTAACCTCATTAGTGCAAAGAAATACCGCCGGTAACTCGACAGATGTCGATTGTCGATTAGGTAACCGGATTAATGCAAAGGAATACCGCAGGTAACTCAAGCTATTTCACTACTCCAAGGGATAATTTTGGGGCAAGTACGTGTATCAAGTGGCTTCTATTTCGAAAGAATCTCGATAACGCTCGACGAGCCATGGGTGACAACAAAACTCGAGAACGTAAACATTCGCAAGAGACCACGCTCGCGCGTCGTTCCTGAGCGCGCAACGAGAAACAAATAAATATTTCGGCGACAAATGAATAATAATAATAACTTATCTCTGACATGTAATGGCCTTCGAATTTCGTCGCGGATAGCGGTTCGAAACTCGTATAATTTTTACATGAGTAGAATCTACTTTTCCGCGGTACTGCACACAATTTAGCCCAAAAGGACGGAACGAATCGTTCATAGGTACGAGCTCCGACTCGGATAGCAATTACTCGACAGTTAATGTCAGTGATTATACGTGCCGAACCTGGCGAGAAGCCTTAATCAACACGACCCCCACGGGTGCAGGATCAGGATAACGCCCAATCAACGCGGCCCCACAAAGCGGTACCTACCGGTTCGCTCCCAGGATGCGGGTCCCGGGTGCAACTACCGGTCGAGCCGATTCACTTTCCAACACTCTACCAGCTAAGCAGGCTGCTCCCCGAGTTGATTGTACTCAGCTCACCCACCGGGACCCCTAACAGTCCCTGACCAGCATGCGTCCTAACCACTCCCACGAGTCCAATTTCAAACAGCTGGGCCTGGCTACGCGTCGGTGGTCCCCCAGCCCTCATGGTACCAGTTTAGATCACCGGAGGGATCTTCGTGGCGTATAATCGCGCCACTACACTTTGCGGGTCCCGCGGGCCGTGGTAGGTCAGCTGAAACGGCGGTGTCGCCACTCACCGAGGCCCTCATAGTCCTCATCCCGTAGGAACCAGCCCATGGGAGCCCTCTTGCCGCATCCACACGCACACTCACTCCGGCTGACGCACACTCAGTCACCCCCGCACACACTGCCCTTCGCCCCTCCCCACGCGCTAAGCCACGCTCACTCATTCACTCCCTCATTTACCCTCCTTCTCGCAAACACACACTTCGCATACTCACACAGCCGTTCATCCTTCTCCTTGCATTCCAGCAATCTGCTCAGATTCACCCTTCCATCCGCTCCCACATACACCCCGCAAGCATCCAAGTCCCGCACATCCTCATACTCTGGACACTCAACAAGCACATGCACGCAGTCCTCACATTCATCCCCACACCTACACTCCTCACTCAGCGCCAGCCTTCTCTTATACAGGAACTCATTCATACTAGGGTAACCAGTGAGCAGGTATCCCACACTCATGCTAAAATCAAACCACTTATTCGTCCCCACAAATCTCATATCTCTTATCCATACATTCGTCATACGCCTTTTCACACTTGCATCCTATCTTCTCTGCCACTCACCAGTCACTCTCCCTTCCACCAGCCGCACACACTCGCTACCATTCAGCCTACGCACCTCATTCTCATTCACCAGACCCCAACCATTCCAGTTCATGTCATTCTTGTGTATCAACCATACATCCCGCTTCATGCACTCCAGGTCCCACGGCAGGTCCCCCATCAGCACCTGCATCGCAAACCCACCCGCTGACACCTGATCACAGCCATTCTTCCATACTCAAACCGCAGCACACCACTCCACACACTCGCACCATACAAAACACACGCAGCAAACAATCCTCTCTGTAACACACGCACGACTCTCCAATTCAGGCCCCATTCACCCCTCAGCACACGCCTCATTTGTCCAACCTCACCCACCATTTTCTCCCTCATGTACTCCAGATGCAGCCTGAAGCCCATCCGCTCACTCATCCACACTCCCAAGTACCTCACACGTTCCACGTACCTCACACATTCCCCATTCACACGCACGCTTAGCCGTCTATTTACATTCAGACTACCTTTCATAAGCATCGTCACAGTTTTCTCCTAATTCACACCCACCCCCACGCTCTCCCGCCATTCCTACACCATTCGCATCCATTCACGCGCCTTGCGCTCCAGCACATTTCGGCTCTGTCCATTCACGCATAAACCAGATCTTCCGCATACGCCACAGCCAGGCACTCCTGTTCCCGCAGCCGCCACAACAGGGAGTCCATCATCATGTTCCAAATAAATGAACCACAGATGGACCCCTGCGCACGTCCGCGGCTGGCCTCCTTCCATACTGTGTCATTCACACTAGCCACACACACCCTCTTCTCACAGAAATAGTCACGCCACAGTCGCCCTCCCTGACCCCCCCCCCCCCGCCCATTCACGCAATTTCTCGTTCACCCGCGCCCATTCCAAGTTATCGACCGCGCCCCTGAAGTCAAGAAACACACCCAACACATACTCTTACGTTAACGCACGTACCCCTTCAGTCTCTCCCATGCATGCTCAGTTGATCTCCCCTTCCTGAAGCTGTACTGGGAGTCAGACATCCTATCATTCACTCTGCGCTCCATTCTCTCCACCATCATTCGCTCTAGCACTGTGGCTACGGGTCGCCTCTAGCAGAGGAGACAGATGGGCCTGTACGACCCAGCCTCCGTCCTCACCTTCTCAGGCGACTTCAGGAGTACCACCACGTGTGCACACTTCCACTCCTTGGAGAAACGACCCGTCTCCAGACTCAGATCTTACACTCTCTTCAGCCACTCCGGAATCGCTCTGTGTATCATTCGCAACATCTCCGTGCATACCCCATCCAGCCCGAGTGTCTTGCGCAATTTCATGCTTTCAACCGCATCATTCATCTCCCTCCATTCAAACCCATTCCCATTTGCACCCCCCTGGTCCCGTGGTGCCGGGGGCGGCCCGGGCCCTGCGGCATCCATACCAGCGGCCGGGGAAAACCTGCTCAGCAACGCTGAGAAGGTTTTTCCACGGTCTGGCGCCAGGTGGTTGTGCACCCACGCGCCACATGCACACTACTCAAGCTCTAATAACCACGCTTACCCCCGCAAATCTTGTACACATCACTCCATGGATCCTGGTTTCCGGAATTACTCGACATTGATGTCCTTTAGTTTAACGTGCAGTTCCTAGTCGTCGAACCTAACTACACGGCTCCCATGAGCGAGGGGTCGGGATACGCCCGACCACGCGACAAGCATATGCAAGCCTACCAGTTTACATTCGGATGCGGGTCCTCCTGCAACACTGGTGAAGCCGAGTATCTTTCCAACACTCTACAGCTCTGCAGGCTGCTATCCGAGTTGGTGGTGCGCAACTCACACGTCGCAACCACTAACGGTTGCTGGCCAGCATACGGCCAACCACTGCCCCCACGAGTCCAACCTCACGGTGGCTACCCAGCCCCCATGATACCAGTTTAGATCACTGGTGGGGTCTTCGTGGCACATAATCGTGCCACTACACTTTGCGGGTCCCGCCCCGGAGGCCGTGGTAGGCCAGCTGGAACGGCGGTGTCGCCGCTCACCGAGGTTTCCACAGGCATCATCCTGTAGGAATCAGACTGGGGCAAGCCTCCTGCCGTAGGAGTCACAACGTGAGGCTATGACCCCACACCTCTCACACAGTCCAATGTCTCGTGGCGTAAAAACAGAAAACACAAATACACTTGACCATACACGCACAAAAGTGTCACAATGTCCACAGTCTACAATACGCCTTAACGACAAAAAACTGTCTCGTTCTCTGGCCGAGGCCAGGAATGGTCACAACACTGAGCACTTACGTAGCACTACACTACACATGTCCACATGTCTATTAACGCGACAAAATCGTCGCACTTGACCGTAGCCAAGTGCGAACGATACAACACATGATGCCTATAGACTAAGCTAGTGCTGTCTCTAGCCAGGGTACGACCCGACGTTTCGGAAATATTCCGGGCACAGCTTGCTCGTACCGGTGTGCGCCACGTCCTTTCTCCGGCTCCGTGTGCAGTTCACGAACTTTGGGGTCGCAGTAGCAGGGCAGGCGCTCCGCAGGTGGTCGTTCGAGCCGCAGTGCTCGCAGACTTGGTCTGGAGCACTGCAGTTTTGCGCGATGTGGCCGTAGCCACAACACTTGAAGCACCTAGTAACGTTGAGATACTCGGCGCTCCTATATGAGCGCCAAACAAAGTGCACACGCTCCCACTTGAGGACTCCGTCCATGTGCCTCATGGGTAGCTGAACAATCTAATTGTTCGGCCCCTGTTTGTTCTTAAAACAGTGTTCGGAGAAGACTGCCTCAGACAGGACAGCCTCCTCCTCGTTCAAGTGCCTGAGGAGGTTCTTCGTAATGAAGTCCCCCTTCAGGTCTTCCTTGGTCGCATCGGACTCCGCGTCGTATATGATCAACGACGGTTTTCTCTTAGCGGCAATCACTGCCGTCAAGCTCATGCCGCTAAGGTCTGCACTCGTGATTATCTCGGCGTCCTCTTTCGAGGCGACGTTGATCACTACACCTTTCTTTCGCGTCTGCCTGATAGACGTTACCTTAAGGGTGCTTCGGTGCTCTTTGAGACCGCGGAGGAGGTCCTTTTGGACCTCTTCCACGGCTCCATCGTCGGACTGGTCGGTGGGCCGCACTACCACGGCTACCGTCCTTGGTTGGAGAGGTTTTCTCCCCAACGTGACCGGCCCGACCGATGTTGCTTGCGCACCACCCGTCGAGCCAGTAGGTCCTCTTTTCCCGACGGCAGACGCGTACGTCTGCCGGGGAGTCTCATCCTCCTTCTTACGCGCCTCCTCTAGGCGTTTCTCGTCCATCGCCAGACGCCTCTCGCCCTCCACCCTCGTCTCCTCCGTCAGTGCACATGCCACGTCACGTTCCCTTTGCATGGAGTCTGCCGCTACTCCGAATCTCGTCGCCAAGGCCCGGAACTTAGTCGCATGCCGATGCTCTTTCCATAGCATGAACTCGTCGCCCGCCATCATGTCCAGGATCCATCTGATCTCGGGCTTGGATAGCTTGATGGTATCCTGGTCCATGTAGTCCTCGAGTTTTTTCCTCTGCTCATCTATCCACATAGCGAGCTGGGCGTCCCTGGCATCCTTCTCCGCGATCGCACTCGGCGTCTCCTTAAGGGAGACTTTGTCCTTGAAATTTTCAAAAAATCATTTTTTTTATTACAGATTCTTAATCTACATGTAAGTAGAAATAAATCTGTCGAACCGTTTCCCGGATTTCGAACGTTTACTATATTTTAAACGCGTTTAAAGTTGACACCGTCAGCGCGCTCTGACCGTCTCAGCGGGGCGCCCGGCTAGCTGGGTTCCTGCAGGTCTCAGCGCGTCTGACGCAGGTATACAGAGCCTTTTATGCTTAGAAACCTTTGAATAGGGTCCCTACTTTCTCCTTTATCGATTTTGCAACGGTTTTTTCAGTCTGCCTTCGGCATTGAAAGCGAAAACATCGTAGCGTCTGTGTTTTTTGTTTTTTGTTATTTTCAAGTAATGTATCGAAAATTTGTGCACAATATGCCTCGAAAGGGTACAAAAGATCATCCGAAACAGTTGATTCAGTGTACTGCTTTTTGAACTTCGTATTAGTTTTTAACTTTTTATCGCATAACGTTTTGTGTAAAGAGTGCAACGGACGAATCGCTTTTGCCATGCGTGATCGACGAGGCATCGGTTTCAAACTGAATTTAAAATGCGAGTGCCGGGAAAAAAGTGTTACTTCGTGTCCACTTATCGGTAAAGCTTATGAAATAAATCGCCGAATCGTGTTTGTTTTCCGTTTATTAGGCTTCGGATTAAACGATTTGAGCAGGTTTTGTGGCATGATGGACATTTGCAGCGGGATGACGACCACAATATATTACGCTTGTGTAGAAAGTATACGAATCGCGACGAAATCGGTTTACGACATGGTTCTGAGGAAAGCTGTAGCAGAGGAGAAGAAAGAAAACGTTTCTCGAGGACTACAGTAAGATCACTTCATCGTTTCAGGAGATGGCACGTGGAAAAAGAGAGGGTTTTCATCTCTCATTGGCGTGACTAGTCTCATTGGATACCACACCAAAAAAGTTGTCGACGGCATGGTCAAATCGAAGTTTTGCCAATCTTGCAGCTTTTGGGAGAAAAAAAAGATGAAGATCCTGCTGGTTACGATTAATGGAAGGAAACACACGTGGAAACTTGCACCGCAAACCACGTCGGTTCCCCAGGAAAGATGAAAACCGACGGAATCACCGAAATGTTTCTCCGATCGGTAGAACTGCACGGAGTCAAATACGTCACTTACGTCGGGGATGTTGACAGTAAAACGTTTAAGGGATTGCTTGAAGCCAATCCCTATGATAACGTTACTGTCAAAAAAAAGAATGTATTGGTCACGTCGAAAAAAGAATGGGAACGAGATTGAGAAATATGAAAAAAGGAACCAAGGGACTCGGAGGAAAAGGGGCAGGAAAACTCACAGATAAAGCGATCGGAGAACTCACTAAATACTATGGCCTTGCTATCCGCCGATTGCGGATAGCAACCGGCAATAGCAGGATTGCGGATCCTGCTATTACCGGTTGCAATTCACATTCTGTGACTTGCACAGAATGTGAATTTGACCCATATCACGTCCCATGAAGGACGCGATATGGGCCACGTATTACCACAAGAGCTCCACGGATAAAAAACCCCAGCATGAGAAGTGTCCACCAGGAGAAAACAGCTGGTGTACGTGGCATAAAGCTGAAGCGTCGGATACTTTGTCTTTATATAAGCACAAGGCTCCTCTTAGTGACACTGTTCTGAAGGCCATCGAGCCAATTTACAAAGACTTGTCGTCGGACGATTTGCTCGAAAGATGTTTGGGTGCTCATACTCAAAACAGTAATGAGTCACTTAATAATATGATTTGGATGCGTGCGCCCAAACATCTTCATTCCGGCGCAGATGTGGTCAATATTGCCACGGAATTAGCACCGATTATCTTCAACGAAGGTGAGGAATCATTGTTAATTGCCATGGATCTCATGAGTGTCCGGATTAGCACATTCGCCGAGAGCTGGATCCATTCACGGGACAAAGCAAGGGTCGAACGCGCGGAGAGGCAGGTGACCGACGCAGCAAAAAAGGCCCGGATTGAGCAGCGGGAGATGTTAGCGGCTCAACATTAGCAGGTAGAAGAAGAGGAGGGATGCCTCTATGGACCAGGCATTGCCGATTAGCGGTAATTATAAACACATGTGTGTAAAGACATTACAAAACTTTAAACGCGTTTTTCTCGAAAACACGTTTTTAAAAATGGTTGACATTCTCCTGACCGCTGTAATTAACATATCGACCTGAAATTTGGAGAGCATACTCAGAAAATTTGTCTTCACGGAATGACGGACCGTTTTTTCGATAGATACATTTTTGCATTTATTATTTATCTTTTTATGCGAAAAAAACGCGAAAATTCGATTTTTTTTAAATTGCCGCCATTTTCCGAAATTTGTACTAAACGAAAAACCCATCCGTCATTCCATGACCAAAGGGTTACAGATTGATAATATGCTTTGAATTTGTGTTTCAGATCAACAAAGAGGAGGCAGTGATGTCAGCTGTTTACCTCCCGCGATTTGAGGACCTGTTTTCGCGGAGCTGAAACGGCCGCCATTTTGGTTTTTTTTTTAAGTTTTTTTTAACGTTCTGTATATCATGAATAAAAGCAAGAAAAAAACCGCACTCAAAAAGCTTTACTCGTTTCCTTTAAAAAAAATAAAATATAAACACCTGAAATATGGCACTCCAAGGACAAAGTCTCCCTTAACTGGGGGAGGGTCCTCGTCTGCCATTGTAGCCGCCTTTTCCGCCTCCACGAGTGTGGTTCTCGCTTCCATCACCTCGGGTGTCTTTTCGGCCGGCTTGAGGAACGTCTTCTCGGTCCAGCCCTCGGCCTTCTTTTTCGACTTCGGTCCTGCCTTCTTACATTTTGCGGCAGGATCTTCGAAGAACGCCCGCGCCCGGGGGACCCCGTCGAATCACTGTCGAAAACGAGTTCCTCCCGCGAGCGCTTCACGCTTCCTTGGGAGCGTCCTCCCTCGGAAGCGATCGACGCAACGCTGGAACTTCTAGACATGCCTGGTCTCATCGTTGATTTGCCTGTTTCCATATCCTTGTCCATTGACGTGCCTTGTGTCGTTGCCATGTCCTTCTTAGTTATGCTTGTTTGTTTGTAATGTTCCATTTTTGTGTCCACGAGTGTGGTCGGTTACAAAGGTCCACCCGGCCTTCTTCCATACCGGGGTAAGGGGTTTTAATACTGCCGGGGTTCCCCAGGTGCCCCGGAGTTGGCGGAGGTCAAGACTGGGCCTCCGAACGTCTCTTGAACGTCTCCGAACGTCTCATGGACGTCTCACGAACGTCTCCGAACGTCTCACGAACGTCTCTGAACGTCTCACGAATGTCTCTTGAACGTCTCCAAACGTCTCTTGAACGTCCCCATGAACGTCTCCGAACGTCTCACGAACGTCTCATGAACGTCCCACGAACGTCCCACGAACGTCTCCGAACGTCTCCGAACGTCTCTTGAAGATCTATCGAACATCTGCCGATAAATGTCTTCGAACATCATCGAGCGAGTACATTAAATTATTTTCCATTAATTTGCAAACGAAAAAAGAATTGTATCACTTTCGAGAGAAATACTTTATACAACTATGTAATCTCATAACAGATGATGTAACAATGAAAGGGGTGAGGAGAATAAAAAAATCACATAATGTCAAATTTCGTTTATTTGCATGAATCTTTATGATCCAATCACCAATTCAACATTTTAAATATATTTTGTAATGCACAATTTTTTTCATGCTTTTCGCAACTTAGAGTATAGCATACACCTAATTTACATGAGGTATCCATATCGCCGAAGTCCACGTCCAACGTTTCAATAACTAGATCATTTTTCATATTTAATATATCAGTCAGGCATTCTCGCTTTTCATGGCCGTCTACATATATGATAAGATACATATCGGCTTCCGTTGGGCCCACAACTGCAGCCGGTATTAAACCTTAAGCCATGCTATATGGAACGTTTCCATAGGCCCACTTTAGACCATGATAATTTCGAATCAGCCATGACGCTTCGTATCTCTCAGATTTAGTGAGAGGTCTCCATGGCATGATACTCGCAAAAATGTAATGAGAGAGTACACATACCGCTATCAGAATCGCGACTTCCTTCACGACAAAGTTTCTCCCAACAATGAACCCTTGTAGATCGACAAATGTAGGTACAGACATAACGAAGATGTATTGGCTCGATCAAGTCGATAGCAAGATCAATTGATGACTGACGTCAATATTTAAGAAACTCGTCTTCAAATTATTTATTAATTGAGCGGGGTTTACTTTCTGATCTATACAATTTTACGAACCATGTTTGTCGATGAACAATATTCAACAACGCGATCGTGCAAGATCAAACAATAGGCAGTAGTATTTGTTGGCAAATCTTCCTTGCATTCAAACTCTATTCGCACGTCTACGATAGCATTTTTCACAGCCTCGTTCTGGCGCGAGCAATCGATAACCGTGAGAGGGCCGATATATTGAAACTTTGCGATAGTGAGCAAAGAATTGTCACTATTACAGCCGTAATAAGATTTACGAAATCGAGAGTACATATTGAACAAAATGGCGAATCTGTTTTTGTCAAAGTCGAAATTCAAATCATCGTAAGGATAGGATTCCGAGTTGAGGTAAAGATTAACATTGGCGAGTTTGCAGTCGTCGAATAGTGTAATGTAATTTGCCATAGAATTTTTTGCCAGTCTGCAGCGCAAATATTACATGTCATGGTTTCTCTAGCTGGGAGGCAGCTTTCACAGTCCATGAGTGTTTCGTTGTGCTTTGAAGCAGTGGATACTCGTATAGATCCCAAGAGCGAAAGCTCATATTCAATTATCGCCCACTTTCCAATGTTCGAAGTAATGACAATTTAGTCATCTCATTTAATATTACGTGAGGCATACGCCATTGTATCTTGAGCAATTCAACTTCTGCCTCTACTAATGGATGCTGACCGAATACGCAATTGTTATCATTGCGTGAACGTATCAGAATTAGCTCATGACGACCATTGATAATAACGCGCTTGTAATCTTCGCGGAATCCTAGCAATATGTTGAGAGGTACACAAAAATTGAAGTACGTTCCCCTATTATTATGTGTCACATCCCACGCAGTATTTTTCAAAGTATGACTCCTCTCAGGGCTTAGAGAGATGTAGTTTTTAATAGTGGTTGTTATTCCAACGTTTTGATTGCGATCAATCTCCACACCATCGAGCTCATAACAAACTTCATCGAACATGAATGCAACGCAATTGTTACCCAATACTACTATTGCTTGATCATCGGGTTTTTTAAGTACCGTGAACTTTCCCTCAACGTAGAGAAAACTTTCAGATGGCAGGGTGTACAAGTCTTGGTGTTGTATAGGAATTCGTATTTCATCGCTGTGTCCAAACGTTGAGTTGGCATACGGATTGTACGTATGAGTCTCAATTTTGATGATACGATCGTCAAAGATTGGCTCCCCACTGATATTCAAAACGTTAGTCATTCTTTTGCCTCAAGTATGTTGTACAACAAATCCCAGAGATTCTCAAAATTCACGATTCGCTGCACTGAGTTTTTTCTTTGCGGGTAATTTAACACTCAATGCTGCTTGGCTTCTTGCAAGAGTATTATCGTGTGCGATCGTATTATCTCGCGTAGAAATATTGTCTCTGGCGTATTCCGTGTCGTACAGAACGAGCATCACAAGCGTCGCTTTCGTATTTCTTCTCTTCAAGCGTAATTTCTTCTCCTCAAAAATCGAGTGGTTTTCCCTTTTGATCCACGATACGTATCGTTATATCCGTAATGCTCCGCACAACGATCGGAAGATAAATTATTTGCGCAGGCATTTCCGATATCTTATATCCTGGTGGTACGCTTGGCGAAAATTCATGTATCGTGTGTACACGCTCGCCATTACAGTACGCACCAGTGGTGACACTACATTCTATGCGGATAATGTTGACATTCATTATGTTTATCGGTACCTCGGATTCCTGCCATTTCCAGGGATGCAGTATTCTATTTGATGAAAATCCCAATAGAGATCCTACGTTCTCGGGTTTACTGAAATTTATTCTGTACGCACATTTGATTTCGCTCTTTAGTGTATTATGATTAGCGCGTAGCACGATTGGGCATTCGCCATTTGCATCGAGGTCATCGTTATCAATTTTTCGAGCAACAATTTCATTTTCAGCATCATCACTGCTATCAACCCCTTTGAGTAAAATTGCACGATTCAGATACGCATTTATGGCTCTTAGTTCATATGATCCTTCGGGGATTATAATTTCTTTGTCATCATTGTCAAAGTAAAATTTGTTGTTTGATGAAATCACATTTGGCTACTCTTGCCGGTCAACGTAAGCGTCAGTGACATGTTTCCCTCGAATACTGAGTTGATTGACACATTGTCACGGCTTAAATACATATTTATCATCGGCGTTTTGAAGAAATTGCAAGCACGATAGCCCGCAAATACTCTGATTATAATTCTGATAAGATGTTCGATTGTATTGTATTTTTGTGGTATTTGGTCCAAAATATCGCACCAACTCCTTGGGTGGTCGAAGATTTCCAAAACTATCAAAATATATTTTATGACTCCCCCTCGTGGCATAGGCTACCCAATGCGTACCGAGGCCATCGGCATCATCTAAATTTACTATACCGCTCTCATCTAGTTGCACGCCACCATGAACTGGTAAATTATTGCGCATGAAGACTCCTCTGAAGAATGGTATGCGCATGCGCCTGGTTAGCATTCCAATTGTACATTAGTTGTTACACCCATGGGCATTTTCACCGTGTTTTGGCGTTTTTTTTCTTAATTGAACATCCTTGTCCACGTTTGTAGGGAATGCGATAGAGCCCATAGCCTTCTATAGCTCGATTATGACGTTGTATTTCTTCAAGTTGACGTTGCGCCGCTTTGCTATCATTCACAGTCTTTGCTATTCCAGCTGCCCCACCAGCCAGTAAACCAAGAACTCCCAGCAATGGTAACATTGGCAAAATTCCGCCACGCTTTGCTATCGGCAGTATTCTCTTCTTAACGGTTTTTTTTTCTTTGTCAATGAGTTCTTTGTCTTCATTCCCATGCCGAATTTTGTTTTTGCTTTCATAGCCGGCCAAACAGCGGTCGCTGCTGTTTTCTCGCCAACAGTTGAATCTCTCGCAGTAATACGTTTTCTTGCCGTTGTTGCAAGTATATTATCCGCAACGTGTCGTTCGCCGAAATGATCGCTTCGAGAATAGGCTATATTGTGGTTGCGATAAGCGGCATTCAATGGATTTATACCACGATCACCCCGTACCAATCTCTGCTCTCACTGAGTGCCTGGTACACAAGATTTAACAAACCGTTGCCTTTTCTCTTTGACATTCGACACAATTATTTATAAACGGTGCTGGACCGTCAATGTGTATTAGCTGTCCCGGTAAATTCCAATGGCGCGTGCATCGGCGATATTGCTGTACTTCTTAATCAATCTTTATGTGTTCGGGAAGCCTCTCCCATAAAATGTCAACAAAGTGATGAAAATTTTGTAAAAAAAAAACAATTTTTGGAATAAACTGTAATTGATGAGCCGTTAAGCGGAGAATACTGCAGTCGTCCGACAGGTACAAAAACATTATCAATATTGAGCGGATTTGGCCCGGTGCACTCCTATCAATACTCCTCATACGACGCATTTTGGGCGAATGTGTGTTTAGATTCGGAAGAGAAAACATGCGTTTCGTGCAACAAGCGACGGTGATTCAAGTGACCAATTTCGACGATAGAGTAATGGAGGGCCAACTCAAAAGGCCATTCTCAAATAATAGTGATGTTATCCCACCGCACGAAGCGATTCCGAACTCCGTTTTTATTTTCGATGATGTAGCATGTGACAAGCAAAATACAGTAAGAGAGTTATTTGCGATGGGCAGACACTCGAGCGTTGATTGTTTCTACCTTTTCCAAACATATGCCAAGGTTCCCAAGCATCTTATACGCGACAATATGAATCTGCTAATTTTATGTAAACAAGATCGTACAAACTTAAAACATGTTTACAATGAACATGTAAATACGGATATGCCGTATGAAGATTTTCTGGTGTCATGTCAAAAATGTTGTCAACACAAATATGGCTTCATGGTGATTGACAAAGATAGCTCATTGTCCGGTGGTTGATATAGAAATGGATTTAACAAGTTTGCAATACCGTAATGTAGTCAGTCGGCATTGAGACATCAGCTGTGCAACGACCGACAAAGAATTTCATGTGGACATGACGACGACAATTGATACTGATGAAAAGATTGCGAGGGAAATTGCCAAAACAAGCGTCTCAATACGCAAAAAATATCAAGCTTTGAAGACTGGAAAAATGGAAGATCTTGCGTTGGAGAGACACGTCAAGCCAATCACCGAACCTCTTAAGCAGAATGTTGAGCAATCAGCTGTTGTTGAATCTCTTGGCCGGAAATTGAATCGTTAAGCATGTCGGAAGCAAAGGACCTAGAGAAGGATGTGAAACAAGGAACAAAGCGCACACGTTCATTATTTCAAGATTCGCTGGTAACTTCTACACAAAATCAGTTGAAACGCAAGCGACGAAAGGAATCTCTGGATGCTACGTCGATGACTGCTGTACCCTTGCAACCAGCCACCATTGTTGAAGACGTTTTTGAGACTGCGCCCGAATCATGCGTGTCTACAGTCCAACGTCAATTACAAGCGGCTGAAGGTCAAAATACATTACGCGAACATTTCGGTCCACTCGGTCAACAATATATTTCATCTATTCTTTCATAAGACAAAAATTCCAGCATGGATTACGCCTATAGCGCCACATTTACCAATGAAGGAATGATGTTAGGCGATAAGCGATTCGATGTGGATAATGATGATAATATATTCATCGATGGCATAAAATACTTGGGAACCCTTGGACTCTATGAGCTAATCTTCAAGAGAATTCCTGACGATGCAATCCTGACACCGAGGAAGACAAAGACAAATATAAAAGTATATTGTTGGCAACAAAAGCACATCGACATGGTAGCAATATACTCAATCCTGTATTGGGTAACAAAGGTTTCAAGTATAAATATATAATTGGGCAATCAACTTTCGACCGAAAAACTGGAAGCGGTATAGAAATACCGCGCGCAACGTTAAATAACAACAAAATGGATTATGTGCATTGGAATGATTCCAACGAGTTGGTCGATCATTTGCGTTTGTTGGTAGCTTCACGACACGCGAGTAACAATGCTCACGACAATGAGATAATGTCGATTATTGAGGAACTTCACGAAGCGGGTCTCATTATAAATTAACCAATGCATCGATGATAATGATTATTCCTTCGTCACTATTGATACTGAGATGTCGATCAATAAATTCGGATCATCGCTTGGAGCGCAGGATAATTCGTACTATCAGTGGACTGGGCTAATAAGAAATTATACACGTGATAATGCTCTTTGTCTAACCTCTAGTGGCTTCGATGCAAAATCACGTAAAATACGAGGCGTAGCCCTACCTGAAGGGGATTACGATGCTGCTAATAAACGTTACGTGGAAATGAAAATCAAGCTGTTGACAGAACGCTTGGATGAATTTGAGAAGAAATTCATCGCACTAGAGGATACGCTTCGAATAACTATGAACGATACGTCTAAAACGATTCAGTATGCAACCGACGCTGTAGCTGACACGACGCAGGAAGATTGGTAAACATCGTCTGGTCAAACGCATGATATGCTCGGAGAAGAAAAAACGTTTGAAGAAAAGCAGCTCGTGGAGGAATTACATGCACCAGCGAGAAAAAACTTTCTGCGAAGACGTGTCATCGTACGTGGGTATGATGATTTGTGGCAGGCTGACGTAGTCGAAATGCGGCCATATTCGCGTTTTAACAAAGGCTACAATTAGATACTCACTGTCATCGATGTGTTGAGCAAGTATGCATGAGTCGTACTCTTGAAAAGTAAAACTGGCAACGAAATGGGTACAACGATCGCGAAAATCATAGCAGATATCCGAAAAATCTTCAAACCGACAAAGGAAGAGAATTTTACAATGTAAACGTGCAACGACTCATGGAGAAATACAACATCAATCATTATTCGACGTATTCTATTATGAAGGCCTCGGTCGTCGAACGATTCAATCGGACTCTCAATAATAATATGTGGAAAATGTTAACACTCAATGGTAATTACAAGTGGATCGATGCGTTACCGCAACTCGTTATGAAGTACAATGCTCGGAAGCATCGTACGATTGGCATGGGCCCGATCGACGTTACTCCTGCGATCGCGGAGAAACTCTTAACCACCGTATACAGCAACGTAAAAATTGCGGCTTCTGCAAGATTCAAAGTCAATGATTTTGTACGCGTAACCAAATTGAAGACAATATTTGAAAAAGGTTTCACGCCAAATTGGACTACCGAAGTATTTAAAATCGTCAAGGTGCAACAAACTTATCCTGTAACGTACCTAGTCGAGGACTCAAGTGGAAATCTGATAGCCGGAGGATTCTACGAATACGAAATGCAACGTGTTGCCAATCCAAACATATATCTCGTAGAGAAGATAATACGCAAAAAGGGCAATGATGTTTAGGTAATTATTTACTTTAGTCACTTTTCCGAAAAATGAGCGTAAATTTTTTTTTGCTATTTTCTCTTTGATTGGGTTATAAATGATGATATTCAGTCGGGGGAAGCTGAATTCCTTCCCATAAGAAGTTATGGGGTTTTGAAGTTCGCGGAAACATGTGATAAAATGTGGCATGCATTTTCTGAAGAAATGACGGCACCGAAGACGGCACTCAAGAATGGCTCTGAAGTGGCTCATCGTGGGCGCATCGTGGAGGGTCCGGCGACTGGATTCGATTCGGTACAGCTGTTGGCTTCGAGAAGGGTTAATGCGCTAAAAAAAATTATTTGAATTGAATATGAAAGTTTGTTTGAATTGAAATGAAAGTTTGTTTGACATACTTACATAGATTTGCGATGCATTTCACCAATTGCCATAAAGATGGCATGCACTCGATCACGCAGTTTCATGAACGTTCGACGAAAGAGAAATTCGGTAATGTAACCGCTCATGTGGTAATCTCGTCGTCCAAACTTCGGGAGCTCATAGCGCATATCTTGCCAGGTGCGCTCGATATTTTGCATGTATGCTCCCGAGTCTGGATCAACGAAATTTACGGAGTGGTTGACCGTCAGATGTTTATATCCTGAAAAAAGTGTCATATTATTATAAATCACGAATATCCAAATGTTCACAATATCCAAATCACGAATATCCAAATTGAAATGTTAATACATACCCTCTTCCGCGAAAAAGCTATAAGCTTTCCAACAATCGGACATTATTATTGTCCCAGGTCGGATCCTCCGCTTGATTACTTCAAGCAACGTCACTGAGGATCTTGTGGCGACTGGTTCTAAAAAAATAGAACGACTATCTCGTTCAAAACCGCCAAAGATCTATTGCTCCTCGATGATGCGTCCACGATTATATTTGCGGCGGCCAAATTTGGCTTCGTCTATTTCTACAATTTTTCCAGGGCCACCCAATTGTGCAAAAGAATTCTCCATACACCAATGTTCCAAAACTTCACGTACAAAATTGATCCAATCTGTTACAGTCTTGGAAGACATATTAAATTCTTCACACATGTCATCCTGATGTGGAGGGTTCCTCAATATGTACATTGCTATAAATAAACACACCGCCTCCGGCTTTAAATGAGCTTGTTGCAGCCACGTATTTTTTTTAATCGACTGCTGAAAGTTGCATTTTCGGGTTGTTGTTTTTTTTTCCACGCCGCACTACCATCCTCTTTTGGCATCGCCAAAATTGTCCATCTTTAGACAATGTCGCTGGCTTCCCACACGACGCACGATCTACACTGACCAACACTACACCATGACGTAAAAATTCGACACTCCGATCTCGATCTTCGAAAAATCGACACACCTCGATGGTTCCCATATTACACCCTGAGCAAGACATTTTTCGCACTGAAGAAATGTGCTATTCGTATTCTTCGTACATTCGTATTGACTTGATTCGTAACGACTTGTGTTTACAAGTACACGAGAAATGTATGTTTTTATTTTCTTGTATTGTATACATGTATAATGTATAATGTACGTACGAAATATACGAAAATCGAATGTGTATTCGTATTCTTGTGTTTACTAGTGTTTACACGTACGACTTGCGTTTACAAGTACACGAAAAATGTATGTTTTTATTTTTTTGTATTGTGTACATGTTTAATATATAATGTACGTACGAAATATACGAAAATCGAATGTGCGGAATGTAGAAAAATCGCTATTCCTATTTTCAAACTTTTCAAATTTTGCAAACTTCAAAACCCCATAACTTTTTATGGGAAGGTGGAATTCAGCTTCCCCTGACTAAATATCATCATTTATAACCCAATCAATGAGAAAATAGCAAAAATAAATTACGCTCATTTTTCGGAAAAGTGACTGAAGTAAATAATTACCCTTTTATAAAGTATATGGAAAATTCAATAAAGTTTATTTACAATAGGTATACGATTTTATTTATGTATACATTCACCATTCCTTTTAAAAATAAATAATTATATCCTGTAAACATTAACATACTCGCATTATATATAACATGAATATTTTCCAATATATAGCAAATTTACATTACTACTGTGATGGAAAATTCAAACTTTTTCCTCTGCGTCACAAAGGGGCGTCGCGCCTCCGCCCGGCGATTTTTCCCGGGGCGCCAGCCGCGTTAGCGGCTCGCCGGGCGGTGGGTCGTGACGACCGTTTTACCCGACTGGCCCAGTTCTTTGTCCAGTAGAGTGGCGGGGTCAGGGGCCAAAGCTCTTATACAACAAAAAAGAATAGACACTTGCCGACACCTCTGGAGAGAGAGTTTCAATTTATTCACTTCGAGTTGTTTCTCGGCGGATGACATCTATACAAAATTTATATCCCGCCGCCGGTCGGCCTATCTCTCTTTTCTCTCTCTCTTTTCTAACGGCTCACAATTATCACCGATAACATAAAACACGCAAGGGACCTGCCACGTTCCTCCCTGCACCGCGACCCGAATCGATGCACACGCGAATGACGGAGAGATTTCTTTAAATTAACGGTAAAACTTTTCTTTACGCCGGGGGCGGCCGCACTCCACAAACCGACTTGATTAGTCCCCAACAATTAATTCTACTCGTCGACCGTCTCGCTCGGCTTTCCGTGGTCAAGTCCTTTCCCGCGAGCGAGACGGTTGACTCGAGATCTCCGTCCGAGTCGTTCATCCCTCCTCTCCGTCATTCGCGTCGGCCGTTACCGCGCCAAAATTCAATATTGGAAGCTTATTAAAAGTACGGTGACGATTACGATAACGGGTACGATGACGATGACGATGACGGGTACGATGACGATGACGATGACCGTTGACGGATGCTGATGACGAAGATCCAGTCTCAGCCCGTCGATCCTACCCATCGCATCGAGTGTCGAGCGATTCATGCTCACGGCGTTTGTGCGACGTGTCAAGGTCGGCGGACGCGCCGTTACCGACTGAGAGGGATTGAGGACCAGCCGGCCGCCGTAGGTTCGTTTACGATGCGCAATACGTTCGAGCCAGAGATGGTCCCGGCGTCTTTGGTTGCCTGACGCTGCGAGTCGTCGATGTAGACGGGTACTGTGCTGACGGCGTTTGTCAAGTTCTGACCGAGATAACCTTAATGTCAGCCTAGACGGTTGCGTATTCGAACGTCTGCCGATCACACACCGCTTCACTCCGCTGATCGTAGTGGAGGAGCGTTCCAGAACGTGGGCCGAGGAGAATCGTTTCGAACTCTCGAGCGAGGGCAAGATCGACGAGGTACACCCCGAATTGGAAGGTACGAGGCCGCTGCGGTGAGAAGGATCTCGAGATTTCCGAGACGACCACCATTTCCCGCGCGCCATCGTACCACAAATGTCGCATGAACGAGTAAAAAGAAATATAATTATACAAGAAAAAGATTAAATATCTCAAGGGACAACAAGATAAATAAATAATAAACAATAACGGCACGCTCGGGCTCCCGTACGAGGATGAAAACCGAGCGAGAGGGTCGTCATCAAAGTGGCTTTGGGGCTCCTCCATTCTGCCACGTGACACTACATTCATTATATCTCCGCATTTTTATTTTATAACAATACATACAATGGAGCCTAACAAATACATTTACAATGCTATTTTATAATGACCCCATGGTAGAGTGTCCGTACTTTTCGGCATGATATACCGCTTGTCATCGTATGGACTTATAGCAAATTTTTTACTCTGAAATAGTGTAAACCTCGCGCAGCTTCGATCTTATGCGAGACTGCTGACGAGTCATCTCAATTTCTTCCCGTAAACAGCGAGTGTAGTCATTGAAATTTATTGTTCGCGCGACGACATTACTTTTCACACCTTTCACCTTTTTGTGTCTTTTTTTACCATCGACTCGCAAAGCATACATTTTTGCTCTCAATCCCACAAATTCCGTCACCACCATACCATTATTTCCATCTTTCATGAGACCGGGCACTTTCTTGTTGATTAACGGTAAACCGTACACGTTTTCCATCGGGTAATCGCTCGTATCAAATTTGTCAATGTTACGCTTCATATCGTCGTAAACGTCGTCAGACTTGATATGGTAGATGAGACTATCGGTGTCGGTATACATGATCTTGCAGTTTTGCTGATACAGCGGAATCATGAATTCGTGGCGAAACTCATATAAACATGAGTAAATACATACATACCTAGGGAGACGGCGACAGTGACGTCACAGGTGTGTTGTAGTGGGTATCCCATGGCGGCGCGTGGTGGGGGTATCTGGCGGTCGCGGTTGCGTCGTTGTGGCACGTATGGGGTATTAGTGGTGGGGGGAGTCAGCGGTGTCGGAGGGGTGGGGGGATTTTGTTTTTCCGAATAGACAGAGTGGTGGTGTCTTCTGCATATATCGAGGACCTGTTTACCGCTAGAGGAAGCGCGTGGGGGCTACGCCGCGTGGATCGTATGGGGGAGGAAGGTGGGGATAGGGAGCTTCGGGTAAAGAAAAAACGCGATGATTTACGTGAATACATGTATCGAAGTTTTTATTCAACATTTTGTCCGTTCATAGATATTGTGTGTGTGCGTGTGTGTGTGTGTGTGTGTGTGTGTGTGTGTGTGTGTGTGTGTGTGTGTGTGTGTGTGTGTATGTGTGTGCGTGTGTGCGTGCGAACATGCAGATGTGAAAGTCGGCGTCTATCACACCTACTTAAAAAATGAATGCAGAAGAAATGTGAAATAAAGTCCTCACCCATAAAACTTATTTTGCGCAGCTGTAGTAACAAAGAGGCGCGCTCTTCCAAAATGTCACTACATCCGGGTTTTGTTTTCATTTCTACAGGTAACACCGAGGTATTTATATATGCAAAGTACTCAATATTGCGTGGATGCCAGCGCACGATTTTTTGTGTAAAAACCCTAGATCTTCCACGCTTATACTCCCTTTTAACTGGTTTATTTCGTTTCCATGCCCCCCCCCCCCCCACTATTCTTATAGTATTACAATATAAGAACACTATAGTGTGGAACTATAGTGCACTCCTAAGATAGAGGAAAAATATGGGAAAAAGATTCCCGAATGAAAACGACTTCTACCACAGCAGGCTTCACACTACGAATCGTGCAGTCACTTTTGCCGACATCACCTCTTGGAACTTCCATTGTGAACTCACGTGAAAATGGCTGAGAAAATTCCACAATTAGAACAAAATCTGCGCGATCAAGCCGCCCTTGTAATTTCCGCGGAAGAGTATACAGTGTGGGAGCAACAATGTGATCAGTGTATAGAGTCGTTGGAAACACAAAGTCGAATTAAGCGACCACGATTATCACTCGGAAATCGACAATCATTGGTAGCAGGAATAGCTCGTTTAGAAGGTTTAAAAAATGTTCTACGCAGACGAGTTTTGCAGGCGGGCGCGGGAGACAGTGATCGCGGTTTGATCTGGCGAGAGATTGATACGGCGTTCGAAAATTGTGTCCTAACTGGCTGCGTCATCAATAATGATCATATTGAACCTCGTCAGTTTCTCGAAGAGGCATGTGATATGATGCTTTCACACGTGCAAGACATTACCAACAAACACTTCAGCGTAAAAGTGAAAACAGTTTTCAATGGTGAATTTGAGTCAGGTGACAAACGTGCAACTAAACGTATCAACACGAAGAACTTTGAACTTTTTACCACATCCAATTTACGTGAGTGGTATACACAACGAGTTGTTGAGCCGACTCTAGCATCTCTCGAAGATTGTCAAAAACGTGATAGCGAATGGACATTGTCGCGGATACTGAACTTAACTTTAAATATCAACAAATACAATCCAATGCGTGCCGGATGTCAAACTGTTTTGTCGCGGGAAATAATCCTGAAGAAAGCGGTGGTGAATGTAAAGTCGAAGGATAACGCGTGTTTTGCGTGGTCAGTGGTCGCTGCTCTTTATCCAGTGGAAACAAACGTGCATCGATTAACTTCATATCCACACTACTCATCTGTACTGCAGCTTCAGGGAATTTATTTTCCAATGACTCTCAATCAAAGAAAGAAATTTCAATCGCAAAATGAAGTTTCCATCAATGTATATACAACTGAAAAGAAAAACATCGTTCCAATTCGAATATGCGACAAAAAGCTGGATAAACACATTAATTTGTTGTACGTGGAGGATTCCTCGGACCACAACGTGGGCCACTTTGTATGGATAAAAAATTTATCCATACAAAGCAAATCCATTAACCGGCAAAAAACACATCTGCGATCGGTGAGTAACAAAAAGCATACTTGAGAATACACATATGAGCAAGTATGTACTTCAATAATATAATTCTTTCCATCGTTTTGTTATAGGTGTTTGCACTACTTTTACACGGAGGCTAAATTACGATCGCACGAGATGGATTGTGGAAAATCAAACGGCTGTGCCATTCGATTACCCGGTGAAACGGACAAATGGCTAGCGTTCGAAAACTTTCAACGAAAAGAGCGATTTCCATTTGTGATTTATGCGGATCTCGAGTGCGTTTTGGCAAATGTTGACAACAAAAATATACAGCAACAGCACGAAGTGTTTAGCGTAGCGTACTACGTACATTGCTCGTATGACGATTCGTTGTCGGGATACTACTCGCGGCGCGATGCCAATTACATCCCATGGTTTCTTGAGAACCTTAAAAATTTAGCTTTGCGCATCAACGATATTCTATCGGATAATGTTCCCGTGGTACTTCTAACTCCGGATTAGCGGGCAAAATTTCGAAGCGCTGCTCAGTGCCATATATGTGAAAAACCATTTGCCGAAGACGACACACGTGTTCGTGATCATTGCCTTTTGACCGGACGTTATAGAGGTTCCGCCCATTCTAACTGCAATTTGAATTACCAACGGTATTTTTTCATCCCCGTATTTTTTCATAATTTGTCCGGCTATGGTGCACAGCTCATCATCGAGGAACTAGCCACAGCATTCGAGGGGAAAACCACTATGCTGCCCATAACTAAAGAGGAATACATTTCTTTTACAAAAACATTTCGAACGGCAGACAATTCACATTCGATTCAATTAGGCTTCATCGATGCATGCAAATTTCTCAATGCGAGTCTGGATGACCTGACCTCATTTTTGACAATGGACAAACTAAAAAATTTCCGTTCGCAATTTCGTGACATAACGAGCGATAGTTTCATCCTATTAACTCGAAAGGGCGTCTTCCCCAATGAATATATCGATAGTGTAAACCGATTGGAAGACTATCACCTACCACCACGAAACGCATTCTACAGTACTTTGACTGGTGACATTGTAAGTGAGAACGAATACGCTTACGCCAAGAATGTATGGGAACGGTTTTCTATTCAAACGTTAGGTGAATATAGTGACTTGTATTTGAAGACCGAAGTTTTGTGGCTGGCCGACGTTTTTGAGAACTTTCGCAATAGCTGTATGGAGCGTTACAGGCTCGACCCGGCTTATTACTATACTCTCCCCGGCTACACATGGGATGCAATGTTGAAACACACATGCGTTAACTTCGAATTGCTCACAGACATTGACATGGTATTGTTTGTTGAACGGGGTATACGCGGTGGCCTGAGTCAGTGCTCAAATAGTTATGCGCGCGCCAATAACAAATACATGGAATCATTCGATCCATCAAGGTCCTCATCATACTTGATGTATTTCGATGTGAATAGTTCGTATGGATGGGCAATGTGTCAACCATTGCCCTATGCTGATTTTCGATGGGTCGATGAGTTGTCGACATTCGATTTATCATCTATCGCGCTAGATTCACCGACCGGGTACATTCTTGAGGTTGACTTAGAGTACCCGGAATGTCTACACGATGCAC
Source organism: Ophion slaviceki (assembly GCA_944452715.1). NCBI lineage: Eukaryota > Metazoa > Arthropoda > Insecta > Hymenoptera > Ichneumonidae > Ophion > Ophion slaviceki. The sequence goes on from OX101783.1 coordinate 50,873,456, forward strand.
ACACGGACTTACCGTTTTGTTCAACACATGGTAAACCACCTGGTGGACAATATGAAAAACTCATTGCAACCGTGCATAACAAGGAACGGTATGTTATTCATTATCGCAATCTGCAGCAGTGTGTACGACACGGTCTCAAAATCACCAAAATTCATAGAATACTCCAATTCTCCCAATCGCCCTGGCTACGAACATATATCGAGCTGAATGCGCAGTTCCGAACCCAAGCAAAGAATAATTTTGAAAAAATCTCTATAAATTGATGATCAATGCGGTGTTTGGGAAAACAATAGAAAATGTGCGCAATCACGTAGACGTCAAGATTTTAATACTGTGGGAGGGCAGGTACGGTGCAGAGGCAATTATTGCAAAACCAAATTTTCATAGCCGGAGTGTTTTTTCAGAAAACCTTATTGCTGTCGAATTACGCAAGCTCGAGGTGAAATTCAATAAACCAATATATGTGGGTATGTGCATACTCGACATATCGAAGACATGTTTAAATGATTTTCATCATGAGTACATGGTGCCTCTGTATAAAGAAATATGTACAGTGTTGTACACCGATACGGATAGTCTAATGTACAACATTGAGTGTGAGGATGTGTACGACGACATGAAGCGTAATATCCATCGTTTCGATACGAGCGAGTACCCGGCGAGTAATGGGTATGATATGCCGCTTGTCAACAAAAATGTTCCCGGACTTATGAAAGACGAAAATAATGGTCGGATAATGATGGAATTTGTCGGGGTTAGAGCAAAAATGTATGCAGTGCGAGTCGATGGTAAAGACGTTACGAAGAAACTGAAGCGCGATAAGAGTAACATCGGGGCGAGAAAGATCTCCTTCGAGGATTACACGAAGTGCTTATATGACCAGATCGAAATGACTGGTCAGCAAGCATGCATACGATCGATGTTGCATGAAGTGTACACCACCAACGAGACAACAACTGCTCTAAGCCCGCGCGATGACAAACGGTATATCATACCGGGAACCACGAAAACGTTGCCATGGGGCATTATAGGATACAATCGTAAGGTGTATTTTTTAATTGTAGATAAGCTTGTAAAATAATTGTAAAAAAGCTTGTTCTGCAAATAATCGACCCTGTGAGAAACGACGTTTGTAAATTATCGCGTTTGTCTGTTGTATATAATAAATTGGTTCATGAATTTTTCAACTGAGAAAATGAAGAAGGGCCCGTTGTAGTTTGGCGAATCACCTAATTTTTCTTCACACTCTTCTGACACGCTTCTACGGGAGAGAGAGAGAAAGAGAGAGAGGTGTCATAAAATTTAAAACATTTTTATTGTCCGCTCCACATCAGGTTTGCTCATTCAGCTATTGTGAGTATTGTCGAAAGCCAACCCCATTACAAACATTCGATTGTTACGCGGCTACAATACTTTTTCAATGAGATCAATTTCGACATATTCGACATAATTTCGACATATAAGTAGCTCCTGATCGTACAAATCACCTGCAACGGCTTCATCGTCATAGCCCGTCAGATGAAATGCTACAGACTTCGTGATTTTCTCTCGATATATGGCAAATATTTTCACTGTCCAGTTCGGTGCGTAATCCTTTCAGAATACACTCTTAAATTAACTGATTCTTAACGCTCTTTTTTGTCAAATTTTTACTTACATAATAATGCGGTTTACATTTTTGAACTGGGGTCCTATGAAAACATATTGTTGCGGCAGCTTATCATTTGCAGCGGTGATGCTACTCAGTTTCACCTGCCTTATCGTATAGTGTACAGAATCATCAGACGCGTCTACTAGGTTATCAAGAATACTGATCCACCTATAATTACTACGTAGGGTAAATTGCATTCACATCTTATTCCTCACTGCACGATTGAAATGCTGACAAATGGATGCTTTTAAATTGTTATACCCAGAATACAGGCGAAAATTATACGTTTTTTATTAGGGTTTTAAAGCGACCATTATAAAATTATTTTCCCTGATCAAAGTGCAAGTTCTGCGGTATGCGTCCCCTTGACAAGTGTTGACGTCACTGCGGTTCCTGCATCATTACCATTCTTACTCCGTAGGCGTACGGCCGAGGCAAATTTTGAGACAGTATCGATGACGGTTAGGTGAAATTTATGTTTGGAGTTTTTACGCGCGTACGATGAAATATCGACGAGATCAGCTTGCCATGGTTCATCCAAGCCGCGAATGTTCACAAGTAAAAGGTCTAGTAGCGTCGAGTTCATCAACGCTTCGCACAACGAACGAGTTTTTTAATTGAAGCACTTAAAGTAACGCTACCGACTTTGTCCTTCCGATGTAACACTGGGATGACAGTGGTATACCGCACGAGGCAGCTTGAACGATAATTCGAACCATCTTGCGAGGAGCTCCCACAATCTACGCGGCGGAATCCGAGAAGTACTCGAAGCTGTCAATATTTACGCAAAAATCGGCACAAAATCGTATCGATTATCCACAGACGCTTCAGTTAAGATAGAGCGCATCGTCGCCATGCAAGGGCTCAAGACACCCACCAACGAGTTTATACTAAAGGAGATATCCATCACCAAATTTCACGACAGGAACGCTGATCCGCAAAGTAGATATGAATTGAAGGCATATAAAACAATAGTTTATTAATAATAAAATTAAACAATTACATAATCATAGTGTATGCTAAGCATTAAACCTTGGTGTGTGTGTGTCTGTTTTTTATTTATTTTTTATTCTTTTATTTTAAATATCCGCAGCGGTAGTCGTTCTGGAACAAACAAAACATGCATTTTTCTTATCAATCTATCAAACACAATGATATTTAGAATGACACTAAAGTAAAAAGATAATACTCACAATCAGCCCTGTATACGTTCAAACAGGTTGGACACATGTCGCGCGTGACAATTTGATGTAGCGGTCCACCGCAGTTGGACCGCTACATCAGTAGTAGTGACCACCACCAAAGTAGTGACCACATCTTTTGCGAAATCCTTCAAACATTTCTCGTACATCGAAGTAGCACGAAACACAATACTTTGATCGATGATTTTCGATAAAGTATATGCAATTCACGCAATATACGGCTTCCCGGTTCAGCCGATTAAGTTGACGCCGGTCCAGTAGGTCCTCTCGCACATCATGGTATTCATCACATCATACCTCAATCCTATGAGGATCCAAAAACCGAAATTTCAAGAAGTATCGTGAACGCAGTTTTCACCATTCCAGTCTCCGAACTCCGAGGTGTCATTCTGAAACGAAAGAGTCGCAGAACGAAGAAAAGTGAAATAATGGTTAGCCAAATTCGTGAAGTGATCGATCTAGTCGTTGATAATGAAATGGAGGTGGTGGATATCGACGATAATGACGACGAAGTAGAAGCTGCTGATACCGCCGATGATAACGACGTACAAATTGTTGATATCGCCGTTGATGGTGACGACGAAATAAATGTTGACAACGCCGATTATGACGACGAAGTAGAAGTGATCGCTCGTGATGACATCGTACTGCTTGAAATAGACGAACTGGATAGTGATATTGAACAGGCAGATTCCGCATACGGCGGTGGGTCAGATGATGAATACCATGATGTGCGAGAGGACCTACTGGACCGGCGTCAACTTAATGGGCTGAACCGGGAAGCCGTATATTGCGTGAATTACATATACTTTACCGAAAATCATCGATCAAAGTATTGTGTTTCGTCCTACTCCGATGTACGAGGAATGTTTGAAGGACTTCGCAAAAGATGTGGTCACTACAGCGAACGCTTTATAGCCATGCGCGGAATCTTTTGCACCAACTGCGGTGGACCGCTACATCAAATTGTCACGTGCGACATGTGTCCAACCTGTTTGAACGTATACAGGGCTGATTGTGAGTATTATCTTTTTACTTTAGTGTCATTCTAAATATCATTGTGTTTGATAGATTGATAAGAAAAATGCATGTTTTGTTTGTTCCAGAACGACTACCGCTGCGGATATTTAAAATAAAAGAATAAAAAATAAATAAAAAACAGACACACACACACCAAGGTTTAATGCTTAGCATACACTATGATTATGTAATTGGTTAATTTTATTATTAATAAACTATTTTATTTTTAAAAAACAATTCTCAACTTTTGGTTACAAGAGCAGACAAAGGAAACTCAACAGTCATCCTTAACAAATTTGACTACATTAATAAAACTCATGACTTACTCGCAGACTCTACTACTTACAAAGCAACGAATAAAAACCCTATTAACACACTACAAAAAGGCATCAACAACATTCTCTCCAGATGGAAAACCCTTAAAATCATCGACGAGACAAAATACAAATATCTAAAAGCCGAAAATTGCAACCTCTCCCGTCTATACTGCTTACCCAAAATTCACAAAAAAAACTATCCACTTCGTCCAATAGTATCATCTATAAATAGCCCAACACACAAACTAGCCGAATTCATACAATCAAAACTCACTAAATTAATCAACACGACCAACTCACACGTCAAAGATAGCTTTAACCTAAAACACTCACTCTCTAATATCTCAATCCCATTCAACTATAAATTAGTCTCATTTGACGTCGTTTCTCTCTACACTAACATCCCATTACAACTAGTTATCCAAAGCCTACAAAAACGATCAAACTTATTTTCAAAAACATTCCCTTTGCAAGAAATAATCAAAGCTATTGAATATATCATTTTCTCAACATTCTTCACTTTCCAAAATAAAATTTATCAACAAATCTCAGGATTACCTATGGGTTCACCTCTAGCTCCAATATTATCCAACATCGTCATGATAGATCTCGAAACAAATTGTTTAGAAAAACTAAAATTCTCAGTACCATTATATAAAAGATACGTAGACGATATTATCATTTCTCTCCCAACAAACGAAATTGAATCCACCAAAACAATCTTCAACTCTTACAATCCAAAACTACAGTTCACATCTGAAATTGAAATAGACAACAAAATCCCTTTCCTAGATTTACTTTTAATCCACAAACAGAACGCTATTATAACAAACTGGTATAGGAAACCAACTTGGTCTGGCCGATTTATAAATTTTTTCTCACACCACCCACTCTCCCAAAAAAAAGCGATAATCTACATGCTAGTTGACCGAGCAATAAAACTATCTCACCCTTCATTTCACAATGATAATTTAAAACTCATTAGTAACACTATGACAAAAAATTGCTATCCAACCTCTATCACAGAAAAAATAATAAAACAGCGTCTCTCTATAATCAACTTTAAAAAAACTAATAACAACAATTTTGACTCTTCCAGAATAATAAACTTCCCCTACACAAAAAACATACACCATCAACTAATTCGTCTCTTCCAACAATACAACATAACCTTAGTCACAAACAACAAACACAATATCTCATCAATCATCGGCTCCTCTAAAGACAAAATATCCAACAACCGAAAATCTAACATAGTTTACCAAATAGACTGTAAAGATTGCAACGCCACATACATTGGCCAAACCAAAAGATATCTCGAAACTAGAGTAAAAGAACACAAAAATAGCCTAAAAAACACCACCACAATACACACAGCTCTAGCACAACATGCAATAGAACAAAACATGATTTTCAATTCGACAACGTAAAAATTCTAAACAATGAGAACTGGCTCAAAAAAAGACTAATTTTAGAAATGATTCAAATTAAGGCACACCCCAACGCTATAAATTTTAGAACTGACATCCAAAAACTAAGCTCAATTTACAATTCTACAATATAATTATGAAAACATTTTACAACATTCACCTTACATAATAAGAATTTTAAAATAAATGACATTATTAACTAACAAATAAACTAACATGATAAACTCACTTTTAATAACATCATCACCAATCTTAAACATCTCCAACCTGACACATCTATTTTATTTCCCTTGACACAGCACTGCCTAAATCATCTCTCTCCCCCAACTCACCGTACAGAGACTCGAACTTTCTTCAGAAACATTACACACCTCTCAGTATCTCTCGAACCCTCGTTGACCACAAAACGCAACATGTAGGGGAAAAAAATATTGTATATTTCGAGTGTCTGCTCATTTAAAAAGGAAAACATTTTCTCAAAAACTAATTCTCAATAGGTAACTATCACAGTCCTAGGATTTTTGCTTTTACTTATAAAACATATAAAACTCTCTTATAATTAATCATTGGTTACAGATAAAGGGAAAAAAAATCGCCGATAAACGGGAAAAAATCCTTATCAATTGAATATGTTTTTCACCAAACATTATTTACAAACATAAATAATGTTCCACATAACAACCTTCTTAATATGGGCAAACACTTAAAATATCAACAATATCGAGGTTAGTTTAATAGACACATCACAATAGATTAACCCTCTTTCGCACTCTTCACACATCTCAAACATTACTACATAAAATTAAATAACTCAATTTATCAACATAATTATAACCTAAACATAACCAACAATATTGTTATACAACACGACATAAAACTATATAACAGAATCAGGACCAAAAAACTCTCATTTATATAATTTCTGTCAAATATCATTGTATTTAAAAAAAAAATGTGTATCACAATTTATACAGAATAAAAAGACTTCTGAAGAGGACCCGAACCGAGGGCCGAAACGTAAAACATTCTGTATTCCATTATTGACTTTGGAATACCCTTCATTGGCCGGACCGAAGCCGAATCCACACGATCTACTTGTTAATAAACTATTGTTTTATATGCCTTCAATTCATATCTACTTTGCGGATCAGCGTTCCTGTCGTGAAGTTTGGTGATGGATATCTCCTTTAGTATAAACTCGTTGGTGGGTGTCTTGAGCCCTTGCATGGCGACGATGCGCTCTATCTTAACTGAAGCGTCTGTGGATAATCGATACGATTTTGTGCCGATTTTTGCGTAAATATTGACAGCTTCGAGTACTTCTCGGATTCCGCCGCGTAGATTGTGGGAGCTCCTCGCAAGATGGTTCGAATTATCGTTCAAGCTGCCTCGTGCGGTATACCACTGTCATCCCAGTGTTACATCGGAAGGACAAAGTCGGTAGCGTTACTTTAAGTGCTTCAAATAAAAAAACTCGTTCGTTGTGCGAAGCGTTGATGAACTCGACGCTACTAGACCTTTTACTTGTGAACATTCGCGGCTTGGATGAACCATGGCAAGCTGATCTCGTCGATATTTCATCGTACGCGCGTAAAAACTCCAAACATAAATTTCACCTAACCGTCATCGATACTGTCTCAAAATTTGCCTCGGCCGTACGCCTACGGAGTAAGAATGGTAATGATGCAGGAACCGCAGTGACGTCAACACTTGTCAAGGGGACGCATACCGCAGAACTTGCACTTTGATCAGGGAAAATAATTTTATAATGGTCGCTTTAAAACCCTAATAAAAAACGTATAATTTTCGCCTGTATTCTGGGTATAGCAATTTAAAAGCATCCATTTGTGAGTATTTCAATCGTGCAGTGAGGAATAAGATGTGAATACAATTTACCCTACGTAGTAATTATAGGTGGATCGGTATTCTTGATAACCTAGTAGACGCGTCTGATGATTCTGTACACTATACGATAAGGCAGGTGAAACTGAGTAGCATCAACGCTGCAAATGATAAGCTGCCGCAACAATATGTTTTTCATAGGACCCCATTTCAAAAATGTAAACCGCATTATTATGTAAGTAAAAATTTGACAAAAAAGAGCGTTAAGAATCAGTTAATTTAAGAGTGTATTCTGAAAGGATTACGCACCGAACTGGACAGTGAAAATATTTGCCATATATCGAGAGAAAATCACGAAGTCTGTAGCATTTCATCTGACGGGCTATGACGATGAAGCCGTTGCAGGTGATTTGTACGATCAGGAGCTACTTATATGTCGAAATTATGTCGAATATGTCGAAATTGATCTCATTGAAAAAGTATTGTAGCCGCGTAACAATCGAATGTTTGTAATGGGGTTGGCTTTCGACAATACTCACAATAGCTGAATGAGCAAACCTGATGTGGAGCGGACAATAAAAATGTTTTAAATTTTATGACACCTCTCTCTCTTTCTCTCTCTCTCTCCCGTAGAAGCGTGTCAGAAGAGTGTGAAGAAAAATTAGGTGATTCGCCAAACTACAACGGGCCCTTCTTCATTTTCTCAGTTGAAAAATTCATGAACCAATTTATTATATACAACAGACAAACGCGATAATTTACAAACGTCGTTTCTCACAGGGTCGATTATTTGCAGAACAAGCTTTTTTACAATTATTTTACAAGCTTATCTACAATTAAAAAATACACCTTACGATTGTATCCTATAATGCCCCATGGCAACGTTTTCGTGGTTCCCGGTATGATATACCGTATGTCATCGCGCGGGCTTAGAGCAATTGTTGTCTCGTTGGTGGTGTACACTTCATGCAACATCGATCGTATGCATGCTTGCTGACCAGTCATTTCGATCTGGTCATATAAGCACTTCGTGTAATCCTCGAAGGAGATCTTTCTCGCCCCGATGTTACTCTTATCGCGCTTCAGTTTCTTCGTAACGTCTTTACCATCGACTCGCACTGCATACATTTTTGCTCTAACCCCGACAAATTCCATCATTATCCGACCATTATTTTCGTCTTTCATAAGTCCGGGAACATTTTTGTTGACAAGCGGCATATCATACCCATTACTCGCCGGGTACTCGCTCGTATCGAAACGATGGATATTACGCTTCATGTCGTCGTACACATCCTCACACTCAATGTTGTACATTAGACTATCCGTATCGGTGTACAACACTGTACATTTTTCTTTATACAGAGGCACCATGTACTCATGATGAAAATCATTTAAACATGTCTTCGATATGTCGAGTATGCACATACCCACATATATTGGTTTATTGAATTTCACCTCGAGCTTGCGTAATTCGACAGCAATAAGGTTTTCTGAAAAAACACTCCGGCTATGAAAATTTGGTTTTGCAATAATTGCCTCTGCACCGTACCTGCCCTCCCACAGTGTTAAAATCTTGACGTCTACGTGATTGCGCACATTTTCTATTGTTTTCCCAAACACCGCATTATTCATCAATTTATAGAGATTTTTTCAAAATTATTCTTTGCTTGGGTTCGGAACTGCGCGTTCAGCTCGATATATGTTCGTAGCCAGGGCGATTGGGAGAATTGGAGTATTCTATGAATTTTTGTGATTTTGAGACTGTGTCGTACACACTGTTGCAGATTGCGATAATGAATAACATACCGTTCCTTGTTATGCACGGTTGCAAGGAGTTTTTCATATTGTCCACCAGGTGGTTTACCATGTGTTGAACAAAACGGTAAGTCCGTGTGTGCATCGTGTAGACATTCCGGGTACTCTAAGTCAACCTCAAGAATGTACCCGGTCGGTGAATCTAGCGCGATAGATGATAAATCGAATGTCGACAACTCATCGACCCATCGAAAATCAGCATAGGGCAATGGTTGACACATTGCCCATCCATACGAACTATTCACATCGAAATACATCAAGTATGATGAGGGCCTTGATGGATCGAATGATTCCATGTATTTGTTATTGGCGCGCGCATAACTATTTGAGCACTGACTCAGGCCACCGCCTATACTCCGTTCAACAAGCAATACCATGTCAATGTCTGTGAGCAATTCGAAGTTAACGCATGTGTGTTTCAACATTGCATCCCATGTGTAGCCGGGGAGAGTATAGTAATAAGCGGGGTCGAGCCTGTAACGCTCCATATAGCTATTGCGAAAGTTCTCAAAAACGTCGGCCAGCCACAAAACTTCGGTCTTCAAATACAAGTCACTATATTCACCTAACGTTTGAATAGAAAACCGTTCCCATACATTCTTGGCGTAAGCGTATTCGTTCTCACTTACAATGTCACCAGTCAAAGCACTGTAGAATGCGTTTCGTAGTGGTAGGTGATAGTCTTCCAATCGGTTTACACTATCGATATATTCATTGGGGAAGACGCCCTTTCGAGTTAATAGGATGAAACTATCGCTCGTTATGTCACGAAATTGCGAACGGAAAATTTTTAGTTTGTCCATTGTCAAAAATGAGGCCAGGACATCCAGACTCGCATTTAGAAATTTGCATGCATCGATGAAGCGCAATTGAATCGAATGTGAATTGTCTGCCGTTCGAAATGTTTTTGTAAAAGAAATGTATTCCTCTTTAGTTATGGGCAGCATAGTGGTTTTCCCCTCGAATGCTGTGGCTAGTTCCTCGATGATGAGCTGTGCACCATAGCCGGACAAATTATGAAAAAATACGGGGATGAAAAAATACCGTTGGTAATTCAAATTGCAGTTAGAATGGGCGGGACCTCTATAACGTCCGGTCAAAAGGCAATGATCACGAACACGTGTGTCGTCTTCGACAAATGGTTTTTCACATATATGGCACTGAGCAGCACTTCGGAATTTTGCCCGCTCATCCGGAGTTAGAAGTACCACGGGAACATTATCCGATAGAATATCGTTGATGCGCAAAGCTAAATTTTTAAGGTTCTCAAGAAACCATGGGATGCAATTGGCATCGCGCCGCGAGTAGTATCCCGATAACGAATCGTCATACGAGCAATGTACGTAGTACGCTACGCTAAACACTTCGTGCTGTTGCTGTATATTTTTGTTGTCAACATTTGCCAAAACGCACTCGAGATCCGCATAAATCACAAATGGAAATCGCTCTTTTCGTTGAAAGTTTTCGAACGCTAGCCATTTGTCCGTTTCACCGGGTAATCGAATGGCACAGTCGTTTGATTTTCCACAATCCATCTCGTGCGATCGTAATTTAGCCTCCGTGTAAAAGTAGTGCAAACACCTATAACAAAACGATGGAAAGAATTATATTATTGAAGTACATACTTGCTCATATGTGTATTCTCAAGTATGCTTTTTGTTACTCACCGATCGCAGATGTGTTTTTTGCCGGTTCTTTTGCTCAGCTGCGCGCTCACCAACCGGGATAAATTTTTTATCCATACAAAGTGGCCCACGTTGTGGTCCGAGGAATCCTCCACGTACAACAAATTAATGTGTTTATCCAGCTTTTTGTCGCATATTCGAATTGGAACGATGTTTTTCTTTTCAGTTGTATATACATTGATGGAAACTTCATTTTGCGATTCAAATTTCTTTATTTGATTGAGAGTCATTGGAAAAGAAATTCCCTGAAGCTGCAGTACAGGTGAGTAGTGTGGATATGACGTTACTCGATGCACGTTTGTTTCCACTGGATAAAGAGCAGCGACCACTGACCACGCAAAACACGCGTTATACTTCGACTTTACATTCACCACCGCTTTCTGTAGGATTATTTCCCGCGACAAAACAGTTTGACATCCGGCACGCATTGGAGTGTATTTGTTGATATTTAAAGTTAAGTTCAGTATCCGCGACAATGTCCATTCGCTATCACGTTTTTGACAATCTTCGAGGGATGCTAGAGTCGGCTCAACAACTCGTTGTGTATACCACTCACGTAAATTGGATGTGGTAAAAAGTTCAAAGCTCTTCGTGTTGATACGTTTAGTTGCACGTTTGTCACCTGACTCAAATTCACCATTGAAAACTGTTTTCACTTTTACGCTGAAGTGTTTGTTGGTAATGTCTTGCACGTGTGAAAGCATCATATCACATGCCTCTTCGAGAAACTGACGAAGTTCAATATGATCATTATTGATGACGCAGCCAGTTAGGACACAATTTTCGAACGCCGTATCAATCTCTCGCCAGATCAAACCGCGATCACTGTCTCCCGCGCCCGCATGCAAAACTCGTCTGCGTAGAACATTTTTTAAACCTTCTAAACGAGCTATTCCTGCTACCAATGATTGTCGATTTCCGAGTGATAATCGTGGTCGCTTAATTCGACTTTGTGTTACCAACGACTCTATACACTGATCACATTGTTGCTCCCACACTGTATACTTCCGCGGAAACTACAAGGGCGGCTTGATCGCGCAGATTTTGTTCTAATTGTGGAATTTTCTCAGCCATTTTCACGTGAGTTCACAACGGAAGTTCCAAGAGGTGATGTCGGCATAAGTGACTGCCCGATTCGTAGTGTGAAGCCTGCTGTGGTAGAAGTCGTTTTCATTCGGGAATCTTTTTCCCATATTTTTCCTCTATCTTAGGAGTGCACTATAGTTCCACACTATAGTATTCTTATATTGTAATACTATAAGAATACGGGGGGGGGGCATGGAAACGAAATAAACCAGTTAAAAGGGAGTATAAGCGTGGAAGATCTAGGGTTTTTACACAAAAAATCGTGCGCTGGCATCCACGCATTGTTGAGTATTTTGCATATATAAATCTCGGTGTTACCTGTAGAAATGAAAACAAAACCCGGATGTAGTGACATTTTGGAAGAGCGCGCCTCTTTGTTACTACAGCTGCATAAAATAAGTTTTATGGGTGAGGACTTTATTTCACATTTCTTCTGCATTCATTTTTCAAGTAGGTGTGATAGACGCCGACTTTCACATCTGCATGTACGCACGCACACACACGCACGCGCGCGCGCGCGCGCACACACACACACACACACACACACACACACACACAATATGTATGAACGGACAAAATGTTAAATAAAAACTTCGATACATGTATTCACGTAAATCATCGCGTTTTTTCTTTACCCGAAGCTCCCTATCCCCACGGTGTAAGACCTTCCTCCCCCATACGATCCACGCGGCGTGGCCTCCATGCGCTTGCTCTAGCGGTAAACACGTCCTCGATATATGCAGAAGACATCACCACTCTGTCTATTCGGAAAAACAGCTCGAAACCACCCCCACTTAGCCACGAGCTCCCGAAAAAGGGCCCAATCCCCCCACCCCTCCGACACCGCTGACTCCCCCCACCACTAATTCCCCATACGTGCCACAGCGACGCAACCGCGACCGCCAGATACCCCCACCACGCGCCGCCACGTGATACCCACTACAACACACCTGCGACGTCACTGTCGCTGTCTCCCTAAGTATGTATGTATCTACTAACATGTTTTCGAATTGTCGAGTATACACATGCCTACATAAATCGGCTTGTTAAATTTTGCCTCCAGATTTCGCAATTCGACGGCAATGAGATTTTCAGAAAAAATACTTCGACTGTAAAAATTTGATTTAGCGATTATTGTCTCTGCCCCATACCGTCCCTCCCACTTTGTTACAAGTTTCACGTCTACACCGTTTCGCACGTTTTCCATCGTTTTGCCAAATATTGCATTGTTCATTAATTTATACAATTTTTTCTCGAAATCATTTGTAGCACGTGTGCGAAACTGCGAGTTCAGTTCGATGTATGAACGCAACCATGGGGATTGAGTGAAATTCAAAGTTCGGTGTATTTTCGCTACTTTAAGTCCATAGTGCATACACTGCTGCAAATTACGATAGTGTATCATGTAACGCTTCTTATCGCATACTGTTGCAACCAAATTCTCTTGGCGCTTGCCACGTGGTTTGTCGCGTGTCAGACAAAACGGAAGGTCATTGTGCGAATCATGCAAACGTTGCGAATATTCGAGATCGACTTCGAGAACGTAGCCTACAGGCGAATGTAGCGCTATGGATAATACGTCAAAATTCGATGTGTTGTCGATCCATTGAAAATCAGCATAAGGCAAAGGTTGACACGTTGCACATCCATACAAGTTGTTCACATCGAAGTACATCAGGTATGATGATGATTTCAATGAATCGTACGATTGCATGTACTTGTTATTAGCATGTGCATACCTGTTTGAACATTGGCTTAAACCTCCGCGTATACCTCGCTCGATGAATAAAATCATATCGATGTCAGTCAATAATTCAAACGTAATGTGCGTATATTTCAACACGGCGTCCCAAGTGTTACGTCCAGAAGGGACGATTTTATTTTATGTTTATTCGGGTTCTGAAGGTCCCCGTTTAATATTGGGAGTTTTCCGCACTACCCCTACAGGCTCGGCACTCTTCGCTAGTGGGACTTGGGAAAGGAGTTTTCGCATGCGATCGGAAGTAAATTTGCGAATAATAAACAAAGAGGTTGGGGTAACAAAGTAAATAATCTTAGGGTTTATTAATGTTACTTACAGCAGGTCGCGTTGCGCGGGGACAATTTCCCCGCGTTGCTCTCACTCTCTCTCACACACTCTCTTACGCTCTAACACGGGGATGATTTCCCCGTCCTACACTCGCTCTCTTCCTCTTCCGCTCGTACGCTCAACTTATGTGTCCTCTATTTTGTTCGGGGCTTCAATGTAGGCCTCGCACCTTTATCACTGGCTCGATAGTTATTTAGTATTTTAGAGAATAAATTTTGGTAATTAAATATGGTTTCCTAAAGTAACGATCAATGTCTCTATGCGGGTCCGCCGGGTCGCTACCCAGGTCTTACTACACCGCCGCGAGTATGTCGTTACTTAACTACGTTACTAGTAAAGACTGAGGTCTCTGTGTGGGTCCTCCGGGTCTAAGGCCTGGTCTTATTACACCGCCGCGAGGACTGCTGTTACTAGGAGTTTTCTCTGACTCCAGGAGCGAACCGTGGACAAATCAGAACTAATCATACGTACCGCCGCCGGACCGACGTTAGCTCGGTCGCTATTGGCCTGGTGGGGTTTTTGGCAACGTCCACGGAAACTTGTTCGCTCCCGGAGTCCCACGGTCGAACCCCGCGGATCGGGTACATCCGGTCCTACTGTCGGCGTTTCGCACCGTACACCGCACAGAGACACGAGACACAGAGTCGTAGGAAAATAATTATATTTATATTAAACAAAAAAAATGTTACGGGACGTGACACAAGTATATCCGGGAAGAGTGTAATAATACGCCGCATCTAGCCCATAACTTTCAGTACACGTATCACGGAAATTTTCGAAAATATCTGCTAATAACAAGATCCGTCTTCAAATACAAATCGCTATATTTACCAAGCGTTTGAATGGAAAACCGCTCCCAGACATTCTTAGCGTGAACGTACTCGCTCGCGCTGATCGGTTCCCCGGTAAAGGAACTGTAAAATGATTCGCGTGGCGACAAACACGTGTCTTCCAATCTGCTGACATGATCAATGTATTCGTATAGGAAGATACCTTTTCGTGTTAATAATGTAAAATCATGCATCAGTAGGCCATCAAATTGTGAGCGTAAAATTTTCGGTTTGTCCGTCGTTAAAAATGATGCCATTTTCTCACGACTCGTGGTTAGAAATTTATATGAATCGATGATGCGTAATTTAATTTGGTTTTTTGTTTCTTCGGTAGTAGTTTTAACAGTTTTCGTAAAGGAAATATGTTTTTCTTTTGTCATTAGAAGCACTTAAGTTTTCCCTTCGAACGCGGTGGCTACTTCCTTGATTATAAAATGCACCTCATAGCTAGACAAATTGTACAAAACTACCGGAATGAAAAAAGATTGTTTGAAATTTAGATTGCAAGTGGTTGTGAGTTATGACTACACCAGTCAAGATACGACCCTCGAACGCCGTATCAATTTCTCGCCATATGAATCCATGATTGTCATGTCCAGCACCCGTGTGTATGAAACGCTAATGCACTGAAATCTTGAAGCTTCAAGCCGCGCAATTTGGGACACCAACGATTGACGATTTGCGATCGATAATCGCGGTCGTTTAATTCGATTTTGTTTTTCTAATGACTCGATATACTCGTCACACCGTTGTTCCCACACAATGTACTCTTCTACCTAACTAATTTGAGCACTTGTTTGCAAAGATTTTTTTCAATATTATCCGTCATGTCTCTGCGCGCGGCACTCCGCGATCTCGGAAATTCAAACATTGACTGAAAGTGTGTACCTCTCAATCACGATTTATATGACATTTCTATAACAACTGCATCCTTGGTGCCGTGTGCATTTTTCCGTTATATATTTTTTTGCAGACTTTACGATTTTGCTGACATGAACTTCTTCGACGGAATCCACGAACCGCTCGCAATATTAATCGCACAATTTTATTTTTTCGTGAATGTATCAGGCATTTTGGCCTTGAGATGACACGTCATGCTGAATCGACATTTTTACGCTACCTATTACCTATATATGCTGAAAGTGTGTACCACTCAATCACGATTTATATTCCTTTTCTATAACAACTGCATCCTTGGTGCCGTGTGCATTTGTTCATTATATATTTTTCTACAGACTTTTCGATGTTTGCTGACATCAACTTTTTTCAACGAGATCCGCGAAGCGCTCGCAATATAATTCGCATAATTTTATTCTTTTGCGAATGCCCCAGGCATTTTAGCCTTGAGATGACTTTAGCCTTTAGACTTGAGACTTCAACATCGAGACTAATCTCTCGTGTGACGCTCCCACGGTGCTCCCGAATCGCCCGTGACCCCCATTTGCGCACCACGCTCCACTCCTTACTCGTGTAAGCACGTGAGCGAGTCTGTCTCACTTGCACGGGCCTCGCGGGTTTCGGCGGAACACGCGTCCATGGTCAGGATCCCCCCTCCCTCCCCCGCACGCACCTCTTCTCGCAACGAAATGAAGCAGCACCCCGGCCCTCTTCCTCTAGGAGCCGAGTCCGGGGGGAGTCCGCCCTCGCTGGCTCCCGGCGTCTCGGGAGGAGCGGTGGGGCCACAAGGTAATTTGGCCACCAGGCGAGATACACTCCGGTCATCGATACACCGCTCCGACCCCCTTCGACGAGGCGCCGCTTTTATCCGGTCCAGGAGGCCCGGGGTGACCGCAGGGATGGTGCTACGCCGGGTTGCGATGTCGGGAGGGACGGGCGACACAGTCGTTGGCCTTATTCCGGCATCCCTCCCGGCATCCGATTTGGCGAGCACAGATGGTTGACGCTCGCTTGCGAATGAGTAGAGGCACGGGAATGTCCTCCTGGACATTCCTTGACTACTTCACACGGAGTGCTGTAATTCGCGAGGCCGGAAGTCGAACTTCTTAGGTTATCCCTTCTCCTTTACCTATTCGGAGCGAGCTGGGGCGCGCGAACGGGCCAACCCGCGGATCTTTCCTCCCGTCCCCTTATTTTTCCAAATTTGTGATCTGAAATACTTTTAATGCAAATTGAGACAGGTATTTACAGGTGGGATCTCGGGTCGCTCGCCCAGAGGTCAGGGTCGACCCTCCACTTAGCCCGCATGGAACGCCTCGGTACGTGGAGAGTTGACCGAAGGTAGACTGAGGAAGGTAACATCGCGGCGCTTCGCGGTAGCTACCATCCGTCGGTATATAGGGATTTCCACGCGCAATGAGTCGTCGAGTCCTGGAGTTCCCTAATGTCGACCTGTGACGTCCCAGGGTCGTAAATCCGACCCACTGGTCGACACCCTTCTGCGCTCGTGGCGGGACCTCCCGAATGTCACGTCACAAAGCCCCCTTCCAAAAGTGGGCCCGGATGAAACGCTGCCTAGCGTCACTGGTCGATTCCCTGCGGTCTAATCGTCGTGGTTGGGACGCCCGGATCCTCGGCGAAGGCTGTCAGAAGTCCTCCTTTAGGGCGACGACCAGTAGGCGGCTCCAAAGTCCGCTCGAGCTGATACAAAACCGGCGGAACCCGAACTCGGCGCCCATTGATGGCCCCTTTGAACCCGCATCACATGGGTCTTAAACTCTGTCAATTTTTCGTTGCGGAGTCTTCGTCAATCCTTGCCTATACCGGACACACACCCCCGTAATCACGCGAAACGAGAAAAGGCAAAGCAAGCGGATGAGCCGAGCTGCCAAGCGGGAATGCAACCGCGGAGGACGGCCATGCGACAGCGGGAATAAGGCAAAGCGGTAAGTACACAGGTAAATAGCTTAACATTTTAGTTCAATTTTTGGCATAGGTAGAATAGTTAAAACAAAACACTTCTTAGGTAACCTTGGATGAGTCGATACGATTCGAAAGAGAAACAACAATAAAAATTAATCTTAACCTGGCGGCGCAGCCCCAAAAAAAAGAAAATTTCAAGACCAACAAAAAAACAAGGAAAAAAAGAACTAAATTTACGGCGTCCATGCCAAAAAGAAACAAAGAAGGAACTTAACGAAGCAAAATTACGGCGTCTGTGCAAAACCAACAAAAGAAAGAAAGGAACAAAAGAAAGCAGAATTACGGCGTCCTTGGAAAAAGAAAACGATAGGGAAAGCGAACGGTGACTACTTTAACACAGAAAATTAGAGAGGGAGAAAAAGAACAAATCACAAAAAAAAATAACAACATGGGTCCCCCCTCCGCTCCGCCAGCCGCGGGCACTAGCTCCCGTCGTTATCTCCGCCGTGGTTGCGGAAAGTGGCACCCTGTCGATTCCATCTGCCCTTCGGGCCCGAGGATGACGTGGCCGGCTCTGTGACCGAACCCGGTCCCCTCCAGGGGCGGTAGGACGCCGGGCACGTCCGGGTGGTCACCTCGACTCGGCCACACCACCAGCAGCAGATGATTGGCGGCTTCGGACACATCTGGCGACAGTGACCCCGCATGCCGCAGTTGAAACAGGCCCCGTTCCCGGGCCTGGGGTTCGCTGGGGGTCGGTCTGATACGATCCAGGGGTTGTCGCTGGGCTGCGAGTCCGGGGGCAGGGCGGTACATCGAGACCGCTTCTGGTGAGTCTTTCCGAGGTCGGCTTCTCCGCGCGGGATGAGACGCCCAACTCCAAGCTCCGTCTGGGCGGAGACCGCGCGATTATGAGGGTGCTCGACCTGCGCGCCTCTTTCCTCGGTGGGGGGGAACTCCTTGATTTCGGCGGAGGTTGCTCGGAACTGGATACGGTCAGGAATTCGTAGGTCAGACACTCTTTGCTGGCCTGGTGCATCAGTTTCCGGACTTGGCCGGCTAGCGCGGCAAAGAACCCCAGCCGGAGGTAGTCCACCGCCGCCAGTTCCTTGGTATACGGCCGGATGGGGTCCCAGAATAGGTATTTCCCCAAAAAGGATGGCTCCCCGAGCTCGGCGTTCTCCACGGTCTGCTCCAGCACGGTGCGGAAGGATGGCGAATTAGGCTAGCCCGGTGGGTTCCCCCCCCCCCTCAGAGCGGTCGCCCGTGGCGGAGTGTCTCTCTTCGGTGGAGGGGTCCTCCTCGTCGAGAGCCTCACTCAACTCCCTCATGAGGTCGTCCCCTTCAGCCTCGGAGTCACCAATTAAAACTATGGACGGGGACGACGAGGATGGATCCTCCCCGCCCAGCAGAGTAGCCTCGCTCGCTTTCTTCAAGGTCGAGGTTGTGTCCATTGGCTGGGGCGATTCCGGGCTGCACACCCGTTTCGAACTGTCGCTGGTGGCTGAATGATGGTGCATCGCAGGATGGTAGGTCTTTCCTCGACTTACCAGATCCCAGGTCACGTGTACGGAGAGCAATTTACGGGCAGCCCGGTGGAAAAAAAAAACAAAAAAAACTATCTGGGGAGGAAAGACGAACAGTTAGACAAGCAACACACAACAAGCAGGGTAAAGCACAAAGGGACATGCAGTCAATGGGAGGCAGATACCAGCAGATAACGTGGACGTAAGCGAGACAATTAGCATAGTATCTAGGTAGGTAGGCATAAATGTCCTTCAGTTTAACGTGCAGTACCTAGTCGTCGACCCTAACCACACGGCTCCCATGAGCAAGGGGTCGGGTTAAGCCCGACCACGCGACAAGCATATGCATGCCTCCCAGTTTACATTCGAATGCGGGTCCTCCTGCAACTACTGGTGAAGCCGAGGGACTTTCCAATACTCTACAGCTCTGCAGGCTGCTACCCGAGTTGGTGGTGCGCAACTCACACGTCGGAAGCACTAACGGTTCCTGACCAGCATACGGCCAACCACTGCCCCCATGAGTCCAACCTCACTGGCTGGGCCGACTACTCGTCGGTGGCTACCCAGCCCCCATGGTACCAGTTTAGATCACTGGTGGGCTCTTCGTGGCACATAATCGTGCCACTACACTTTGCGAGTCCCGCCCCGACGTCCGTGGAAGGCCAGCTGGAACGGCGGTGTCGCCGCTCACCGAGGTTTCCACAGGCATCATCACGTAGGAATCAGGCTGCGGGAACCCTCCTGCCGCAAGAGTCACAACGTGAGTCTATGACCCTACACCTCTCACACAGTCCAATGTCTCGTGGCGTAAAAACAGAAAACACAAAAAGAAACACTTGACGATACACGCACAAATGTGTCGCGATGTCCACAGTCTACATTACGCTTTAGGCAAAAAAACCGTCTCTTTCGCTGGCCGAGGCCAAGAACGGTCACAACACAAACACTTGTCGCAACACTTCGCTGCACAGATGTCCGAGTCCTCAGTTCGACTAGCCAGGGTCAAGCTGCGCCCGGTACAACCCGACGTTTCGGATGTATTCCGGGCACAGCATGCTCCTCGCGGTGTGCGCTGCGTCCTTCCTCTTGCTCCGCGTACAATTGACGCACTTTGGTGTCGCAGTGGTAGGGCCGGCGCTCCGCAGGTGATCGTTCGAACCGCTGTGCTCACATACCTGGTCTGGAACACCGCAGTTTTTCGCGATGTGGCCGTAGCCACAACACTTGAAGCTCCGAGTAATGTTAACATACTCGGCGCTCCTATATGAGCCCCAAGCGAGGTACACACGCCCCCGCTTGAGGACCCCTTCCATGAGCCTCATGGGTAGCTGAACAATTCAAATGTTCAGCCCCTGCTTGTTCCTAAAGCAGTGTTCGAAGGAAATTGCCTCAGAGAGGACAGCCTCCTCCTCGTTCGAGTGCCTGAGAAGGTTCTTCGTAATGAAGTCCCCTTTCAGGTCTTCCTTGGTCGCGTCAGACTCCACGTCGTATATAATCAACGACGGTTTTCTCTTAGCGGCAATCACTGCCGTCAGGCTCATGCCGCTTAGGTCTGCACTCGTGATTACCTCGGCGTCCTCTTTCGAGGCGACGTTGATCACTACACCCTTATTTTGCGTCTGCCTCACAGACGCTACCTTAAGGGTGCTCCGGTGCTCTTTGAAACCGCGGAGGAGGTTCTTTTGGACCTCCTCCACGGCTTTATCGTCGGACTTGTCGGTGGGCCGTACCATCACGGCCACCGTCCTTCGTTGGGGAGGTTCTCTCCCCAACGTGACCGGCCCGACCGATGGTACCGCACCACCAGTCGAGCCAGCAGGTCCTTTTTTCCCGACGGCAAACGCGTACGTCTGCCGGGGAGTCTCGTGCTCCTTCTTCCGCACTTCCGCCAGGCGTTTCTCGGCCTCCGCCGGTCGCCTCTCACCCTCCTTTTCATCCCCTCCAATAGCGCATGCGCCATGTCACGCTCTCTTTGCAGTGAGTCTGCCTCAACTCTGAACCTTGTCGCCAGGGCCCGGTATTTAACCGCATGCCGGTGTTGCCCCCTCAGCTGGAACTCGTAGGACGCAATCACGTCCAGGATCCATCTGATCCCGGGCTTGGATAACTTGATAGAGTCCTCGAACAAATAGTCCTTCAGCGGCTTTCTCTGCTCATCCATCCAGTGAGAGAGCTCGATGTCCCTGACATCCGCCTCCTCAATCGCACTCGGCGTCACTCCATAGGAAGCCTTCTCCTGTGCCGTTGCCGTCGCTTTTTCCGCCTCCACGAGTGTGGTTGTCGCCTCCATCACCACGGGTGTCTTATCGGCCGGTTTGAGGAAAGGGTCCTCAACCCAGCCCTCGGCCTTCTTCTTAAACTTCGGTCCAGCCTTCTTGCGCTTTGCGGCAGGATTCTTCGAAGTACCCCCGTATCCGGGGGACCCCGTCGAATCACTGTCGAAAATGAGTTCCTCCCGCGAGCGCTTCACGCTTCCTTGGGAGCGTCCTCCCTCGGAAGCGATCGACGCCACGCTGGGACTTCTCGACATGCCTGATCTCTCTGAATCTATGCCTATTTCCATTGCCTTGTCCGTTTGCGTACCTTTGGTCGTTGCCTGTTCCGTTCCGATTTTGCGTTTTATTGTTTTAGTTGTTTCCATTTTATTCCCACGATTGTGGTCGGTCATAAAGGTCCACCCCGGCCTTCCGCTTCACCGGCGTAAGAGAACTTATAATACACTCGCGAGCCTGCCCCAACGGCACCGGGGAGGCCGCTTGTGACTACCACCGTTTTTCCCATCTTGGTAATCTCGCATCCGAGGCACGTCACTCCAACCCCGGAATGAGATGGAGCTCGGCCCTCGGGGGCGCTACTCTCCGAAGCGCCCAGTGACGCTGACCTAGGCCAGTGATGCCAGACGCCCCGAGAGGGAGGCAGGTAGACAGGTAGTTTCCCAGATAGACCAATCGCAGCGAGTGAAACGAAAAGGTAAGTATCTAGGTAGGTACGTAGGTAATTTCCTAGATAGGCCAATAGCAGCAAGCCGAACGAAAGGGTAAGTATCTAGGTAGGTAGCAGGAAGTTCCACGGACCGTTTGGATCCATCAGTTCGACCACCACGGCGGACAATTTACGGCGGATTACGAACGGACCATGGTACCTCGGGGCCAGTTTCGCCGCGATGTGCTGAGCTCCCAAGGACAAGATCCGCAGCCATTTCAGGACCAGGTCCCCCACCGCGAAGTCCCGCTC
The DNA here is from genome assembly GCA_944452715.1 of Ophion slaviceki. Classification (NCBI taxonomy): domain Eukaryota; kingdom Metazoa; phylum Arthropoda; class Insecta; order Hymenoptera; family Ichneumonidae; genus Ophion; species Ophion slaviceki. The sequence continues at coordinate 50,896,003 of OX101783.1, forward strand.
GCGGCGCCTCCGGTTGTAGTATGACTGGTAGTCATACTACAACCGGAGTACTTAGACTGGTAGGCTGCTTCCAGCGAATGCTTTACTAAGTGCCGCTTTCCCTCCAGCCTTTCCATGCGCTCTCTGCAGGCTTGCGGGGTGTTAGGGATCCCCTCGGGCTCCGCCGAATACGACACGACGGCAGAAGGCGCGGGTTCCCGATCAAGATTGAGGTAATCCGGTCTCGTTTGTAGGGAGCTGTGGTAGGGGGTGTTATACGCGAAACGTAGCCAGTTTACCCGCTCTATGGGGTTGGGCTGGGGGCGGTAGGGAGGAGTGGTGTGGTGTCGGATGCCAACTCGCTCGGTTAGGGAGTGGATATCTCGATTGTTAAATTCGGTGCCATTGTCCATCAGCAGTATTCGGGGCGCCCCCCAACGACAGACAACAAGATCCTCTAGCATTCCTTGGAAATCTAGAAGATCTTGGAAAACTAGAATGAACGCGAACCTGGCTTTGCTGGTAGGTAGCGGGCCCATGATATCGGCGGCCACCGTGTCCCAGGGTTGTTGTAACACGCGTTTTCCCATTAAGCTGACGGGGGTTGCCTGTTTTACCTTATATCGTCGGCAAACGCATTTCCGGACGTAGTGGGCTACGTCTCGAAACATATTTGGCCAGTAGTACCGTACTTCAAGTCGGCGGATGGTTTTATCGACCCCCAAATGCCCGGGTTGTGGGACGTCGTAAGCCTCGATTAACGCGCGGGGTCGTAGTTCGCGAGGCAATACCACCTTCCAGGGATCCAAGTTAGGCAATTCCGATTCGAGGAGCATCTGGCACGTGATATAAGGCACCCTTGCGATGCAGGACTTTATAATCGTATTCCTGCATCTCCAAGGTCCAACGCCGGCGTCGACCGTTCGGATTCTTTAAGTTGTGGAGTCAGCGCAAGCTGGAATGATCCGTGATGACTGTGAAGCGGTATCCCTCGAGGTAACAACGAAATTTTCGAATGGCCCAAATCACGGCCAGGCACTCTTGCTCTGTCGTGGTATAGTTCTTCTCGGCGGGATTTAGGGAATGACTAGCATAGGCAATAACGTGTCCCACCCCATCCACCGTTTGGGTCAACACGGCCCCGAGGCCGACACTACTCGCGTCCGTTTGCAGCACAAAAGGCAACTCGAAGTTGGGACAGATGAGCGTGGGAGGTGATGAAAAACGTAGGCCTCAAAGACCTCCCTCCGGAGCCCCATGACCAGGGAATATTTTTCTTCAGCAATTTAATGAGCGCGCTAGCTTGCGTGGCGAAGTCGGGGACGAAACGACGGTACCAGGATGCCATCCCGAGAAAATGGCGCAATTGTTTGAGGTTCCGAAGCGCCGGGTAGTTCAATACCGAAGCGACCTTTTCGGGGTTGACCTGTAACCCCTGGCGGTTCACCACGAACTCCAGGTAACGCACCCCGGCGCAGCAAAATTCACTTTTCTCCGAATTAATGGTCAACCCAGCCCCTCGAATTTTCCGTAGGACCTTGCGTAACCAGGTAACGTGGTCGGCGAAGGTAGCGGTCACGATTATGATATCCTCGAGATACACGTATACGTGGGGCTGCATCTTTGGTCCTAATAGTCGATCGAGTAGGCGTTGGAATGTCGCAGGGGCATTAGTGAGGCCAAAAGGCATGCGGCGGAATTAAAACAGTCCCATCCCATTTACGGTAAAAGCCGTAATTTCCCGGCTGCTTGCGTCCAAAGATGCTTGAAAATAAGCCTGACTGAGGTCTAGGGTGGAGAGGTAGTTAGCCTGCCATAGGCGATCCAGGATGCTATTCATCAGAGGGATGGGGTGAGCGTCCTTTTTAGTAATACTATTGACGGTTCGGAAATCAAGACAGAAACGGAGCTCGCCGTTCGGTTTCTTCACCATGATAATCGGATTACACCAATGGCTTTTGGAGGGCTCGATAATTCGATCATCTAGCATTTTTTGGGCGGCCGCGTGGATGGCTTTCTCGATTGCCGGAGACACGGCGTAATAGCGCTGCTTGATCGCGGGATGCCCGCCCACGTTAATACTATGCACTGCTAAATTGGTACTGCCCGGCTGTTCTGGGGCTGGAGGTATTTCCTCGTTTACCAACCTCCGGATCGTGTGAGACTAATCCGTGGTTAGATCGCGCAATCCGCAGCATAGGTAATTAACGGGCCCCATTCCGGACTGCACCTCGCACGTATAGATCGTATCCGGGTCTAGTTTGCTAAACCACCGGGCCGCTGCAAAATCGACTACCCAATGCGCCGCTCGCAGGAAATCCAACCCTAATATGCAGGATAACACCAAGATAGGCAAGAGGTAGGCGGTTAAATGAAACGCGTAACCCTCTAGGTCGATGAGGAGGTGGACAGCTTCGTGGGCGATAGCCCTGTGACCTCCCGCCATTACGACTCCACAAGGGCGGCACGATACCCGCGGGATCTTTAGTTCGTCCATCCAGTGGATGGCCGCTGGTCCCCGGAAGGTGCGGCTTGACCCGGAGTCAACAAACGGACGTATCGGCCAACTTCAGACCGTAAAGGTGTACACAGTGGAAGCAGAATAGGCGCCGAGGCTCCGCGCAGCCGATGAAGCGGTGGCAATGCTTATTGCAGTTCCAGCAGGTATGCTGGCGCGCCTCCACCGGGGTGGTCCGCGGGAAACTCCGCTTGACCTCCGGCTTTCAGGATGGCTCAGGGTCCCGAAAGAGGCTTAGGGAATTGATCGGAGCCTTTGACGGGTCAGGAGGCAGGAGGGACGTTTTTTCGGCCGGCGCCGATCAACCCTGTCGGGCTCGGCGGGTAGATCCAAACCCTCTGTTCCGGCCTCAAATGCGGCGCACACGTTCTGGAGAGCCGGGCTAGAAGGAGCCCGAATCCCGCGATACGCTAATTTCGGGTATAAGGACCGGTCGGGAGTTGGAGGTGCCCGGTAGGAACCCGCGGAGTGGTAGCTTTTCTGTAGTCGGACGGCGATGTGTTCGAACGAGTCGAAATTGAACAGATCATCCTGATGGATCGCAATCTGAAGTTTAGGTAGCAAGTTACGATGCGCGTATTGGATCCGATCAGCCTCACTCCAAGAAGGAGTGAAGCGATTGAACAGCCCGCGGAGGCAGGTTAGGTAGTCGGCCACGGGTTCCTCGATCCCTTGCCGCATGACCTCCTCGCGGAGGGTGTACTGGTAGTCGGGGTCGCCGAAACGTAAGCGACACGCCGACTCGAAATGTTGCCAGGAAGTCCAGCGGTCCCGATTATTACGGAACCACTGCAGAGTCACTCCCGTTAGGAAAAAAGGGATACGATGGATCAGGTCCGTATCGGTCACCGGGATCAAGGGCCGACCCTCGGATATTCATGTTAGGAATGTATCAATGTCTTCGCCTCGTTTCCCCGCAAAGGAAATTTTCCAGTTGCGCATTATATGGAGAACTGACGACGCCGAGGTGTTAGGACGCCCCGGATAGTTGTGTCTAGTCGGAGCGGCGCCCGAAGCATACGGGGGTTGCGAGGCAAATATGCTGGTAGCCGGCGGTAAGTAATAACCCTCGGACACGGGAGGGCGAAAGGGGGCTGGCTCAGCCCTCACCTGCAACGTGACCGCCCGGACGGGTGAACCCCGACCCACTGGAGGTAGGGTGGTACTTGTCAGTACCACGGGCGAACCGGCCGAACGAACCATATGGGTCCGGGGCCGATGGTATGCAGGACGAGGGGGTTCGCCATCAGGTTGCAGGAACGAATACCCCAAACCATCGTTCCAGCCCATAGGGGCTATAATGGGGTACTCACCTGTTTCCCAGCGCACCGACCCGGTCATCTGCTAGCCAGCCGGGCTTTCCATTGGTCCAGGACGTGGGGCAGTTCCTGGCCCCCCGGTCACGGAGACTTCCACACACGAGGGTCCATTGGGTCCACCCCGGAATCCCACACTCCCACGTCCCGCGGGGAGCCTGAGATCGCCGGTGGTATGGCCCCCCTAAGGCGCGTGGAACTCGGGTTCTTGGACGATGCGGTTCACAAGGAAGGCTCGTTTCTCAACTCCATTTCCTCCCGGATCACGCCCTCATCTTCCTCGTTCCCTATGGGACTAAACTGTTCCGAGGGATTTCACCCGCAGGGATTTCACCCGCAGAGCAAATGCAGGCCTAAGGTGCGAGGATGCAACCCGAGCGTGGTGCATAATTAGGCACTGAATTGAGCGAAAGGCACTGGGGTTGACTACCCGTGAGAGGAGATGAAGAAAATCTTGAATTGCTACTCGAATTCACCTGGCGGAACCGTTAACGACACCGGAAGTACCGTGGAAGTACTAGGGTACTGAACGGGTGATAAGCGATAATTGAGCTCCTGCCCTGGGGATCGGCCTTAAAAGTCCTTAGGACGGCCGCATCGGGGGGGGGGTGTTCCCCCGCGGCGGGGATATCGGGAAGGACGCTTTCATTCATCTTGACCACACTATGGAAGGAGAAGGAAAACACGAAGCGAAGGGAAAAGGGGGAATGTACTGAAACCCTAATTTGCGGCTCTGGCCTTGGCCAGGCGGAATAGTCCGAGGTGGATTCGCCTACCTGTTCTTGACAATGGGCCACGACAGGCCGAAGAGTTAACGTTCCGCTATTGTTCAGACGAGGTAAATAACCGGACCGCGGTTTTTCCCTCACAGGGCAAAAACGCGGCCATCCGCATCTCGGCTTGTTAATCCGTTGTTATTCGTGTCTTCGTTCTCGGCTATTTTCGGTATTTATCTCGGGAACAATGGATTGTAAGAGATTAACGGCCCGATGCGGGCTGCTAACCGTATCAGGAGTTGCAGACAAAAACGATTCGGTATTCACATGACAACTTATGAGCCCGAAAAAAGACTCCCGTACAGATAGAGACTGAAGGTATATCGTAGATAATATGTCGATTTAGACACAAAAAAAGAAAACAACAGCTTAACGCGGATTGGTTACGAGGATTATACAGGGACGTATCAATGAGGTATACGGAATAAAAACACGCACTTTCGGCCCGCGTCGAGGGACAAAAGGGATTACGAATCACAAGAAAATGAGAGGTAATATATCCGGACAAATATGACGTCTTTTCTGATGCTCTAATCCTACCGCTTCGCACTCTCGCTCCACAACGACGGCCTTCCTTGAAATAAGCAAGCGCGTAAGGGTCTCTTGCGCGCGATGGTCTCTACGATCACGTAAGGCCAGCACAGCGAATCTAATAATAATTAGCCTTATTTTCTAGCTAGTCTTCCTACCTAAACCTTGACACTCGGGCTCCACGTTGGGTACCATTTTTGTAACGGATTTTCTTCTCCGCACACTTCTCGGCCCGGGCTCCGTCAAACCCCACCGGGTGTCCACTGACCCGCCGGGTGGACGTGAGCACCAGGTATCGGAATATCGCCAGCCATAGGCCGACTTGAGTTTTATCCACTCCGCACGGGCCCTCGATGGTAAGACACCCGGGGCGGATGGGCACGGCCGAGGCGGTCCAACTAGCTCGGCCTATCGATGAAGATGGTAAAGGGGCAGGGTCGGGGGTCGAGTGCCAAAGAGGTTCCCTTAAGGAACGACGGAACGGGGTTTTGCGAAAGAAATTATAATACGTTCGGGTTCATAATATAGTGGACAAAGTTTTATTCACGGCGGAGGCCACCTGGCTCTTACAATCAGTGTGTCGCACACGAGGGGTTATCTCGCATAACCCGCGGTCAGTACGGCGGCCAGTATCGCGAACCACCGCCTACGCATGTCTAGTTTAATCGGCCAGCGCCGAGGATAACGATCCTCGAGGAGGGAAAACTAACCGAAGCACGAATACCGCAAGAACCGCGCGTCTCGTCGCCGATCCTGTGATAGGTCGATGAGACCAAGTCGGACGGGTTACCGTTGATGGGGCTGACCGGGCAGGTAGCCGGCCGGATGAGCAGCTGGCGCGGTTGACTCCAATAATACCGATAATGGTGGAAGTAGCCTAAATCGGGTCGGAGATACCTCAGCTGACGTCAGTCATTAGGTAGGTAACCTGAGCAATGCCGGAAATGCCTCAGCTGACGTTAGTCACCGGGTAGGTAACTTGAGCAATCCCGGAAATACCTCAGCTGACGTTAGTCACTATGTAGGTATCCTGAACGAGGAGGAAGTACCGAAGGTAGCTTGGATTGGACGATAATCGAGCAGGTAGCCGAAATAACGGAAATAAATACCGCAGATGACTCAAGACAGTCCGATACCCGAGTAAGTAGCCTCATCCGGTAGAAAGTACCAGAGGTAACCCGAATTATACCGATACTCGGGAAGGTAACCTAAATAACGGGAATAAATACCGCAGGTAACTGGAGATGCTACGATACTCGAGTAGGTAGACTAACTCGATGTAAAATATCAGAGGTAACCCGAATTATAACGATAATCGGGTAGGTAGCCTAAATAACGGGAATAAATACCGCAGGTAACTCGAGATCCTACGATACTCGAGTAGGTAGACTAACTCGATGTAAAATATCAGAGGTAACCCGAATAATAACGATAATCGGGTAGGTAGCCTAAATAACGGGAATAAATACCACAGGTAACTCGAGATGCTCCGATCCTCGAGTAGGTAGCCTAACTCGATGGAAAATACCAGAGCTAACCCGAGTTATAACGATAATCGGGTAGGTAACCGAAATATCGGGAATAAATACCGCAGGTAACTCAAGATGCTCCGGTACTCGAGTAGGTGCCTAACTCGATGGAAAATACCGGAGGTAACCCGAATTATAATGATAATCGGGTAGGTAATCTATTTAGATTTATCGTTATTTAACGAGAATAAATACGGCAGGTAACTCAAGATGTTCCGATACTCGAGTAAGTAGCCTAGCCCGGTAGAAAATACCAGAGGTGACCCGGATTATACCGATAATGGAGTAGGTGACCTAAATAACGGGAATAAATACCGCAGGTAAGTCGAGATGTTCCGATACTCGAGTAGGTAGCCTAAATACTTCAAAGGCATACCGCGGGTGTATAAATGGTGTTAACCGTCGATTAGGTGTCCCAATTACTTCGAATAAATACCACAACTGGAGGGTGTCGATCAACCGACAGGTAACCTAATTAATGCAAAGAAATATCGGAGGTAACTTGACGGATGCCGATTGTCGATTAGGTAACCTAATTAGTGCAAAGAAATACCGCCGGTAACTCGACGGATGTCGATTGTCGATTAGGTAACCTGATTAATGCAAAGGAATACTGCAGGTAACTAAAGCTATTTCGCTACTCCAAAGATACGCGTAGACTTTCGACACACCCGGTATATCGCCTTTCGCTCGCCACGAGTTTTCGTGCTATTAGGCTACATTTATTCAAGGAATAATTTTGGGGCGAGTACGTGTATCGAGCGGCTTCTATTTCGAAAGAATCTCGCTAACGCTCGACGAACCATGGATGACAACAACACTCGAGAACGTAAACATTCGCGGGAGATCACGGTCACGCGTCGACCCTGAGCGCGCAACGACGAACACAGAAATATTTCGGCGACAAAGGAATAATAATAATAGTTTATCTCTAACATGTAATGGACTACGAATTTCGTCGCGGATAGTGGTGCGAAACTCGCACAATTTTTGCATGAGTAGAATCTACTTTTTCGCGGTAAAGCACACAATTTATCCCAAAAGGACGGAACGAATCGTTAATAGGTACGAGCTGCGACTCGGAAAGGAATTACTCGACATTGATATCCTTTAGCTTAACGTGCAGTACCTAGTCGTCAACCCTAACTACACGGCTCCCATGAGCGAGGGGTCGGGATACGCCCGACCACGCGACAAGCATATGCAAGCCTACCAGTTCACATTCGGATGCGGGTCCTCCTGCACCTAATGGTGAAGCCGAGTGACTTTCCAACACTCAACAGCTCTGCAGGCTCCTACCCGAGTTGGTGGTGCGCAACTCACATTTCGAAACCACTGACGGTTCCTGACCAGCATACGGCCAACCACTGCCCGCATGAGTCTAACCTCCCTGGCTGGGCCGACTACTCGTCGGTGGCTACCCAGCCCCCATGGTACCAGTTTAGATCACTGGTGGGCTCTTCGTGTTACACAATCGTGCCACTACACTTTGCGGGTCCCGCCCGACGGCCGTGGTAGGTCAGGTGAAACGGCGGTGTCGCCGCTCACCGAGGTTTCCACAGGCATCATCCCGTAGGAATCAGACTCCGGGAACCCTCCTGCCGTAGGAGTCACAACGTGAGGCTATGACCCCACACCTCTCACTCAGTCCAATGTCTCGTGGCGTAAAACAGAAAACACAAAAACATGACGATACACGCTCAAAAGTGTCACAATGTCCGCAGTGTACAGTACGCTTTAACGACAAAAAACCGTCTCGTTCTCTGGTTGAGGCCAGGAACGGTCACACCACTGAACACTTACGTAGTACTTCACTACACATGTCCACATGTTTATTAACGCGACAAAATCGTCGCACTTGATCGTAGCCAAGCGCGAACGATACAACACATGATGCCTATAAACGAGGCTAGTGCTGTCTCTAGCCAGGGTCAAGCTGTGCCCGGTACAACCCGACGTTTCGGATATATTCCGGGCACAGCTTGCTCCTGCGCCACGGCCTTTCTCCGGCTCCGCGTGCAGTTCACGCACTTCGGGGTTGCAGTGGCAGGCAGGCGCTCCGCAGGTGGTCGTTCGAGCCGCAGTGCTCGCAGACCTAGTCTGGAGCACTGCAGTTTTTCGCGATGTGGCCGTAGCCACAACACTTGAAGCACCGAGTAACGTTGAGATACTCGGCGCTCCTTTATGAACTCCAAGCGAGGTACACACGCCCCCGCTTGAGAACTCCTTCCATGTGCCTCATGGGTGGCTGAACAATCCAATTGTTCAGCCCCTGTTTATTCTAAAAACAGTGTTCGAAGAAGACTGCCTCGGAGAGGACAGCCTCCTCCTCGTTCGAGTGCTTGAGGAGGTTCTTCGTAGTGAAGTCCCCCTTCAAGTCTTCCTTGGTCGCATCGGACTCCACGTCGTATATGATCAACGAAAGTTTTCTCTTAGCGGCAATCACTCCCGTCAGGCTCATGCCACTAAGGTCTGCACTCGTGATTATCTCAGTGTCCTCTGTCGAGGCGACGTTGATCACTATACTCTTATTTCGCGTCTGCCTGACAGACGCTACCTTAAGGGTGCTTCGGTGCTCTTTGAGACCGCGGAGGAGGTCCTTTTGGACGACCTCCACGGCTCTATCGTCGGACTTGTCGGTGGGCCGTACTACCACGGCTACCGTCCTTGGTTGGGGAGGTTTTCTCCCGAACGTGACCGGCCCGACCGATGGTGCTTGCGCACCACCAGTCGAGCCAATAGGACCTTTTTCCCGACGGCAGACGCGTACGTCTGCCGGGGAGTCTCGTCCTCCTTCTTCCGCGCCTCCTCCAGGCGTTTCTCGGCCACCGCCAGACGCCTCTCGCCCTCCATCCTCGCCTCCTCCGTTAGTGCACACGCCACGTCCCGTTCCCTTTGCATGGAGTCTGCCTCCACTCCGAATCTCGTGGCCAAGACCCGGTACTTGGTAACATGCCGATGCTCTCTCTATACGATGAACTCGTAACCCGCCATCATGTCCAGGATCCATCTGATACCGGTCTTGGGTACCTTGATGGTATCCTGGAACATGTAGTCCTCTAGTTTTTTCCTCTGCTCATCTATTCACATAGCGAGCCGGGCGTCCCTGGCATCCTCCTCCGCGATCGCACTCAGCGTCACCTTGACTGGGGGAGGGTCCTCCTTTGCCGTTGTAGCCGCCTTTTCCGCCTCCACGGGTGTGGTTATGGCTTCCATCACCTCGGGTGTCTTTTCGGCCGGATTGAGGAACGGGTCCTCGAGCCAGCCCTCGGCCTTCTTCTTCGACTTCGGTCCTGCCTTCTTACGCTTTGAATCGCTGTCGAATCACTGTGGAAAATGAGTTCCTCCCGCGAGAGCTTCACGCTTCCTTGGGAGCGTCCTCCCTCG
>OX101783.1:50911038-50921038 GCA_944452715.1 Ophion slaviceki
CAAGGCTTTTAGATGATTTTAATGCTTATTTACCTCTTGATTCTCTGCGTTATTAATGTATACAAAAAAATGTATCGCGCACTCTGATCGCTTATTTTTTTAGTTTATACGTTAATTTAAATATAATAATAAATCTAAATCACAAATTATTTATCTTATATAAAATTGTTTACGCTTTACTCACACCCGTCCTCATGCCAAATAAATTATAATTCATAAAAGTAAGCGGAAATATATTTATATTCGTATTATTATATTAATTCTCATACTTTCATCAAGCGATAAAGCATTATCCCAAAAAACAAACCAATCATCCATCCGGCCGCGAATCGTAAGTACCAGAAAGTGCACATATTCTACAACGGTGAGATGGTTCCGTTGGTAGCGTTCCTGGCTTCGGTCCGCAGGGGTCCCGAGTGCAAATTTTCTGCAAATATTTCATAATTTCTCATATTTTAGTCATATTTGAGATTTTCGGGGAAAAAATGATTTAAAACAGATTCAAGTACTGGTCTATTTCCCAAAAACACATTCTTTTTTACTTAAAATTCATGATTTCTCATTTTTTTCCCGGAAATTTCTCTTTTTCCTATGACTTGAGTGAACGGCTACGGAGATGTTCAGAGAAAAGTTAAAGATGAAAAGAAATGAGATTTTCGTTAAAAAACTTTTGATTATTATTTTTTTTCCGGAAATTTCCCTTTTTCCTATTACCTGAGTGAACGGCTGCGAAGATATTCGGAGAAAATGTAAAGAAGAAAAAAAAATGAAATTTTCGAAAAAAAAACTTGATATTATTTTTTTTTCCGGAACTTTTTCTTTTTCCTATTGAGTGAACGGCTGCGGAGATATTCGGAGAAAAGTTATAGATGAAAAAAATGAGATTTTCGTAAAAAAAACTTATTACATTTTTTATCCCTCATAATTCTGAGAAATAATGAATTTCCGAAATTTTTGCAAACATTATTTTCCTTAAGGGGTAACACCACTCTAACGGCCTGCCACGAAGCGTTTTAGACAAATAATACTTGGGGTAATTATTAAGCATATATTGAAGTATACTGCGAAAACATTTTATGGGAAAATATTACAAAATGGCGACACTGCAGAAAATTCTTCCGAGGCATGTTGAACTTAAGGTGCTCTGCGGCATGTAGTATAACTTGTGCCAATTTTAATCTGGACAAAATAATTTTTTAAATTAAATCTAGATGAGTGTAGCTAGTGAACCACGTAGGGGATTTTAGAAATATTGATTTTTGAATAATTGCCGAGTATTTGACTAAAAATGTTCATTTGGACTTAATAAAGCAAAATTCTTTTTTTAGATTAAAATTGGCACAGTTATACTGCGTGCCGCAGACGTTCGACATGCTTCGGAAGAATTGTTGCAGTGTCGCCATTTTGTAATATTTTCGCATAAAAATTTCTAGCAATATACTTAAATATATGATCAATAAATACCGCAAGTATTATTTGTTTATCACATTTTCTTCCGCCAATAAAAAAATGCAAAAAATCCGCTTCTTGTAAGGCTGTTACAGTGGTGTTGTTACCTCTTTAAAGTATTCATATAATTTCCGAGATTTTCCTGTGATCGTAATTAAAATGATGAAATATTCGGAGAAATTAGGAGAAACTCGGATGTTTGCGTAAAAATAATTGTCCGCAAAACTCCGAATTCTTCATATTTGTTCCAATTCATAGAAAAATTCGGAAAAAATCTAAAAAAAATTTCGGAAAAAACGGAGTTTTTCGGAAAATATTTCCACTAGGGGCGCGGGATCGTTCCCCGCGCTCAGTGCTTTTTTTAAAATTATTATTACTATTAATTCTTATTTGATTAGTTATTTTTATTAGTTATCATTATTATTTTATTTAGTTATCTTTTAGTGTCGAAAAATTTATCGCGCACTCTGACCGCTTATTTTATTAGTTTGTACGTTAATTTAAATACAATAATAAATCTAAATTACAACTTATTTATCTTCTAAAAAATTGTTTGCGCTTCACTCACACCCATCCCTATGCCAAATAAATTGTAATTCATAAAAGTAAGCGGAAATATATTTATATTCGTATTATTATATTCATTCTCATATACTTTAATCAAGCGATAAAGCATTATCATAATGCTTTATCATAATGGATTATCATAATGCTTTATCATAAGGCATTATCATAATGCTTTATCGCTTGATGAAAGTAAATGAGAATAAATATAATAATATGAATATAAATATATTTCCGCTTACTTTTACGAATTACAATTTATTTGGCATAGAGACTGTTGTGAGTAAAGCGCAAACAATTTTTTTAGAAGATAAATAAGTTGTAATTTAGATTTATTATTGTATTTAAATTAACGTACAAACTAATAAAATAAGCGGTCAGAGTTCGCGATAAATTTTTCGACACTAAAAGATAACTAATGAAAATAATAATGATAACTAATAAAAATAACTAATCAAATAAGAATTAATAGTAATAATAATTTTAAAAAAAGCACTGAGCGCGGGGTACGATCCCGCGCCCCTAGTGCAATTTTTTTTCCGGAAAATTTTTCCGATTTTTTCTATGAATTGGAACAAATATGAAGAATTCGAAGGTTTGCGGACAATTATTTTTACGCAATCATCCGAGTTTCTCCGAATTTTTTTCGAATTTTTCCGCATATTTCATCATTTTAATCACGATCACGGGAAAATCTTGGAAATTATATGAAAACTTTAAGGGGTAACACCACTGTAACGGCCTTACAGGAAGCGTATTTTTAAATATTTTTTTGGCGGAAGAAAATGTGATAAACAAATAATACTTGCCGTATTTATTGAGCATATATTTAAGTATTTGGCTATACATTTTTATCCGAAAATATTATAAAATGGCGACACTGCAGCAATTCTTCCGAAACATGTCGAACCTCTGCGGCACGCAGTATAACTGTGCCAATTTTAATCTAAAAAAAGAATTTTGTTTTATTAAGTCTACATGAGTATAGCTACTGAACCCCGTAGGGGATTTTCGATAAGTTAATTTAAACAATAATTATTAAAAAATAACTGTCTTAAAAAAAATTGAACATTTTTAGTCAAATACTCGGCAATTACTCAAAAATCAATATTTCTAAAATCCCTTACGTGGTTCACTAGCTACACTCATCTAGAATTAATTTAAAAATAATTTATTTTGTCCAGATTAAAATTGACACAAGTTATACTGCGTGTCGTAGAGCACCTTACGTTCAACATGCCTCGGAAGAATTTGCTGCAGTGTCGCCATTTTGTAATATTTTCCCATAACATTTCTTTGCAATATACTTCAATATATGCTTAATAATTACCCCAAGTATTATTTGTCTAAAACGCTTCGTGGCGGGCCGTCTCAGTGGTGTTACCCCTTAAGGAAAATGTTTGCAAAAATTTCGGAAATTCATTATTTCTCAGAATTATGAGAGATAAAAAAAATGAAACGTTTCGTGATTCCACGAAAGCTATCTTTTCGTTTCTTGAACCGGCATTTACGCGAGCATTCGGGAAACGAATTTTAAGGGGCAAGTATTCGCCGTTGGATGATGCGGGGTTCCCGTAGCCTTCCTGAAGGGCGATGTACCAGTGATATGCCGGGAATGATGGGAAGGGTTTTTAAGGTGTTTTTGGAAGATGCCTCAGTAATTCGAGGGTCTCAAAGACGCCTATCGCAATCCGTCATCATTGGCATTCGAAATTGGGGATTGTCGTAGTTGTTAATTTGGATAGAAAATGAAACAATTATTATGAGTTAGATTTTGTGGTTGTTGGTATGTTAGTTGGTTAGTTAGTACGTTCACAGAGACTTGGAACGGGCGGCGAGAAGCGCCGTCTCCGTTGTACGGACAAGGATAGGAAGAGTGTATAGGAGGTGCATGCACGCACGTTGAGCCGTGTCGGGATGGCTCTCTCTCTCTCTCTCTCTCTCTCACACACACACACACTCTCCGTCTCGCTCGCGCTCGTACAGCTCACGAGCGACGTTCTACACGCGTACCGCAGGTTTCGGGCTCGCTTCTGGAACGAGAATACGTTTTCTCGTTGATTTGACTATTTAGGTGATGTGGATCGGGTTTTATGGCGTTACTTCCGGTTGACATTTGTTGCAGAATGCAACGTAGCGCACGGGTGCGACGCCGTGTCGCTCACGCGCTAGAGATGCTAGCGTTCGATAATACGCGAGCTCGAGGACGGGTTATCCTGCGACCCTCGAGTGCGTATAGCGGGGCCGTCCGAGAGGGACGGCTGACCTCCTTGGTGCCAGGCAAGGAGGACGAAAGACCAGGGAAGCTGATCAAGAATTTTCCCTCGTATGCAGCGAAGTGCGACAGGCACTTCTCGGACTGCACACTTCGAGTAATTTGCCGTGGGATATTGGGAATAGCGATCAATGGCCCTAAGGACAATTGATCGGGTGTTATGTAAGATTCCCTAACTAGCAATCACCACGCAGTCTCTGTTTCCGAGGTAGGACTTCCAGCACAATGCTGGGGCTTCCCAAGGAAACAGAGTACCTTACCACGAAGCTGAGGTTATTCTTGGATGGGACCAAGGCTCAGGCAGCAAGGCCTCCATCCGGTGATCTGAGGTTTCGGATGACGAATTGACTCCACGTTATATGATGAGTAATTTGCGAAGAGTGCCTCTCGTGGTCGTGCACGCCCTTAAATAGCCTCAGGCACGTCAGGAGAAATTCCATTTCTCTAGCGTTTCTGGGGTGCTAGGTAGGGGATTTCATTGCTGGGAGACGCTCAATTAGTGGGGTGACCATTCTGGTGACTTTGGAGACATTCGCACACTGTAGACGTTTTTAAGGGGAATGATCTTCAAGATTGTTTCTCACCTCGATATCAGGCACACAGTAAGTATGAAGAGGCGTCATGATGAATTTGGGGCGCACTCTTATCTCATGGGAGTGATCGTAGGGCGAGACTCGCGAAATGTTAGACAAGGGGGCGGGTACTGCCGCAAGTCAGCGGTTGTTCTGGCCCTCGCGATGGGTGGAGCTCCTTGCGAGGTGTCGCGGGCTCGCCCCGTATGCTCGGTGCGAGCGTCCTGCCCTACCGGTGGGATGGCCGGTTGGTCCGACCACTGGCCATCTCACGTAATTATATCGGAGTCGGTGTAATAATTGCGTGTTAAATATGACGGATGCTTACCTGGGCAAGCGAACCGTTATATCGCCCCTTCAAGGTCGGAGTCGCTTCCCCCGGGGCGCGACAACCTTAGTCCCTCTTCCCCGTAACGGGAGGACCCCATGCACTCTTGCGAGTGCACGCCTCCTCGATGGCGGGGTCCTCGGCAGGGCGCTTGTTTGAGGGACTTGGCATGGTAGGTCGCCGTCCCCAAAGAATCCGCATCCCCTCAGGGGTGCGGACCGCTCGTGGTCCTTCCCGAGCCGGTGGCCTCCACTCTGGAGTGGACGGGGGCGCCGGAGGTGTGGGGGTCACGTACTTCCTAGCGATCTTAATAGTTCCGAGCTCGAACCGGCTTGGCTCACCTTCCGCTATCCCCAGCACCTCCCTTTGTCGCGCTTCGTCCTCTTCCAGATGCTGGAAGAACCAAGGCTCAGTCTGAGACTGCCGGCTATTCCCTGTGAGCGGACGGTGCACGTTTCGTCTTCCTTTCTCGGCGGGTACGTAGGGCCGAGGAGACACCTCAAAGCCCTCTCGATCGCTGCGCGTCTGAGTGGTTTTGTCCATGTTGTATCGTAGACTGAGGTGTTCGTTGGGAACGCTCGCTCTTATATAGCCGTCCTGTGCCGATGTTCTAGGAGAGGGGGGTTCCCGTGGGTCGCAGATAAGGGCGCAAATCGCTTTGATGGAACAAACCTCGCTCCTTGTCACTGTCCACGTGCTTGAGGATGTACGACACCTGGTGGACTTTTCGCGATATGACGTAGGGTCCTTCGTAGACGGGTAGGAATTTAGCGATCATGCACACTGCAGGCCGCGATACGGTAAGGGCTCGTGCTAGCACTTCATCGCCTACACGAAAATCTCTTACCCGATGCTGTAGGTTATACTTTTTCGCTTGCTTGCCTCGTGCCTTTCTCATGCGTTCAGCAGCAGTAAAAATGAGGTTTTCCGAGGTGTTTGGTGTTTTTCGCGCCTTGCCCAGGATCTTCTGCCAGGGGCGATTCACTTCCTCTCCGAAGTGTAGCTCCCAGGGTGTGAAGCCTGTGGTCTCATGGTGGGTCATGTTGATGCATTCCTCGACGACGGGAAGCCATTTGATCCATTCATTATGTTTGCCTTTTATTAGGGTTCGGAAAAATCGAGAGAGTTCTCGATTCGTTCTCTCGACGGGATGGGCTTGTGGGTGACGGATCAACGTCCAGATCTTTTTGATTCCGTTCTCTTGTAAGTAAGACTCCCACTTTTTTGCAGTAAATTGGGTCCCTTGGTCACTCAGTATGGCATCGGGCTTCCCAAACTTGATGAAATAATCGTCAGCCAGGACTTTCCAGGTGGCATCTGTCGTGGCCTTGCGGAGCCCATACAGGCGGGTGATTTTCGAGAAAACGTCGATCACCGCTAGTATGTAGCTAAGCCCATACCGTCCTTTGGGAAGTGGGCCATAGTAGTCCAAAGAGACCAGCTCCCTGGGTCTGGAGGGTAAGATACTTTGCTGGAGTGCAAAGCTCCCTGTGGTGTAAATTTTGTTCCTCTGACAGCTGTCGCAGCTGGCAAGAGTTCGACGAATCACATGATGAAATCGGGGAAGGAAGAAGTCCTCCCTGAGCATCAGGTAGCACTTCTTTGCCCCGGCGTGTGCGTACGTGGTATGGCAGTTCAGGATAAGCTCCCGTGCTCCAGCGGGGGGTACCCAGACCTTCTCAGTCCCTATCGTTCTTCTGAAGAGTAGGTCCTTCCGGAGTAAGTACTTGGGATCGTCTGGGTTTCTCCTAGCCTGCTCAATGAATTTACAGCATACGGGGTCACCCTTTTGTAAATCCTTGAGACGAGATATAGTTTTTGTAAGTGCTTCTAGCTGATCTTCGTCCAGCAGGGCTATCCGTATGTGCCCCTTTGCTCGTTCATTTTCTGGACGGCTCAAGATGTCTGCGACAAGATTCTTCTTGCCCTCGCAGTACTCTATTGTTGGATTGTAGTCTTGGATGGCAAGGGTCCACAGGGTCAGCCGTGCGTGAGATAGGCGGCATTCCTTGAGAAAGGTCAATGCAACATGGTCCGTCACGACGATCACCGGCGCTCCCAACAGGTAAGTACAGAACTTAGTAAGTGCCCACACTATCGCAAGCAACTCACGTTCCGTCACGGTGTACCGGACTTCGGCTCCTTTCAGGGTACGACTCGCAAAGTGGAGAACCAGAGGCTCACCATCATCCGATTTTTGGTATAGGACGGCGCCGAGCGCGAAGTCGCTGGCATCCGTTTGCAAGTAGAATGGTCGGTTTTTGAGAGGGTATGACAAGATCACACTCTTGCAAAACTTCGTTTTGACGTTTGCTAAGGCATTTTCCTCGTCAACACCCCATCGCCACTTTTCGCCCTTGCGTAGCAAGTGGAGAAGGGGGCAGTTGCTTCACTGTGCTCCTTGGTAAATTTAGTATAATAGTTTACCAATCCAAGAAAGCCCCTGAGTTGTTTCGTGTTTTTGGGTGAAGGGAAGGCTTGGATGGCCTCCACTTTATCCGGGTCAGGTCTTATGCCCTCCCGTGACAGGATGTGCTCCAGAAACTTTGTCTCCTTTTTGAAGAAACAAGATTTCTCCAGGCTGAGGGTTAGTCCATGTTCCACGAAGCGCTGGAAGAGCTCCTCTAGACAGGCGAGGTGTTCCTCGAAAGTCTCAGAGGTGCACAGAATGTCATCAACGAAATTAGTCACGTCGTGGAACCCTTCAAGGACCTTTTCGAGTCCTCTCACCAGACTGGCCGTGCTGGTGGAGAGTCCAAAGGGCGTCACGCGGAATTCGTACCCTTTTCCTCTGTGGGAGAAAGCGGTGTATTTTCTAGATTCCGGGTGTAGAGGTACCTGCCAAAAACTGGCTCGCATGTCAAGTGTTGACAAAAACGAGACACTTCGGCACTCTTGAAATAATTCTTTCGCGGTCTCCATACGTTCATAATCCGACTCTAGGATCTGGTTGATTCGCCGCGCGTCTAAACACAGCCGGACTTTTTTCGGGATATTAGGAGTGGACTGCTGTACGGGCTTTTCGAACGCTGGATTATTTTCTGCTTAATCAATTTTTGTATCTCATCATCCACCGCTGAGCGGTAGGCAAGGGGTACAGAGTAGCTCATTGCCTTGAATGGTTCGTGCGGTTTCACTTTTAGCACGTGTTGATACGTTAGGAGCAAACCCGGTCTTTTGTTAAAAACCCGTTTGTACGTTTCGAGAAGGGTCCTGAGGGCTTCCCTCTCGTTTGCCTCAAGACCGGTCGTTTCCGATACTTTGAGGCTAATCTCTCGATCGGTAATACCCTCGACGTCGAGGTTCTCCTCTTGATCAGGGATGTCTGAGTCGAGGTTAGTGGACTGCAGGGCTATGGAGTGATGGTGTCCATGCTCCTCCCTGCTGTCGAGAGTCATTTGGTATTGTCCCAAGTCAATTATCGAGCGTGTTCTTATTAAGAAATCGGTTCCCAAAATACACGGACTCGTAAGGTTGGGAACAATTAGCGTAGTGTGGAGTACCTTGATGGTGTGGATTTCTATCTCCACAAATATTTGTTTAGTGACGGGAGTTGGACGCCCATGTGTCGCTCCCGTGACGGTTGTTCTCGTGAGAGGCAGCTGTGGACAGGACTGAAGGGCCAGATGCATGTTGAAAAGGTCCATTGCAATGGCTGTTGCTTGACTCCCCGTGTCCACTAGTGCGGACACCGGGATACCCGCAATCAGTACCGCAACCATGGGACATTCTCTAGACCACTTCTCGCTTTCGGGTTCCTCTGCCAAGAGGTCGCCTCTCACGTCCCTACCCAGGCCGAGCGTCACCTCCCTCATTGAGAAAGTGGTGGAGGTGACAGCTGCTCGTTTCCCTGTTCGGGTGGATTGGATTCTTCTTCGCCTACCTCCGCTTGGGTTTCGTCGATTTCCAAGCTTCGGATTGCCTTGCGATTGTCGCGGCGATTGTCGGGGAGTTGTCCCTTGTCGGGCGAACCCCTTGGGTACCCGAAGCGTGGCGGTTTATCGTTTCCTGGGCGGGGGTCTTGACGCTGTTGTTCCTTTGGGAACCCCGTGTTTGGGGGTCGAGAGGAACGGGATAACCGTTCCCGGTCCTTGTTTCCAGGCCCTTCTTCATCCAAAGATGACAAGAGGTCGAGGAGGCTCGGAATCGATTCGATGCATTTTGCGCGAATTATCATCCGGACTTCCTCTGAGAAGTGCCTTCTGAGCTTGTGAATAACCTCCTTGTCGGAGAGGGGCGACCTGAGGTCTTTCGCTAGTCCGATCAAGGAGAGTGCATATGCAAATCGGGATTCCCTTTTAAGGGGGTCGAACCATCCGTATTCGATTTTATTTTTGGCACGGCATTGCCGATCCTCACTCCAGAATCTCTCCACGAACATCCGTTCGAAGGACTCCCATGAGTGGACTTCGTCCCGCGTGATTTTCCACCACTGAAAGGCAAGATCCGAGAAACACTGGGATAGGATTATTTTATAGTCATAGCGTGTGGCAAATACGCGATGGTATTCACGGAGGTCTGTTAGGAATTGCCAGGGAAGCTCATGATCATGCCCTCCAAAAGTGGGGGCGTTGATCTTCATGACTCCCGCGCTGGCGTTTTGAGGGATTTCTTCGTGGGATTCCGTTGGTGCAGGGGGTCGGTATGGGGTCGTGTTGTCCTTGATGGGATTCCCATATCGATCCTTAATTTCTTGGGTGTATTGCTCGGGCAGACCCAAATTGCCTAAGTTGAGCCCCTTAGCATGAGGGATCTGGTACGATTCCCCTTGCGGGGCGCTCATTCCCCTAGGTGCGGGTGCGCTATGGCGTG